>JAODUP010000396.1:697500-735341 GCA_025642065.1 Paralvinella palmiformis
GTATCGGCCACTACACGCATAATTCGCTATGCGACAGACACGGTGGTTCTCGGACTTCTGACCCGCGACCGTAGTGTGAAATTCAGCCGAATGGTGCCGCTAGGGGTAATCTAATCGGTCTATTGTTCTTGTTATGCAGCAGACCTCTTATAAATCGTCAACGCCCATATACATCAACTATTTTGATGTTTGTGATCTAATAGTTAGCTGAGGGATGGCTTACTTTTGAATATGTCATATTGTATCTTTTGGGTCAAGAAACGTCAAATGGTTCCTGTTACTAAACGAGTGTTATGATATTTAGTTTATTAATTATTATTATTTTTATTAATATTATTATTATTATTGTTAGCAACGTATTAAATACTGCCAATAATTTTCACAAACAAAATGATGCTGTAATCAAGACACTCACTCACTCACTCACTCACTCACTCACTCACTCACTCACTCACTCACTCACTCACTCACTCACTCACTCACTCACTCACTCACTCACTCACTCACTCACTCACTCACTCACTCACTCACTCACTCACTCACTCACTCACTCACTCACTCACTCACTCACTCACTCACTCACTCACTCACCACTCACCACTCACTCACTCACTCACTCACTCACTCACCACCTCACACTCACCACTTCACTCATTCCCATACTCGTTCACTCATTCCCTTACTCACTCAATCACTTGCTCCCTCTCTTAATTACCGGCGCATTTTCCTATTGTAAACAAACTATAAGCAGTACGAGCCAGTTATTGCAATAATTAGTCAGAGCCGACGCCAATACGGTTGTCTTTTTTTAATTGTTATTAAAAGATACACACCTTAACCGCCTCTTCTCAATCTATTTGTTTTCACCGCCGTCGGGCCGTTGCTATTTGCGACGACAGAAAACAGCGAAGCCATTAAATACATCCCAGGTGTTACACCCAGGACGATATATCACAGGTGATGCATCGCGCTCATCATTATTGCTGTCACCGGATGAGGAGTCTCGTCGGCGTCATTAGATTTTCCAGTCCTGCTGCCAGAAGCATCGCCTCGATTCGAAAATGCGGACGGCAACTTTCTATAAATATTATACACTGTTTTATCAATTAGTTGCTTGATTTCACTCCAGGCTTTGATACAGAGGCAGAGGAATGACAGCCATGCCCGCCGTTAGAGAGATATATAAGGCTATTTAATACATACTTTATTGGTATCACATGTCGTAGTTTATTGGCGCCATCGTGGTATAGTTGGTAGTGCGTTGGACCACAGATCGCTACCACCTGAGTTCGAATCTCAATGTTGGCATGTCTGAAGGGTGTTTCATCATTTAGCCTACCATGTGCACAAAAGTGGCCGTAAAACATCAATCATCACTCATCATCGTCGTTTATAATTGTATATAATGTGGACAGGAACATATTGGGATCAACTAAGAGAAATATTGCCTGGAATGTGTGTGAATAAACCTGATAGTGGATGTTTCAGTGTTAGTACTATTAGTAACAGTAGTATTAGGAGTGGTAGCTGTAGTAAGAAAATTAGTAGCAGTAATACAATTAGCATTACAACATGCTGTTATTACCCTAATACAAATTCCGTGTTTACGGTATCAAGCTGATGGCAATAGTGTCTCCTAATAACATATTAATGATAACTAAGGGGTCAGTTATAAACAGAACAGATGTGCTGAAAATAACTGATTCTCTTTATGTAAGCATCTGTAGGATTTCTGCTGAAAAAAACACTTTTGTAATCAGCTCTCTCAGGTATGTTGGACGATATTACAATTAAATTGATATGCTGTATAACCCATAGCCCGGGTAATTTCTTAATAACCGTTATGATGTAATTATATTTTCGAGTATTTGACACTCCATGAGCCACATCATTCCCAATTAGCTGAGGATGATTGATGGTTTGTTTAAAATATACCATATAATAAGGAATAATAACAATATATCCGAATGATGATGATTGATGTTTACTGCCACTTTTGTGCACAAGGTAGGCTAAATGGGCCGAGCGACCTCCAAAGGTAATGAAACGAAGTCTAAGATGAAACAACCTTCAGATACGCCCAAGCCGAGTTTCGAACACGGGTGGTAGCGATCTGTGATCTAACACGCTACCGCTAGACCACCAAGGCCCCCTAATATATCCGAAAGATACCAAATACATGGACTACTCTAACAAGAGGGGAGGGGGGTTTTGTCAGAATACTTTTAGACTAGATTTATTTACTTACCATTAAGATTATGAAATATTCCTAAATATTTAATGCTGACTTGTTTAGTTATTTAGCATAATAATTAGAATAACCTGTTTATTTGTTAATGGTTCTATCATTGTGAATAAGTGAGTGCTGAAGTGATTGATTGATTGATTGATTGATTGAGTGAGTGAGTGATGGTGGGTGGATGGGTGAGTGAGTGAGTGAGTGAGTGAGTGAGTGAGTGAGTGAGTGAGTGAGTGAGTGAGTGAGTGAGTGAGTGAGTGAGTGAGTGAGTGAGTGAGTGAGTGAGTGGTGTGGTGAGTGAGTGAGTGAGTGAGTGAGTGAGTGAGTGAGTGAGTGAGTGAGTGAGTGAGTGAGTGAGTGAGTGAGTGAGTGAGTGAGTGAGTAGTGAGTGAGTGAGTGAGTGAGTGAGTGGTAGTGGTAGTGAGTGAGTGAGTGAGTGAGTGAGTGAGTGAGTGAGTGAGTGAGTGAGTGAGTGAGTGAGTGAGTGAGTGGGTGAGTGAGTGAGTGAGTGAGTGAGTGAGTGAGTGAGTGAGATGTTCATGTAGCTATATCATGGTCATATACGATCAGCTGACACCTTTCATAGACAACTGGACATCAATAAACGTTACTTTTCTTCCCTGCCTCTTCCTTTCGTTTACCGATTCCCTTCTAGTTATTACGCTGTCAATTTAAGTTGTAGACTAGTTATGAAGACCTGAGTCATTTACAGTCAGTGGTCGAATTCTCTGATGCACACGAGCGTCTTGATGATGCCATTATGTAACTTACAATTATTATTATTATTATTATTATTATTATTATGTTGTTGTTGTTGTTAATCATATGTTTTGTTTATTAGCAAGAACTAGTCGAGGTTTCTTATCCTAAAATACATTGTGACATATGTAAAATTAAATCAAGGAATCGAACTATTTCCCGGTCCATGTTTCAATTATAAAAATGCCCAGAGTCTCATCTCTAAACCTGTGCATCGGAGAGGCATATAATATGACGTATTCATATTTCCTTTGGACGTATGCTTCATCGTAATGAGATATAAAGAGTGTTGATGAAGACGGAACGATATCGAATAAGTGTTTAGTTGGGGGCGAGGCAATTTTTCAGGCAATGATTGACAAATAGGATGCATTAGATTATGGATACAAAACTCAGGTATAATCGAATCATTAGTGTACGCTAACGGACATAACGTGCAATAGTCAAACTTGGCAAATAACCGTGTACGTTCGAATGCAGTCATTTCAACAGCCACGAAACTTGCTCTTCGTAAATATTGTTTAAATTTGTTCTTGCAGTAAGTTCGTTTTTGCTCCCAAATGTCGTGGTGTATCGGCCAAGAGAAGCCCGATGACGAACAACGAACGCGTGCCAGATCCCAGAACCAGGTAGGCGTCGACGCCCTGAACCGTCTAGCTGACGGCTGTCAATAAGGTTACTCATTTTGGGAAATTGCGTGGCACGGTATGATGATGAATCAGTTGTTCTGAAATGTTGAAGCTAAGCCGACCAATATTGCCTTCCAGAACTGCCAAGCACACCGAGAAGTTATTTCCCACTGGCGTGGAGAGAAGAGGCCCCACATCAGATATTACAACGCGCGATAAAGACAGGGAGATTCTTGAACTACTCAGGATCATGGTGGCGCCACCTTCAGGAACGCGTCCACGCTACTCTATCGACCTGCCACCTGTCGGCTTCCTATGATGTTGTACGGTAACGGTTTGTTTGTTTGCATGGTCTATCGGTTGTTCACTTCAGGCATATGAAAATCTCATACATACAAATACGACTAACTATATTTGATGCTCTCAATGACCACCAAATTTGCTGGACTGAAATTGGGTAAATAGCCAGAAATATGAACAATATTCCTGAGTAGCTTTCAACGAGTTTTAAAATTATTGTACTAAATATCGATATTTGTTTTCTCCTAGGATATGCCGATCTGGAGAACAAAGTTCTATGTGACACTCAATTCCGAACTAGAAATTTATTTGTAATAGAAAGGGCACATGCGTGCTATGATTTATGTAATAATAGGTGTGACATCAGGTAACTTATTTTGAATATCATCATCAAAGCACCTAGAAGTCCGCTACGAAATAAATAAATGTCAGATGATACAAAACAGATGAAAGTTTTGTTGTAATATTCGATATAGAAATGTACGCAAATTCGCTTATACATACAAGTGCACACATATATCACGATTACTGTATAGTTGTATCTTCCTAAATATGGTGTGAGGACGTCTCCATGGTATTGTTTGTAGCGCGTTGAACCAGAGATCAATACCACCCGAGTTCGAATGTTGGCGTGGGAATATTTGAAGGGTGTTTCATCTTTCATTTCGCTTCATTATCTTTGGAGGTCGCTCGGTCCATTTAGCCTACCATGGGCACAAAAGTGGCGTAAAACATCAATCATCGATCAATCAATCTCTCTCTCTCACTCACACACACACACACGCGCGCGCCCGCATACACACACAAACATAACAACAAGATATACAGACACGAGATGTTTAATCGATACCTGTTATAAGTAACCCCGCCTCGTCATAAAAGTAACTAACCGAACTGACTTAACTACAAAACAACAAACTTATATGTCCAACCTGAATAATTTACTGCAAATGTCTACAACAGCATCATACAAAATGAACGTCCTTGGAAAGTTTTGAGCGGGCACCCAATGGCTACTACTACTTCAGAAAAGAAACAAATATTTGGCATATTTTAATAATTGCAATTCTAACAAGAATGATTGTTCTCCGTAATGAATAATCAATTAATTGTTTCTCAAGCACATTGTATTATATCGCTAACACCTAGTCCTCGTTATATCGTTAACTTTGATTTTCTCTGACCTATTTCGCGACATTTCCAAATCGTTACACCTCTTAACAAGCGGATATATTAAGACATAACCAATAAATAACTACTTGATCGATTGAAAACATTGAAATCTAAAACATCGAGTTAAGGTCTTTGATAAATGTATAAGTTGTTGGTAAAACAATTTCTATTACGTCAATGGTGTTTTTACAAATTGAGTTCATATGTCATATGTTACTATTTTCCAGTATTTGTCACTATGCCAACTGCACTATTGTTACAGGCGATTGATCTGATTATCATATATGCCATATATCAGGTAGTTACAATAGTCTACACGGGATCCAACAAAGACATGGACCACAGTAACAAGTGTTTCTTGTATTAACAATGCTTTTAGACGATAATAGTAGGTAGCTCGAAATACTGACGTGACATGTTAATACATGTTAATACCTTTGTGAAAATAACTCCTAGATTTCCTAATCAGCCATTTGGAATAATGCAAGAAGCATCGATCTGTAATGCTTGTGTTTTTGTTAAAGCCAACTAGAAAATATATAATAATAATAATAATAATAATAATAATAATAATAATAATAATAATAATAATAATATAATAATAATAATAATAATAATATGATGTTGTATATTCATGTTCAGTAGGGTCAAATGCTATTTAGAGCTGAGTATCGTCGGCATAGAAATGAATGTTTAAACCATGGGTTCGTGTGCAATGTCTGTAATGAGAAGTGCATAGATTCTGAAAAGGATGGTTCCTAGGACTGAACCCCGAGGGACTCCAAATAGTAGCCTAACTACAAGTGAAAATACATCACCTATGCTGACTCTGATTCCTACCAAATAGATATGACTTCAGCCATGTAAGCACAATTCCACCAATCCATAACCGGATCATCATACGTGACAGTATCAGATTGTGGTCGACGGTGTCAAATGCACTGGACGAATCTAAAAGAACCAAGATGACAGTCTTCTTATCACCAATCATCATACGGATATCGTTCTGTACCTTGCCTTTAGCTATTTTCTGTTATATTGAACGCTATGTACGGCAATTGTAGGGGCTCGTATAGCTTATTAAGGGTCATATATTTGGTGATTCACGATGCAGCAGCTCGTTCTATTAAATTTGATTAGAAACTGGAGATTTGAGATTGATCTTTAGTCTTTAAGGACCTCTGAACCAAGGTTCACTTCCGAATTCCATCCTCAGTAGCAGGAGAGAAGCTGTTAAAACTCTCTGTGGGAAGCATAGTGATATCACCCAAGTGAAAGTGGTTTGTAGTCTGTTGGGTAGAGTACCTGATGAATCATTTTAATTTTGGAAATAAAATAGTTGCTGAAGCGATTAGCTGATTCCTGTATATTGTTTTGAGTTGGCAGAAATTGAACGGTGCTACGATGTAGGAGGCTCCTACATCGTAACACTAGGAGCTCGTTAACATATTTAAACAGGGTGGACTATTTCCAGCACAGCTAACTATTTTTCATTGAAGTATTTTAGCCTTTTCAGAGTTCATCAATTCATTGAGGACTCGTTTCTGTGCTTGGCACATCTAGCGATGTACAGTTAGACGAGTCCGTCTCCAGAGGCTTTCAAGTTTCCGACGCTGTTGTTTTGCCTCCTCAATCTCATCCGAACAGGAAATGTCTTGCTTTTGGGTGGAGCATGTTTGTCCGGAAGAGTACTCAGAGTTGAATTGTACTGACACACCATGGGATCGAGTTCCGTTGCGGGGTGTCTTAAGATTGCAATCTCTCGGTTGTCATCAGCTAGGCAATTGGGATAAATTGCTCTGATATTTCGGAGGAATATTGTTCTGGTCAGTCGCGCTGGTTTAGACACATTCAAAGGAATGTGTATGGCCATATGATCATATGATATGACCATCCCTGTATGTAGGTTCTGACACATTTTGGACCAGATTTAGCTATCTAGCTATTATCAAAAGTACAGACAAAGGAGCCTGTATGACAAAAGGGACACCTTTAATTTTTATCTAATTTAAACAACATCTAAAACATACCCATTGTAAATAATATGGACTGAAAGGTAATCGTTATTGTGATATGTAACGAATTATAAACTATATTTTATTTGTATAAGTTCACTTTCCAGATTCTCTTTCTGGTCAGAGAGACAAAGATTGATGCGTTTAAAAATAACCCAAAATAATAGTCGTCATAACTGCTTTTAATGTTCTTACACTGAATATTGTTTGTTATTTTATAATACCAATATTAGTGAGTGAGTGAGTGAGTGAGTGAGTGAGTCAGTCAGTGATTTAGTTAGTGAGTCAGTGAGTCATTTAGTCAGTTATACAGTCAAACAATCAATTCGTCAGTGTGTCAGTGAATCAGTAAATATGTCAGTGAGTCAGTGAAATAGCAAGCGAATCACTGAGACATTTAGTCAGTTATTGGGTTAGTAAACGTGTCAGTTAGAGTGTCAGTTGGTGAGTCATTTAGTGTATCAGTTAGTGAGTCGGTTAGTGAGTTAGTCAGTGAGTTTGTTAGTGAGTCATATAGTGAGTCTGTTTTTTAATAAGTAAATCAGTCAGTTTCTAAGACAGTTTATCAGTCAGTAAGTCAGTTATTCAGTTAGTCTGTCTGTTTATCAAACTGTAACCTATTTAATAACGGGCTAGTAATATCTGTCACTGAATGCGTTAGTGAGTGAATAGACATTTGAATGCTTACCCTATCTCATGCTTAAATTTGAGGGAGTATTGCCTAAGAACTATTTCTTAAGGAAATGAATTGAATAGATCAAATATACAACAGACACACTTAACCTTGGGATTCAATACCAGACTTGGGATTTAGAGCGCTGCACGATATCGGCTGTACTGCATGAACCACTGTAACTTCAACAGTTCTGATAACATTTGAATCTGTAAACTGATTTTAATTATAATAATGATACATGACATATATATTGCGCATTATCCAGCTAGACATGAGCTCTAAGGTGCTTCACAGTATTATTATTCCCGATTCAAATCAGTTTCAATCTAGTACAAACCTCAACTCCCAAGGATACACACCTCTCATGCAGTCATTATAACTCATTTCAGGTTCTCATTTCTGGCTGAATGAACCAATCGCCTCCTGACACTATTACTGCTCGGGGACTCGAACCCAAGACCTTTCGGTCATGAGTCTTAGCTCTCACTAACTGTACATTCACCGTTCTTTCGGTTTGTGATAGAGATAATGTTAGGACTTTAATTAAACTTAGTCTTGCTCTGACACTTTTTAAATTTGTATAAAATCCTTCAGTAAGCCTTGGCTATACTGGGATCAACGAAGCTAACTTAAAGTAAGTCAATATCAACCACCCAGGAATTATCCATAAAAGACTCGTATAAACATTATAATGTTTGTTGATATTGTTTTTGACATCTCTTCATGTATTTTTGTGTTAATTAAGGCTATGAGTATTACTTTAATACACATTATAATCCGAAGTATTAAATGGGAGTATTCGATAAAATATTTCTAACTGCACAAAGAGTAATTCCAATGGTTAAAATAGAACGGACAATTATAATCTAGCATACACAAGTATGTCTAAATGTGCACACAAACTGCAACAACAAGGATCTACTTGAGATATGTTTTATCTATGATTGCACTGAAAATGAAATTGATCACGGCTATATTTCGTATTCCTCGTCCTGATTTCCTCTTGTGTGATGTCAGCAATTTGATTCCGAGAGATGTGCATTCTTCATCTCACTGGCAGCAGTCACGCGTACGCGGTGGATTGTGGGAACATGTAAAGAAAAGATTACTTTAGAGTGCATATGCCCATTAATATCGAACACAAAGATCACTGGAATCAACTTGCTGACGTCATATCATTATGGCATATACAGAGCTCATAACAACAATCGCTAATAAATCTAATAAACATTTACATCTACTGAGGACTACTCAGACATTTCATTGAGATAATAAATGCCATAATAGGAATATTTTCTCAAGAAACATATTATTATTATTTTAGGGAGCATGGAGGGTAATCCTTAAACAAATTATCATGTAATATTACTTTATCTCCATCAACGAGTCGACGTATGTCTATAACACCTTTATAGAAGGTACACATCCAAATATTTGTCATTAGTTCTTTCCATATTAAATGAAAAAGATCCTAAATATGTATGACATCTTCTGCAAGTTTAAGTTGGACATTTGCTAAACTAGAATAGCAATTAATTACTTCGATGTGTTTAAAGAATGCGAATCGAGTTTGGTTTTAGGTGTCTTGTTTCAATGAAATTTAAATTCATTGTCAACAACTTTTTAATTCAACCTAACATAATACTATATAATATATATATATATATATATATATATATATATATATATATATATATATATATATATATATATATATATATATATATATATATATATATATATATATATATATATATATTCAGACTTGATGTCTTGTCAACTATGTTTGTTCACCTATGTATCAAATATTTAGTCATAATTAAGTTCTTAGACGCTCAACCTTTATTTTTAAAATTTCAGAAATACCTTCGAATCCGAGATTCAAAAATACTAAAATTACTCTATTCAAAATATTAGTTAAACACTATTTCCTTTATGAAGATGAATAGGAATAAACTTTGTTTCACGTTGTAGTATTGAGAATTTAAGTCGATCCTTTTCATAAGAGTTCAGAAAATTCCGATGACGTAGTACATTGAACACTGCTCTACAAATCTATAGGATGTGGGTTGAAATCCGAATCTTTTCTGTAAATGTGAAATATATTTCCTGATGTAATAGCTCTTCTGACATATATCACAGGTGTGAACAGCCCCGAGATCAATCAACACAACTCACTCACTTAACTTATTGAGGGATCTGATCAAACTTATTAATATAAATTATTGATAAGAATTTTAGGAAATACCACAACCAACTCATTAATATTTATCGCATACACATATCCCACTAAGTAACTCATATTTGATATTATTGAAGAAGCGTTTTTTTTTAAATTGCAGAACTTTTTTGTGTAAATTTCGAATAATAATATTTATCGAGATAAGGCATATTGTATCATCAATATTGATACCATTATTAGCCATTTTGCTAGACCTTGACATGCATCGGACATAGTTACGATGTATGAGTGACATAAATGTTGTATTGATTTTTAGAAGGTGACAACTCAAACATACCCGATCGACCAGACTTTAATTAAAAAGAACTCAAGGATGAACCTTTCTTTGTGCATTCACACCCATAATTTACTTTACGAAAAATATTTCTTATTTTTAAGGATATCCTGTTTTGTTTGTGTTTTCCATTCTGCTATTAAGTTACTAAAAGCTATGTAAATACAAGCATATGCGCAGACGTAGACCACTAACCCGTTGACAAGATAGTCATCAGACAATGTATTCTTTTGGTGAGTCAACCTCGGGTATTTTACCAGGTAAGCCTCTCCACCAACTTCAGAATTTAAAAAGTAACAAATACACAAGCCAGGCTTATTATTGAGTAAGAGCTTAATCATCAACACCAAATATCCGGGTAGCAGGCTTTTTATATATATATATATATATATATATATATATATATAAAATATATATATATATATATGATATATAATATATTTATATGACATTACATCAACTAAACCGAAGATTGACGAAGACAGTTTTAATGCCGATAGGTGGCGACACAGACAGAAACATTTGCCACATTCACACTAAGGTAAGTCAGATTGTATTGGTCGATAGAAATATAATTTACTTGCAGTCAAACAGCAATGTGTAAAGATTATTACAGAACTGTGTCAATAATTATGCATTATAATGTTAAAAAGAATATCTCAAAAAAGGCACTGATCTAAACATTCCATAGTTGTTAAAGTTTATTTGCTTTCCTTTACATTACTAAAATATTAACTGTTTAATTATTATTCTTGTAACAATATATATTGATGGTATGTAAATTTTCTAAAGTGATCTCTGTTACATTCTGTACTTCAAGCACCCATCATATTTACGATGTATGTATGTATGTATGTGTGTATGTTTATAATATTTTGTATGAGTATGTTAAATAGTGTCATAGTAATATATATTCCTATTGCTGAAAGTATTTGTTATTCTAATTGGGTTATATATACAAACTATAACCAAAATCTGCTCGCTAACTACCTCTTTAACTTGATAGCTCACTTATTCACTCATTGACTCACTCGCTCATTCACTAACTCACTCGTATCTGACTTCTCAACCTCCATAATCCTTTTGCTTTAAATTTAGTCGTGTATATTTACAGTAATTTTATTTTTGATTGCATATATATGTATAGCAATGATCTTCCATTATGTGTTACAGATGCTTCTCAATGTCGTCCTAACGACCTTTATCCTGTCGCTAGCAGTACACTGTAGATATGCTGAAGGTAATTTCACAAAGTTTAATTGCTCAATATTCACACTTATATTTTTAGCATCAATTATTTTAGATGTCATCCTGTTAGTGCAGATTATAAGAAGTGGAATAACATAAATTAACAGTATATCATCAATAACTGACTTACTTACAATAGACACAAACATAATTAATATAATTAGATATATTATTATAGAATAATTCTTTTCTCGACAGAGATAAACGTGGCCATCACATGTGTCAATCAGCTTTGGTTTTATGCCGATGGTCAAACGATTATTCAGCCAAATACACTTGGAGGTAATAACTTGGCTATCACTAAGCATGTATCAGTTCCACCAGATACAAATGTGTATGGTATCAAATGTGCCGATGTTGGAGCTGTCGGTGGAATCATAGCATCAATGAATGCTGGTACAACGACAGCTGGAAGTGATTGTGTATGGAAAAATTCATTATTGTTTTGCCTCAGGTTTCATGCAAGTATTCAAAGGCTCAAAATAAATGGCTTTCGTTTTTTTAAAAAACCAAATCAAATCAGCTAGGTGAAATATTTTTCTAGTTTAAGTATTAGGCCAAATAATCCGTGTTACATAATCACAAACTGAGACCTGGTACAATGCTTTTAAAGGGTTTACATCCACAACGTCCTTTATCCTGTTCATATCAAAAGGGTTCATCGAATAATATATTACAATTAATCTCTAAGCATTTAATGAAAGTTCATCAAATATATGACCACTTACAAGATCTACATAGGTGTGTGTCTAACTATGTAATTGTCACTCAAATCTGTTGTATACCGATATTGACATGCATTTTATTTTTACACAATTTGTTATCCATTTAAAATTATATCAAGAACCCATATTTCTATATCATCTTACTATGATCTATAATTTTGTTATCCTATCTTCTTTATCATTCTATCACAATACACCTAAGGATTTATTTGGATATTTTAATAAACTAAAACGTTTTATCTTCTCAGTGAATATTACTGTAATAATGAAATTCATACTATCGATATAATTCAATTAAATCGATCTTTCTGCGTCAATCTCTTAATAGTCTTTTACGATATATTGTGATCTATTGAGGAGAAGGAATGAGATCTAAATCCACAATGCAAGTTTAACTGCAAGGTTTGGATTGGGCAATTTACTCCACAGGTTGGGAGGTGGCCACAAGAAATATTTATCTCCGTATACTGCTCTCTTGCTGTCTTGTTACCGTCAAACGTAAACAAGATTCACATCGTAGCAGTCTCACTATTATTTAGGTTTGGATCGTATCGCTCAGATTCAGTGGTGCTGTTCCACTCAGTACTTTCAACCTGTGGAACAAGATCTTGTGTTGTGATATGAAACGTGCTGGAAGCCAGTACAGCTCGAACAACACTTTTTTGTTTTGTCCCCCCCTGTGAGTGCCTGTTAATAGGCGTGCATCACAATTCTGCACTCGCTGTAGACGGTTTCTCAGAAATATCAATTTTGTATAACAAACAATTGACTTAATCCAGTCGTCAGTCAAATCACGAGTGCTTGGAATTAGGTCTTGTTAGTCTGTTAATTTGTGTACATACAAATAATCCATATGTGTATTAACTGATAATAACAGAACCTACAGATAAAATCAGCTTGCTGATGTTCAGATTGTAACAACTAAAGCAGACATATATTATATTATTTTATAAATATACATTTTATATTCATGATGATATCAGGTGCACAAACACCAAGCCAGATAGTGGATGGCTATTAGAGAGCTATGATGACTCGGATTGGCAGTCTGCTCACGTTATACACACAAATAATAGGCCAAACAGCTACTGGAATCTACAAATTGACATCTCCAGAAAGGCTTCATGGATTTGGACCAATGGCTGGAAGGGACAAGATAAGACTGTATATTGTAGGAAGGCGAAGACAGGTAATTCATTGTCTATTTCATATGTCTAATGTTAACGTTCACTTTATTTTGTCGTTAGTATCACTATTTTCTTTGTCACCCAAAACTATAACATTTTCTTTTTACACCCCCTCAACGAATATTTGTTACATAAGTATTATGCAGCTGTTTACCATTGTTTTCGTTTCAGCACATTGGGGAATGTGGAGTGCTTGGAATACTTGCTCTGGTGATTGTACTACAGCTGTTCAGACGAGGACTAGGCTGTGTAGAGGGAACAGCTGTCCTGGTTCCAATCAACAAACAAAGAAATGTGTACCTTTTGTGCAAAATGAAGGTAGCCAATATTTATAATTGTAATGGCAATTCTGGAAATTAATATATGACTACTTCTGTTTAAAGAAATTATTGCTATAAAACGTTATTGTCAGTAAGGGCATATATTACTTCGAACATTGAATTTTAAGACAATAACATTTTGATATATCTCGTGATACCAAATAAAAATGACAAAATAGTGTTGGTTTGTTTTATGTTCAAATATATAGTTTCACTTTCATTTCAAAGTCCCCCCCCATAAATCTTATATATGTACTAAATAATGTCTCGTATGTATGATTTAGATTGTGCCAGATGCAAGTTAAACACAGCCAATATTGGATACTTGGCCAGCTGCAATCACTCCACCAAATTCTATCAATGTCAGAAGGACATAAACGGTCACTATACACTGAGCCTTATGTCGTGCGCTGACTGTACTATGTGGGATCAGACTAAGCTGACATGTGTTAGAGATCCCAGTCGAAATGATTGTAATCACAACATGGGAAGCACAGGAGTGAAAGAACATGTTACAACATTTGGATGTGAGTACATTCTGTCAATTGGAATTACAAAACGAAATGTATAACCATAATGACGAATCTCTATATGAGATGTAAATTCTTTCCGAATAGTCTTGTCGATATGAAATAGATAAACCAAGTCTCAAAACATTATACACATACTAACTCTGCTACACCAACTGAGACAATATCACTCTCTTACAGCTACCTGCCAGAGAGGGGACCTACACTTTGGTGTTATATCTGGTGATTCTATCAAGTATATGATGTATAGCTATGGTGTAGCCATTGAAATGCGTTGTCCTATGGGAACTCGATTTAACATAACAGAGTGTGGCTGTACCTACGGTGAGAGATATTTTATAAATAACTTCTCCTACATAAATGTACTTGATGTTGTCATGTACAGCATTCAATTTATTCAGTTTTGAATATTACATTTTTCTTTGTTGTTCATAACCTTTATTCTCTCCCTGTTTATATTGAGATATTTGTACGTTCTCGGATCGTTACCAGGTCCTTGTGTAGCTACAACGAACCACCTTACTTATATTAATACCCAATTAAGCCATCAGACTTGTAGTAATGGAACACTCGTAAATAACAGCTACCTAATCAGGTATGCAGGACTCGAATCAAAGATCTCCTCCCTTTTTTCCGCAATGTCCGTTTATAATTTCCTGTTTATATCGACACATTTAAAGATATAAATATCAAATCAGAACTCAATCTTTGTTCCATGGTCATATTTTAGTAATTAAATTTGCATTCACAAGATGTCAGCACAAGATGCATGTCGACGGTTATTAAGATAAATCTCCAAACATAATTTATATTATTTGAATTGATTTCATTCACCCGACCAATGGATCCGAAATGCCCCACCTACATTATTATCACCTTAACATCACCATCTTGTTCTCATTCCAGTTGACACAACACACATGGTTCAGACTCAGCTGAAACCAGAAATGTGCATAACGTTTGAGACGATGACCGAAACCAGTAAATGGGGCTTCTCAGAGAACAGTGTGTGGATCAGTAACCACGGCAAGAACTGGGATAGTGAACATGTACAGGTGACTGTTGTACATATGTTAATTTATAACAAGTTATCTATAGAATGGCAACAGTGAATGTCATGTCTAAAATGGTAATCATAAAAATAATTATATTTGTACTAATTGTTATAGTAGTAGTATTAGTGAATAAGTGAGTGAGTGAGTGAGTGAACGAGCGATCGAGTGCGTCAGTGAGTGACTTATTTAGCTACGGCACTGGTCATGCTTGTAAAATATCGCTAAAGGCGCTAATCCTTAGAGAAACAGCCTACAAATGACGTTAAACCTTATCCTACGATTAATTACAAATTTCCTATTTCATCAGATGAGCTTCAATGACTGTATCGAAGGAAGAAAGTGTGCTTATTTCAATGGTCAGTCCTATCTCTCAGTTGATACCCTTGCCAATTCCTTCCACACGTGGAAGAAGTTCAACATCAGTCTTTGGTATAAACCTGGCCATCTCGGTACCATGGGACTACTGACAAATGGGCTCAGTTCAAACGGCTGTAGCAGTTTACCAACTGTCTGCATGTCTGTCCGTATCGATGGATAAATGGATGGATGTCTGAACTTATTTACATTTGCATACATTCATGTACTGCTGAATGTCTCTCTGCCTGTATGTCTCTGTCTGTATACATGTATTTATGTAAATACGTGTATATATATATATATATATATATATATATATATATATATATATATATATATATATATAGAGAGAGAGAGAGAGAGAGAGAGAGAGTTATATCTGACTGTCTGACTGTCAGTCTGTCTATCGGTCTGTCTTTTTGCCTGTCTGTCTACCTGTCCGTATCATGCATGTATTAAGCTCTCTTTGTGTTTCTAGCCAGATATTACCATAAATAAGTCATACAGATTATTCAAGACCGTAGAAGTCAACATCATGCCGTGGATTATCATATATCTGTCACAGACACTGAACCCGCCGAAAATAGTATCTTGAGATATGCACAATACCTCCATTTCCATTAGGAAATAAAGTTCCCCGCGAAGCTTGATCCAAGCAAGCATCAATATATTCCAAACAAGAGCAGCATCTACAAGATCCAACCATATATGGAAAACGGTCTTACTCGATGCTATTTTCACATGTCTGGATAGTCTTGCTGTCCACTTTGAAGTATCTGTATCCGTGGATACTGATAGTTTCTTACACACACTACGTCGATTTATAGCTAGGCGAGGGTCGGTCACCCAATTGAGATGTGACAATAGCATAACTTTTGTAAATGTTTAAAGAGAACTCCGTGAGGCACTCTCTGAAATGGAGGACAGCAAGATCTATCAGCAACTACTGAAGCATAATACCCAACGAGCAGACATCTATATGTGGAAGCAATGGCGATGTGTACAATACACAGTCAATATTATCTGGACCAGATGCAGGAGAGAGTTCCTGCTGACTTTACAGGATCGACAGAAGTGGAATCGCTCTCAATTTAATACAACGATTGCTTGAATATTGTTGCCCTAGGGGTGCTACATGTAAATGCCGAATTTTACATTATGATATAGTTTACAATGTGGAACGTAATTATTTCCATTCGTCATAACGGTTTGTTTAATGGGTAATGTTTTTACCGGTTAGTTCGGTAGCTCAGTTGAGAGAGTGTTCTGTTACAAAGAGGAAGGGTTTGAACAAGGTGATGGTCACGAATGGCACATGCCAACGAATTAAATAATAATGATACTAAATTTATCACTAAGCCTTAGACTGTTCCCTTCTCATTTTAAAGATGCCCATGTAATCCCTCTTCTTAACAAATCATCTTTACCAGCCAATGCCCTAAACAGTTATAGGCCTATTTCTAATCTATCAGATTTTGACAACATTAATTATTCTGTTCTTCTAGATCGACTCCCTGATTGGTATGGCATATCAGGCATAGCATTTACCCGGATCCGCTCATTCTTAATAAATAGGTATCAATCAATAAAAATAAGAAAATGTTTTTCAAGGGCAGTGACTTTGTTTTGCGGTGTTCCCCAATGCTCTGTTCATGGACCACTACTATTTACTGAGTACATCACACCACCTTTCTCACTTATTCACAATCACAGGTTTCATCATTATAGGTACTTCCAGATAACGCAACAAACTTACTCATTTCGTCCCTACGAACATCCTTAGTCAGAGCATCACACCATCAAACACTGTACGTAATCTTGGTTTTACATTTGTTATCTATTTTAATATCAGAAAACATATTTCTCTGACTCGTCGATTCTGCTTCTATCATATTCGTGACCGTCGCCGTATTCGGCGCTATATTTCTCTTTCAGTCGCCAAAACCATCGCTACAGCACTCATTACTAGCAGGTTTGATTACTGCAATTCTCTGTTCAATCTCGCATCATTTTCAAACGCTACACTATTGCCTATCAAACTATTTCTTCCGGATAACCTTCATAACTATTTTCCACGCTTTTTAGCACCCGAGCCCAGAGAAGTCCGTTTATCCGGTTTTCACTTGTTGTCTTTTTCCAGGGTTAAAACTCATGATGGGACTTTTTCAGTTGCTGTCTCTACTCTTTTAAATTCACTCCCAAACATGTTAAATCATCAAATATCATAGTTGCTTTCCATCACCATTTGATAACTCACTTTTTCGGACTCGCTTATCTATCGTATGTTTCCTTTCCGTCTATTCATTGTTGATGAACATTGCATTGTACCCGGAATATGAGTTTGTCCAATCCCTGTAAAAGGTGCGCCACTAAACTCGACTCTATTCGAGAATATTGACGCTATAGAAGACTTGTAATTATTACTAATAATATTATTATGTGTTTCCGATGTAAAATTAGACTCACTTATTCAACGATATATTTGAGATCACAGATTCAAATATGGTTTTAAAATATTTGTAGAAACTATTTGAAATACGTTTATATGGCTCTTTTATTATTACAATTTATTACAAATTTTTGTTTGATTGATACATTAATACACTCACTCACTCACTCACTCACTCACTCACTCACTCACTCACTCACTCACTCACTCACTCACTCACTCACTCACTCACTCACTCACTCACTCACTCACTCACTCACTCACTCACTCACTCACTCACTCACTCACTCACTCACTCACTCACTCACTCACTCACTCACTCACTCACTCACTCACTCACTCACTCACTCACTCACTCACTCCCACCTCACTCACCACCACCCACTCACCCACTCACTCACTCACTCACTCACTCACTCACTCACCACTCACTCACTCACTCACTCACTCACTCACTCACTCACTCACTCACTCACTCACTCACTCACTCACTCACTATCATTCACCACCATCATCTCACTCACTCACTCACCACCACCACCACCACCCTCACCACCATTCCAACCAACCCACTCACTCACTCACCACTCACTCACTCACTCACTAATTGACTCACTGACTTACTGACTGACTTACTCACTCACTCATTCAATCAATCACTCACTCAACCACTCACTGATTCAAATTTGTTCACTCTTTTATGTTCTTTCCCACGCGTTTTCACTGGCTCACTTACTCACTCACTCACTGACTGAGCACTTACTGACTTACGGACTTACTTACTCCTTTACTCAGTAAATCGTTTGCTCATTCAGACACTGATAGGCGATTACTATTGTTTTTCAACTATAATGAGTAAATTTCCTTTATTTTAAGTTGTTAGGTTTTAGTCCGTATCTTAGCACTCACTATTGTCTCATATAATACTATTAGTCTTTAGATTACTGCTACTACTGCAAAATATAATCTGTTTACTAACACAAACACAGGTGCATATATTATGGGCATGTTTTAGTTTTTCTGTAAATTAGGTAAAAATTAAAGGCGTCAGTTTGTCATAATGGTCCTTTATACCAAGGTTTTGATTGCCTTCGAAATAATACCCGAATATCCTGCTGCGTATAATATTAAACATAGCTTCCTCTATTATTAGGATATCCAATGCACTATTGTTCTGTGACATTAACACATTTTGCACCCTTTTTAACATTTAATATTTTATCTATTATTAGGTATAATTTGTTATCGAGAGGATATTTATGGATGACAAAGTGAGGAAATGTTATTCGCGTCAAGTTTATGAATCAATCCAAGGAATGGATATTGACTGTGTATATAAGGACCTATATCCAAAAGCGGCACCCGTATATAACCGTCATTTCCAACACTGCAGGTAAGTTCTCGTATGTTCACTGACTTAGATATGAAACGCAGTTAGTAATTGAACTAGCAAAAGAATGAGAAATGTATAGTAAAAGCTTTTTCTAGGAGGATCATATTAATTTCATACATTGCGCCACAAGGTGTTGTAGTTATATACCCAAGAATAATATCAAATGCGTTAGATATAAAGAATGTGTGTGTATCTAAGTATAAACACATAAGCGCACACATACACCACTAATTAATGCAAAGATATTTATTCTAAACTTAATTCTTAACAAACAGTAAGTACATACTTAGACACTCAAGGTGTGGTGTTTCAAAACATGCACACCCCACATAATCATATATTTCCAATTAACTATGTTTGCTAATTTAATATTTAGCAAATTGTAAATATTATTTCAAGTCAGAAACGTAATTAATATGGCAAGATATAGCTTTAAATTATGTGTTAGTCGTTGTACATTTAATCATATCGTAGACAGGTTCTGATGACACATTCAACGCTGAACGTACTTGGCGCCAGTTGCTCCTATTTTGATCGATGCACCAGTGCCCGAATGCTAGAATCGGGCACCTGTATAGCCATCACTTCGGATCCACTTCACGTATTCTTCAATTGCTTGTTGCTCAGTTAAGGCTCCCTTATATAGACAGATCTAGTGATGAACGGAAAAAGTCGTTTAAGAACAAAAACAGGTTTAGAATTGTTTTAATTGTACTGTCATATTGCTATAATGTTTATATTGTAAGCAGCAATGATAAGAAGTCTTACTTTGTCCATTTCACCTTGGAAGAAAGCTTGATTCTTTCCAATACCAAACATCATAGAACACTGACTGGGCAAGAGATCTCCTACGGTGATAAATACAAAAAATAATTAAAATATGACAATTAATTATTATTGTAAAACGGCAAACCATCATTAACACGATATAACAAATTAATACTTGTGTTAAAGTATATCATTAATTTTTGTCATCACCTTCTATTTCTCGCTGATCAGCTATTTTTCCATTAACGTACATCGAGATGCTGTCATCGTCTTTGATGAGGCTCACATGATTCCACTCGTTAGGTACGACCTTTGGCCAAATATTATTGACACGTAATAGGTTATGGATTTTTGTAACAGGTGCAACCATAGCGTGTTATCAATCTTTCCAGCTGATAAAACAGGTAAGACAATGGAAATTTCATTTATTAAAATTCTAATTTTTACACACCTGTCCTTTAAGCTGTGCTGCCCTATCTTTCAAGGCCACGTGACTATTTAGTTGACCGTTTGTCGTTGTTATGGACACAGTTGGTAAACTGCTACAGCCATTTGAAGTGAGCCCATTTGTCAGTAATCCCATGGTACCGAGATGGCCAGGTTTATACCAAAGACTGATGGTGAACTTCTTCCACGTGTGGAAGGAATTGGCAAGAGTATCAACTGAGAGATAGGACTGACCATTGAAATAAGCACACTTTCTTCCTTCGATACAGTCATTGAAGCTCGTCTAATGAGATAGGAAATTTGTAATTAATGGTAGGATAAGGTTTAACATCATTTGTAGGCTGTTTCTCTAATGATTAGTGCCTTTAGCGATACTTTACAAGCATGACCAATGCCGTAGCTAAATAAGTCACTCACTCGATCACTCGATCACTCGATCACTCATCACTCACTCACTCACTCACTCACTCACTCACTCACTCACTCACTCACTCACTCACTCACTCACTCACTCACTCACTCACTCACTCACTCACTCACTCACTCACTCACTCACTCACTCCCTCACTCACTCACTCACTCACTCACTCACTCACTCACTCACTCACTCACTCACTCACTCACTCACTCACTCACTCACTCACTCACTCACTCACTCACTCACTCACTCACTCACTCCATCACTCACTTCACCTCACTCACTCACTCACTCACTCACTCACTCACTCACTCACTCACTCACTCACTCACTCACTCACTCACTCACTCACTCACTCACTCACTCACTCACTCACTCACTCACTCACTCACTCACTCACTCACTCACCCACCCACTCACTCACTCACTCACTCACTCACTCACTCACTCACTCACTCACTCACTCACTCGCTCGCTCGCTCGCTCGCTCACTCACTCACTCACTCACTCACACTACTACTATAACAATTAGTACAAATATAATAATTTTTATGATTACCATTTTAGACATGACATTCACTGTTACCATTCTATAGATAACTTGTTATAAATTAACATATATACAACAGTCACCTGTACATGTTCACTATCCCAGTTCTTGGCGTGGTTACTGATCCACACACTGCTCTCTGAGAAGCCCCATTTACTGGTTTCGGTCATCGTCTCAAAAGTTATGCACATTTCTGGTTTCAGCTGAGTCTGAATCATGTGTGTTGTGTCAACTGGAATGAGAACAAGATGGTGATGTTAAGATGATAATATTGTAGGTGGGGGCATTTAGGATCCATTGGTCGGGTGAATGAAATCAATTCAAATAATATAAATTATGTTTGGAGATTTATCTTAATAACCGTCGACATGCATCTTGTGCTGACATCTTGTGAATGCAAATTTAATTACTAAAATATGACCATGGAACAAAGATTGAGTTCTGATTTGATATTTATATCTTTAAATGTGTCCATATGAACAGGAAATTATAAACGGATATTGTGGAAAAAAGGAGGAGGTCTTTGATTCGAATCGTGCATACCTGATTAGGTAGCTGTTATTTACGAGTGTTCCATTACTACAAGTCTGATGGCTTAATTGGGTATTAATATAAGTAAGGTGGTTCGTTGTAGCTACACAAGGACCTGGTAACGATCCGAGAACGTACAAATATCTCAATATAAACAGGGAGAGAATAAAGGTTATGAACAACAAAGAAAAATGTAATATTCAAAACTGAATAAATTGAATGCTGTACATGACAACATCAAATACATTTATGTAGGAGAAGTTATTTATAAAATATCTCTCACCGTAGGTACAGCCACACTCTGTTATGCTAAATCGAGTTCCCATAGGACAACTCATTTCAATGGCTACACCATAGCTATACATCATATACTTGGTAGAATCACCAGATATAACACCAAAGTGTAGGTCCCCTCTCTGGCAGGTAGCTGTAAGAGAGTGATATTGTCTAAGTTGGTGTAGCAGAGTTAGTATGTGTATAATGTTTTGAGACTTGGTTTATCTATTTCATATCGACAAGACTATTCGGAAAGAATTTACATCTCATATAGAGATTCGTCATTATGGTTATACATTTCGTTTTGTAATTCCAATTGACAGAATGTACTCACATCCAAATGTTGTAACATGTTCTTTCGCGCCTGTGCTTCCCATGTTGTTATTGCAGTCATTTCGACTGGGATCTCTAACACATGTCAGCTTAGTCTGATCCCACATAGTACAGTCAGCGCACGACATAAGGCTCAGTGTATAGTGACCGTTTATGTCCTTCTGACATTGATAGAATTTGGTGGAGTCATTGCAGTTGGCCAAGTATCCAATATTGGCTGTGTTTAACTTGCATCTGGCACAATCTAAAATCAGACATACGAGACATTATTTAGTACATATATAAGATTTATGGGGGAGGACTTTGAAATGAAAGTGAAAATATATATTTGAACATAAAACAAACAACACTATTTTGTAATTTTTATTTGGTATCACGAGATATATCAAAATGTTATTGTCTTAAAATTCAATGTTCGAAGTAATATATGCCCTTACTGACAATAAGTTTTATAGCAATAATTTACTTCAAACAGAAGTTGTCATATATAAATTTCCACAATTGCCATTACAATTATAAATATTGGCTACCTTCATTTTGCACAAAAGGTACACATTTCTTTGTTTGTTGATTGGAACCAGGACAGCTGTTCCCTCTACACAGCCTAGTCCTCGTCTGAACAGCTGTAGTACAATCACCAGAGCAAGTATTCCAAGCACTCCACATTCCCCAAGGTGCCGAACCTATAACACTTTTATACCGCGGCATAATACCTATATAACAAAACGTCGTTGTGGGGGTGTAAAAAGAAAACGTCATAGTTTTGGTTGACAAAGGAAATAGTGATACTAACGACAAAATAAAGTAAACGTTAACATTAGACATATGAAATAATTGTTTGACCATCGGCATAAAACCAAAGCTGATTGACACATGTGATGGCCACGTTTATCTCTGTCGAGAAAAACAATATTTTATAATTCTATATCTAATTATATTAATTAGGTTTGTGTCTATTGTAAGTCAGTTATTGATGATATACTGCTAATTTGTGTTATTCAATATTCCTCTGCATTAAGAGGGTGACATCTAAAATAATTGATGCTAAAAATATAAGTATGAATATTGAGCAATTAACCGTTGTGAAATTACCTTCAGCATATCTACAGTGTACTGCTAACGACAGGATAAAGGTCGATAGGACGATATTGAGAAGCATCTGTAACACATAATGGAAGATCATTGCTATACATATGCATGCAATCAAAAATAAAATTACTGTAAATATACACGACTAAATTTAAAGCAAAAGGATTATGGAGATTGTCTAATAGGGATAATATATATAGGTGAGTGAATGGATATACGATTGAGGGGTGAGCATGTGAATGTGTGAGTCAGGGAGTGAATGAGTGAGTGAATTAGAGAGTAAATGAGTTGGTGGATTAGTAAATAATCAATTTATTAGTTTTACAGGTGGATGGTTGAGAAGTCAGATACGAGTGAGTTAGTGAATGAGCGAGTGAGTCAATGAGTGAATAAGTGAGCTATCAAGTTAAAGAGGTAGTTAGCGAGCAGAATTTGGTTATAGTTTGTATATATAACCCACTGGAGACACTCCCGAGTGAACAATCCAACAATGAGAATAACAAATACTTTCAGCAATAGGAATATATATTACTATGACACTATTTAACTGCGCAATATACTTAACCGATAGACAGATTGACATTCAGACAGTCAGATGGAATATATATATATATATATATATATATATATATATATATATATATATATATATATATATATATATATATATATATATATATAATATACATATATATATATATATATTTCCATGCTATTCATACAAACGCCAAGCGTATATTAAGTTATGACAAAATGTTTGAGACAAGGCAACAAATGCTAGATAAGTTATATTTTAGTGGCTCCTAAATTATTGTACTTAACAGTCTATTAGAAAGGCAATAAGCTGTTAAAATGAGCCTTTCGCATGGTTTGTTTCTTTTACAGACTCTAAGTCTATATTTAGAATAACTCCATAGAGAGTAAGTTGATAAAATATTCTCGTGAAGGGTTAATAGGCGTAATATATAGGGTACTAAGCAATTTAAAAAACTTAAATTAGTGAATTTATAGCTGAAATGTTCCAGTCTAAATATACAAATATTATCGATCATTTTGAGTGTGTGCGTGCACATACGCATACAAAATATTATAAACATACATACATACATACATACATGCATACATCTTAAATATGATGGGTGCTTGAAGTACGGAATGTAACAGAGATCACTTTAGAAAATTTACATACCATCAATATATATTGTTACAAGAATAATAACACCAACAGCAACAACGAAAATAAGTACAATAATAACAACTGTACAACCAATGCTACAACAACCAATGCCACTACTACCACTTATTATACTACCATAACTACTATTACTAAAACTACTATTATTACAACTCCTATTACTATTACTATTACTATTACTACTACTACTACTACTACTACTACTACTACTACTACTACTACTATTAGTTAAATAACAATAATAACAATACATAATTATTCATAAAGGATATTCTTTTTAGGAGAATTTCTTTTTGTTTTGAGTCACAAAAAAACAAATCAAACAGTTAATATTTTAGTAATGTAAAGGGAAGCAAATAAACCTTTTTTTAGATCAGTGCCCTTTTTGAAATATTCTTTTTAACATTATAATGCATAATTATTGACTCAGTTCTGAAATAATCTTTACACGTTACTGTTTTACAGCAAGTAGATTATATTTGTATCAACCAGTACAATCTGACTTACCTTAGTGTGAATGTGGCAAATCTTTCTGTCTGTGCCGCCACCTATTGGCATTTGTATTCTGATTTAAAACTGTCTTCGTCAATCTTCGGATTAGTTGATGTCTTCTAACGGGTCTCATATATATATAGCCTGCTACCCGGATTCTTGGCTTTGGTGATTAAGCTCTTACCCAATCAGCCTGGCTTGTGTATTCGTTAACTTTTTAAATTCTGAAGT
The DNA here is from genome assembly GCA_025642065.1 of Paralvinella palmiformis. Taxonomy (NCBI): domain Eukaryota; kingdom Metazoa; phylum Annelida; class Polychaeta; order Terebellida; family Alvinellidae; genus Paralvinella; species Paralvinella palmiformis. The sequence goes on from JAODUP010000396.1 coordinate 723,402, forward strand.
TATTACATATATATATATATATATATATATATATATATATATATATATATATATATATATATATATATATATATATATATGGGACTTTCCCTCTGGTGGAGAGGCTTGTCTGGTAAAATAACTGTGATTTTATCGTCTTAACATAACCGAAGATGACTCACCAAAAGAATACATTGTCTGATGACTATCTTGTCAACGAGCTATTGGTCTACGTCTGCGCGCATGCTTATTTTTACATAGTTCTTAGTAACGTAATAACCGGATGGAAAATACACAAAACAGGATATCCTTAAACATAAGAAATATGTTTCGTAAAATAAATTATGGGCGTGAATACACAAAGAAACGTTCATCTTTGAGTTTTTTTAAATTAAAGTCTGGTCGATCGGGTATAGTTGGCGTTCTCAACTTCTAAAAAATTAATACAACATTTATGTCACTCATACATCGTAACTATGTCCGATGCGAAATGGCTGATGCCTTTTGTGGCTCAGGCAATGGTAACACGTTTTGTTTTCACTTCTGTTCTAAGCAATGAGTAATAGTTATTTATGGTAATATCTGGCTAGAAACACAAAGAGAGCGTAATACATGCATGATACGGACAGATAAACAGACAGGCAGAGAGACAGACCGATAGACAGACCTGACAATCAGACAGTCAGATATAACTCTCTCTTTCTCTCTCTCTCTCTCTCTCTCTCTCTCTCTCTCTCTCTCTCTCTATATATATATATATATATATATATATATATATATATATACGTATTTACATACACACATGTATACAGGCAGACATATAGGAGAGAGACATTCAGCAGTAGATGAATGTATGCAGGTGTAAATAAGTTCACACATAGGAAAGGATGAAGAACCGATCCATCCATTTATCCATCGATACGGACATACATGCAGACATACATACAGCCAGACAGCCAGACAGACAGACAGACAGACAGACAGACATACTGAGAGACAGACAGACATAAAATGACCGAGATAAAAACAGATAGAAATGCAGACAGACAGAAAGTCAGTCAGAACGCAAACAGACAGATATACAGACAGACGGATCTAAATGTAGATGAACAGCTAACAACGTGTGACTTATTCGTTTCACCCTAGAGTCACGAAGATGGAAGATAACATGTCATCATCACCTAGTTAGTGAAATGTCAGTAAACAATGGAAAGATTATAGAGGATTGACTTATGTATTTACTTTAGTACGCTATTATCTCAGATAAAATCACCAAAAGAACAATTTACTTGATGTATAGTGAGGTCAAATCCTGACGGTGATCATATAGTTCCTGGACTAAAGAAGATCAACTTATAATTGTCATTTAAACGTTTTGTTATATCGTCTAGAAATCGAATAAAATCGTCAATTTGAACAAGTAAGGTATCTATATATTATTTTTATCTAGTTATCTGTCTTGTTATCTTTCTATCGATCTATCTAGAATAGATTTATTAATATTGGTGGATTCTTCGTTGACTAAAGGCCAATTCGCAGATATTTATTTTCAAATCTTAATGACCATTCGTAATGTAACGTTAATAGGATATATAGGTCCGATCCGTAATTAATCCTATGTAATGTATTGGTACATATATACCGGATGTGGAAATAAAGGGAACTTCCGCCCAACTAATCAAAGCACTACTTCGATTAGTAGGTATGGCGTGATTGTGATATTAGTAAAAATATTACGCTTAAACTATTATCTAGATTTACGTTAACAACATTTTAAAGATGATTTATTGCAACATATGATGAATAGAAAAGGTTATCTATGTTTTTGTTCGTCTCTCTGTTTATCTACCTTTGCACCTTTTTATTTATATATTAATTTATCAGTATATTTATCTAGCTAATCTTCGTGCAAAAGGCGGGTATCTATAACAAATACACAGGCGGACAAAAACAAAACAGTATTTCAGACCGACCGACCGATAGACAGACAGACAGACAAACCGACAGATAGAAAGACAGAAAGGTGTCGGATATTGTGACGGACGGACGGAAAGACATAAAATGGCTGACACAGCACAGAGAGAGAGAGAGGGAGAGAGAGAGAGAGAGACATACACTTCTCCACACACTATTTTGTGCTATTCTATTTCATTATTTCTACACTTCACCGATAAATAAATATGCGATAAAAGTAATTATTTAACTAAACTGCAGTACATTGATTGTTATTTTATTAAATAAATATGATGTTTTCGTCTACAAGAAAACCTTTATCTGGCAGCCAACATAAATTATTTGCTTAAAAATATCAGCGACATGCAACGGACTGTTAGTGAGTTCCGGTGGCCTAGCGTTTAAGCACCCGGCACTTGATGCCAACGGTCGCAGGTTCGAACCCCGTAAGAGGTCGAAACTTTTCCAGGGATTAATTTCTCGGCTCACTACATCGTGGGTGGCTGACCACGTTAAATGGCGCTGCCGTCTCCACTGAATTATTTAAAATAAAGGGGGACGTTAAAAACACCCTGAGGACGTAAAACACTCCGGCAGTGACCACCCTCAGGGTATTTCGGCTCCATCTTTCCGTACTGCTCCCCTGTGAGTGGTGGGGGACGAGGTTTCTCAACCACTCCAACATAGAGGCTGTGCTGATTAAGCGACAGCCTGGGGATTCTCCCCGAACAACAAAACCAAAACCAAACCAACGGACTGTTTTGTTTGTTTATCGTTTACTACATAAAGAACGCATCTGCAAATAAACCCATAAGTACATCTAGGTAATGGGTAGAGGTCCTACAAATACACGTGGCCCCCAAAATCTAACACACACCACGAATATGAATATCATTATATACTCATGAATACCAAAAACGAATAGCTTCTTAGAAAGGAAAATATTGCTTGTTTTTGATTGTTTTAAAAGAAATAAAACCTGATTTCTTTAGTGTGTCTTAGCCAGGATAACATTCATTTTTGTTAAATGAATCTAACATCTCCATACATTTCCACGACAGTCTTAATTATTGGACCACGATCACCGAAGGTCAAAATATGTCAACGTTTATTGTCGACTTTCTTCTTATCTTATAGGATTGTATACAACTTATGACAGTGATTTGTTGAGATATATCATCTCCAACATAAATAACGCATATCAGATGTATCATCTTGAGTCACGTTTCAAACAACCGAGACTCAAAAAATAGTCATCATAGAGTTTGTTGTGTGGCTCAGCGGAATAACACAACAACAATTTTTTTAGATGTTGCTGTTTTACGGCTCCTTTTGTTCATATTCTATGTTAATTGTTCCCGAGGACCCCCCACATGTAGGAACACAGAGTCAAAACGTGAAACATGCTTACAAAAAAGTATACAGAATATTTAGTGAGTGCATCGGTAAGTGGGTGAGTGGGTTAGTGATTGAGAGAGTGTGTGAGTGGGAGTCAGACAGACGCACACACACAGACACACACACATAGATAGAGAGAGAGAGAGAGAGATAGAGAGAGCGTGTGTGTGTGTGTGTGTGTGTATGTGTGTGTGTGTATGTCTGTCTGTGGGGGGATATATGATAGCTCTCTAATTGTAAATTATAATCATTACGTTATGAATACATATTTGTGAAACATTACATGGTTTCTAATGAAGTTTAGGCATACGCGATAAAGTACTAAACGAACAACATGTTTCTCTCGAGAAAACATCCACACAGATATAAACACTCAGAAGATAGACGAATCAAACAAACAAACTCTAGCGATAATTAACTGAAGCATGTTATATAAATGTTTACCTTAACAAACGCAACATTAATACGTCATAACGTTCGGAGATCACCATATAATATTTGATTTCTTTATATTCTTATTTTACCTGTTCAAGCGCCCGATAAGATCTTCATAACGTTTGCTGATGTCACTCAGTCCTCTTGTATGAATAATAAACTTGTGTCGATTAGAAAGTCTTTCCGAAAATTCAGATAAATAATTGTTGGAACTTTATGCTAAAATATTTTCTCAGCTAAAAGATATTACACGTGTTATTATTGCAACAGATCAGAATATGGATTTAATAAAAATTGAAAGTCACAAAAATACTGGAGAATGGCTTAACAATATGTTTGCTAGTTTCTTCATACCAACATTGAATAAACCTATCCTATCACACAATCCATTACTGCAATAATTGACAATATATATGTGAAATATAATGCTCTCCATACTAAAATAAACGTCAGTGGCTGACTCATCTGATCATCTACCTGTACTTTGTTTCACTTCCTATAAATAAGGTTTCCAGTCGGAAAAATTGGAAACCATTAACATTTGAAAACAACAAACAAAAATGATTATACTATGAAGCTTATAAATAATGACATGCAACAAACTAATTGGAAGTACCTAGATGATTTGACAAATATGCGCCATTAAAGAAAATAACAATTCCATATTGAAACATCAAAGGAGATCCTTGGTTATCCAAGGGATTAATGAAATCGTCAAGTGCGTGCACCACTTTATATAACAAATACATATACAAATCTGATAAACAGGACTGATAACATATAAATCATACGTAAAATATAGGAACATGTATAATCGTCTCAAAAACATAACTAAACAGACCTGTTATGCACAAATATTGTATTACATTAAACACGATATAAGCCAAACGTGGAAGATAATAAAATCAACAACACGCAATTTAAATGATAAAACTGCAACACCTCAAACCTTTAAAATAGATGACACAAATTGGCGTGAAATATGCCAATGGTATACCACCATCTGTCAAACGTGAAGTAAATCAAGTAACTTTAACTCCATATTTCTAACATCGACGGATTTAGATAAAATACCAGAAATGATCAAGACAATACAATCTAAAAACAGCTCAGAGTTTGATTATCTTAGTACAACATTCTTAAAGTTAATTAGTCTATGCGCTGTCAATCGAACAATCAAAGTAACTAATAAATCACTGCAGACAGGAGCATTTACAGATACACTAAAAATTTAAAAACTTACTTCAAAACAGAAAGCAGAGGCTAAGGACAACTTCTCAAATTATAGGCCAAAATTACTTTTTCCTTCTTTCTATAAAAAATAATGAGAAACAGTATAACTTTAGGAAAAAATCCATTATAGATTTATAAAAATACCTCATTGCAATTGACGCAATTACAATTTTTGTTACATACACAACAACTTGTCTTGATATGATAAAATAGAGTCTGTAATGGGAGTGTTTCTGAGCCTTTCCAAGTCTTTCGCTAGCATTGATCCTAATATATTTCGAAAATAAACTGTAAATGTATGGATTTAGAGGAAAACCTTCGATTGGTTCCGACGTTATTTGATAAATAGGAAAAATTTGGACACAGTGGATGCATATATTATTAGATAAATACAATTGAATGTGGCGTTTCACAAGAATCTGTACTGGGGTTTATTTTGTTTATCATATACACCAATAATCTATCTGACACTCTAAACGTTTGTCAAATCATTTTTATTTGCAGATGACACCACTCTATATTTAGTGTTGCACCCCCACGTTTTGGAACAGGTTGCCGGTGGATTTTATAAATGCGTCGTGTCTTAAAATACTCACATCTTTTCTAAGACTCACATAGTCCGAGTTTCTTTCATTAATAAATTAAATATTGATTATTGTTCAAATCTTTTATTGGCTTTTTAGACATATATTATTTGAGGTATCACTGGATAACAAGTACTTTAAATTGTTACAGATAGTAATGGCGCTTTATTAATACTGTAAGTATTTCTTTAGCTACAATATACCTTGCTTCTAAGATTTTCTTAGACTGACTTTGTTGCGAAGTAAGGATATTTATCATAAACGCAGTCTCTCAAACATAAACATTACCAAAAAGGGATTATTTCTGATCCACAGCCGTTCATAATTCCTTCTCTGTTTCTTCGTTTCTTGTTTATCACTATTGTTCTACGGCAGGATAGGTTTTATTGGAGGTTTCTTAGTATTTGATGGTTTAAGGGTATCTACATTGATCGTCAGGGTACTGTGACTGACATAGGTTGTTTTTAGTAGCAACAGTTTTAGTTGTTGTAGTTATTGCTCTCATTATTATTATTATTATTATTATTATTATTATTATTAGTATTATTATTATTATTATTATCAAACAATTGTAATTGTCAACAACAAGAAAAGTGGATAGCTCGTACCAATACTTGATTCTGGATATCTAATATTTGTATGGATATTAATGATGGTATCAATTTTGATGATACAGTATGCCTTATCTCGATAATAATTCTTATTCTAATTTTACACAAAAAAGTTCTACAATTTAAAACAAAACGCTTCTTCAATAATATAAAATATGAGTTACTTGGTTGGATATGCGTATGAGATAAATATTAATGAGTTGGTTGTGGTATTTCCTAAAATTCTTATCAATAATTTATATTAATAAGTTTGATCAGATCCCTCAAGGAGTTAAGTGAGTGAGTTGTGTTGATTGATCTCGGGGCTGTTCACACCTGTGATATATGTCAGAAGAGCTATTACCTCAGGAAATATATTTCACATTTACAGAAAAGATTCGGATTTGAACCCACATCCTATAGATTTGTAGAGCAGTGTTCTATGTACTACGTCATCGGAATTTAAAAGTTGAGCGTCTAAGAACTTAATTATGACTAAATATTTGATACATAGGTGAACAAACATAGTATATATATATATATATATTAGTATAATGATGTTAGGCTGAATTAAAAAGTTGTTGACAATGAATTTAAATTTCATTGAAACAAGACAGCAAAAACCAAACTCGATTCGCATTCTTTAAACACATCGAAGTAATTAATTGCTATTCTAGTTTAGCAAATGTCCAACTTACACTTGCAGAAGATGTCATACATATTTAGGATCTTTTTCATTTAACATGGAAAGAACTAATGACAAATATTTGGATGTGTACCTTCTATAAAGGTGTTATAGACATACGTCGACTCGTTGATGGAGAAAAAGTAATATTACATGATAATGTGCTTAAGGGTTATCCTCCATGCTCCCTAAAATGTTAATAATATTTTTCTTGATAAAATATTCTTGTTATGGCATTTATTATCTCAATGAAATGTCTGAGTAGTCCTCAGTAGATGTAAATGTTCATGAGATTTATTAGCGATTGCTGTTAGTAGCGCTGTATATGCAATAATGATGTGACGTCCGGTGATCTTTGTGTTCAACATTACTGGGCATGTGCACTCTAAAGTGAGGTTTCCTTTACATTTTTCCACAATCCATCGCGTACGCGTGACTGCTGCCAGTGAGATGAAGAATGCACATCTCTCGGAATCAAATTGCTGACATCACACAAGAGGAAATCAGGACGAGGAATACGAAATATAGCCGTGATCAATTTCATTTTCAGTGCAATCATAGATAAAACATATCCTTGTTATTGCAGTTTGTGTAAAAATGTTGACATACTTGTGTATGTTAGATTATAATTGTCCGTTCTATTTTAACCATTGGAATTACTCTTTATGCAGTTAGAAATATTTTATCGAATACTCCCATTTAATACTTCGGATTATAATGTGTATTAAAGTAATACTCATAGCCTTAATTAACACAAAAATACACAAAGAGATGTCAAAAACAATATCAACAAACATTATAATGTTTATACGAGTCTTTTATGTATAATTCCTGGGTGATTGATATTGACTTACTTTAAGTTAGCTTCGTTGATCCCAGTATAGCCAAGGCTTATTGAAGGATTTTATACAAATTTAAAAAGTGTCAGAGCAAGACTAAGTTTAATTAATGTCCTACCATTATCTCTATCATAAACCGAGTATTATTATTATTATTATAATTAAAATCAGTTTATAGATTTAAATGTTATCAGAGCTGTTGAAGTTACAGCGGTTCATGCAGTGCAATCGATATCGTGTAGCGCTCTAAATCCCAAGTCTGGTATTGAATCCCAAATTTAAGTGTGTCTGCTGTATATTTGATCTATTCAATTCATATCCTTAAGAAATAGTTCTTAGGCCATACTCCCTCAAATTTAAGCATGAGATAGGGTAAGCATTCAAATGTCCATTCACTCACTAACGCATTCAGTGGCAGATATTACTAGTCCGTTATTAAATAGGTTACAGTTTGATAAACAGACAGACTAACAGAATAACTGACTTACTGACTTATAAACTGTCTGAGAAACTGACTGATTTCTTATTGAAAAACAGACTCACTATGTGACTCGCTAACAAACTCACTGACTTACTCACTAACCGACTTACTAACTGACACACTAAATGACTCACTAACTGATACTATAACTGACACGTTAACTAACTGACTAACTGACTCACTAACTGAATCAATAACTGACTCAGTAACTGACAAATGATAAATTAACTAACTGTCTCAGTGATTCATTGACTCTTTCACTGACTCACTGACATATTTACTGACTCAGTGACACACTGACGAATTGATTGATTGACTATATAACTGACTGAATGACACCCGTCGAGCTTAGAAGTAGAATACCTACTCCGTCATTATTAATAGAGTAAGTAATTTATCATTTGTTAACTTATTTAACTATGACAAGTGGTGATTTGATTTCAGAATATTTTGGTGGATATTGAAGTACCAAGATTTAAAAGAGCGAGAAATTTAACACTTAATATTTAACTTTTCTATTTTAGGCTTAATTTTGATTGATGAATTCTTAGCTGGAGTGTTCAGCAAAAAACCTGCTTTTGTTTCAATGATCGTTAGACGCACACATACATTCCACATGAGTCAGCATGAAAAGTCGCCACTCTGGATTCAGTCCCCTCAAGAATCGTTCAGAGTTTGAATTCCTTGTTCCAGTGCCTTATTATACACTGCTAACACACACACACACACACACACACACACACACACACACACACACACACACACACACACACACACACACACACACACACACACACACACACACACACATATATATATATATATATATATATATATATATATATCAACACACACACACGCATGCACGCACGTATGCAGGTATCCACGCATATATCCTCCCCCACATAGAGTAACTAACATTTTAAAATATGAACTACACGACCAACGGATATGGGTGTCTATGTGTGTTTTATATAAGATGAGAAGACGAATGGATAATTAGTTATTTGTATGAGTGCAATGACAGGAACTCCATTATATAATGAATATAAGCATGAAGACGTCATTTTGTTTCTTTAGTACATTCGTTTTTATGGTCGTTATTTGAGCTGAAATCTAGATGTGCCCGAAGACATTTGAAGTCACAATTGCCCATTGAATAATGGAGTCCCGGTCGTTGCGTTAACATAAAGTGCTGATTATCCATTCCAGTTATTATCTGATACAAACCCCACCTAGAGTTCCATTGTGAGAGACGGATGTCATCAGTTGGTGAGCGCACGCCTTTGCCAAAACACGAAAATTGGAGATGTTGATGTTCTGAGCCAGTGCCACTATATAGGTTTCCTAGCACTCAAATCGACCGTGCCAGACATCAGACCTATTTCGATCCAGATTCCCCATGACACCAATGTAATAAAGTGATGCCGTAAATATCACATGTTTTACTATATTAGCTTTGCTATTTATAATGTAAATTCTGCATTGTGGTCCTTTTACGTGGACTTGTGAAAGGATCTTCTGTTAAATCATGCAATGCTGTTTGATGGATTCACTTAGGATTGAGACGATATTTCGTTCCAGTCCAGTAATAATCCATTGTACAGTATTGCTACTTCATTTTGTGAGCTAAGTCACTTCACTGCTTCCATATATAGGTAGTGTACACGACACAACATTATCATGTATTGATATGAAAGATGTTTGTTGTTTAGAGCGCCAAGAGTTGGTAAAAGTCGCACATGTTCATCCTCAACGGGTAACAACTTGTCCTTCAACTGAAACTGTTATGTTGTTTACAGCGCCGAGGGTTCATGAAAGCACAGATGTAGTAAGTGACCATTGGACCACATGCATGTGTTGTTTACTGCTATCGGTGGCGTCAAATGGTATTTTTTGTACGTGTTTCCGCTTTTTACGTAGTCTGCATGTAGCCGCTTTCCTGTGGGCATGACGTATTTGTCGTGTACGAAAAGCAAATTAGCTGGGCCCCACAGGCTGATGAGTAGACCAGACACATGTATAGGTCTACGTATATATGTATCGACATATGGAGGTGTAGAACATGGTATATTTATATTAAAGTATTGTTTTATTTAGATTTAGATTTATGGAGGTAGAGGTCTCAAAGGATGTTTAGAGATGTCTGTTGATGTTCTACGCCATTGCCACTATACATGTGTCCTAAAACACACATTACCCTTGCCAGACATCAGCCCTATTTCGATCCAGATTCCTTATTACACCAATGTAATAACATTATATCGTTATTACGTTTAACTCTATTATCTTTGCTATGCATAATATATAATGTTTATTGTTGTCCTCTTAAATGTATGTGGTCTGGCGAAACGACCTATTAATTCATACAATGAGGTTTAACATAATATAGATGTCCCAGATTAATTTTGAAGCCCCAAGCGTCCATTTTATAATGGAGATCCGATCGTTGCATTCATATAAAGAGCTAATTATATATTGGTCTTATTATCTAATGTAAAACACGCGTTGACTACCAGTGTGAGAGACGGATGTTATGAGTGGGTGAGTACACGCCGTTGCCAAAATAAGAGAATTCGTCTATCAAATCAAACCCCGGACACGGGGATTCAACTACGATTGCGAAAGTCGACGATTACTGTGCTTTCAAAATGATGGGTTTAATAAGTAAAGTAAAAAAGTATCTGTTAGTGTGTTTATTCATGGGCGTAGGAGGAGGATTGTGTTGGTTCAGTATTCTTCAACAAGAAATACCGACGGGCGCCAATCGCAGTATGTCTGATGCGAGAATGTTTAGGAGCAACACTTCTCTAGCATCGAAGCCCACCGTACAACCCTCGGGAGGTGACAAAAGACAACTAAATAAACATCCGAAACGAGAAGTGGGAAGTCCAATCGTGACGATGTTTACCACGATACGCGATGTACATTGTCGTAAAGCCATCCACAAGAGATTGATAAATAACTGGCTGGCGTTACCGCCCGGTCTGGATCCCGTCCTCTTTGTGCCATTTACGGAGCACAACTCTTCGTGGATAAGTAGCGCGATAGCTAATAACTGGAGAGTTCGCTTCCTATACGGACTCCGAAAAAACCTGCCGATACTAAGTGCCATGTTTAAGGAAGTGCTGGCCTTGTCCACGACGCCATTCGTCGGCTATGCTAATGCCGATCTGTTATTTGATGCAAGTCTAATATCCACATTACGTCTTCTCAGTCAAAGGTTGAATGTTAGTAATGAGAAGATTCTTATCGTTGGCCGACGACGTAATGTTGACACCGCAGCAGTTAATCTCGGCTCGGGAAGTGACCTGACGAAGATCTCGGAAATGGAGAAAATCGGTCTCCATCAAGACAATGCGCAAGACTATTTTATCATATCACGCCAAAGTGTGCCGTGGAATGAAGTGCCCGATTTTGTAGTCGGCCGGATTGGGTACGACAATTGGTTTGTGTCAAAGGCTCAAGACTGGAACATGACGCTGATAGATGCATCGAGAACCATACTGGCTGTACACCAGAGTGGAATAGACGGGTTTAATTCTGGTTGGACTACCGTTTCGAAAGAAAGCAAATACATGAATTATTGGTTAGTGAAGAATTTCAGCTATAAAAGGGGATTTACTAGGTTTGCTCCATTTTATACGAAAGGAGAGTGTGATTTACGACCACGTTTAAGATATAAGCTAAATTAAGGTATACCTTATTTGTTATATATCTATATGGCATACAATAAACATGTACTTATTATTTTATATTGTCG
>JAODUP010000397.1:0-57500 GCA_025642065.1 Paralvinella palmiformis
CCTCGAAAACCGTACACACATTAATATATACATATACAAAGATATGTAAACAGAAAACAGCATGTTGACAATTAACACCTGATCAGTAAGCGCAATCTAAATCTAGAGTTATGTATCGCACCGACCAAACACGATACGCATTAATAATATACAATTTGACATTATTATATATTTTGGTAAATGGAACCTTTGTGTCGTTGGAAGAGTCACCTTTACATGTTAAAATGTCCCCGATTACCGCAATATCTTTCTGAATTATGATATTTTCATAATAATCGCACTAACATTCACACGACATCTTGTCCTATCAATACGGTTATAAGTGAATACTTATAATGTCTACTTTGGTTTTAATTAGGCTATTGACAAATTCCATTCTGATTTGGAGAAAATTATAATTGTGATTCGTTTCGTTTTGTAGCAGGCTGTCTGGCGGTGGAAGAGAGTGATCCATTTATCGAACGCTAATTATATCATTTTTAATTAACTACATTTTCATGATCTTCCAGTTTTATTTGGCGTAAATTCAAACTTTACAAATGTGACAATTATTCATCGCAATTCCGAACTAAAATAGGCAGGAATTTTCCTAAACTGTTGCCAATATCGCAGCGTTCGTGGAATGTTCTTTATCGTATTTAGTTGAACAGCATATTTAAAGCCGCATAAGACAAATATATGACCTATCACTCTACATATCAAAATCTGAATTGAGTCACATATACTCTACTATGAATACTTGTTTAGATGGCACACCACTATCTATGTGTGCGTGTATGTGCTTATATAATATATAAAATTCATTAAAATAAATGCATAAACATATACCAGCGTTGTCGATTATGAGCCTGACCTTACAATATCTTTTATATATTGATATTAAACAATTTTTAACAGTCATCAATCAATATATAACTAATTTGTAAATGTTGTTGATATACAACTTGATCGTGATGGTCGTGGTGTTTCGGAAAAAGTGGATGTCGAGCAGGAAAAAGATTATAGTACTCCTTCATCAGAGCAGCAACTCATTCGTTATATGAGATGTATCTGACGAAAACAAAACTAAGCACTACGCTTTTTAATACTTCATTTGTATCTTTGTTTTTCTTCTTCTGAATCTCCTCCACACAGCGCCATCTATGCGTCAGCGTGTAATAACAGCACCGCTGTCGAGAACCAACATGGCACGAGACGAAGGAAATAGCCTAGTGGGGGGGGGGGGAATGAGGGGGGTTGATCCGTTAGTTACCCCCGTCGTCTTATTGAATCTAATAAACGAACAGTGATAGCGCAGTTAGTTAGAGCGTAGGACTCGTAGCCGAAGGGTCGCTGGTTCGGGGCTCCGGGAACTGCAATGCTGTCATGTTGTCATGTGGCGACTGGTTCACTCATCCTTAAAATGAGTACCTGACAGAGCGCGATGGCTATGAGTTTGAGTAACGCTTTGCGTCTATAATGGCAGCATGCGTTGTATGCTCCCTTGGCAGTTGAGATATGTGTTGGGTGAAACAGGTCTGAGCCAGGGATAATAATACTGTACGGTGCCTCAGAACAGGGTTACCTGGTTCTGGCGCATTATTATTATTATTATTATTATTATTACAAACAACCAAACAGTTGGCATAAGACATTTCATGTCATGTGTAAGAATGAATTTGCTTTCTTGTCGTAATTGACTAGAAGCATCAGGGAATACAATTATCAAATGAGCAACCCCGGAAGGCTAAACGAATAGTGGTAAAATAAGTATACGGACAACGAGTCCGTAATAACAAAACGGGTATTTTTTGGCATCCGACGGTGGCTCCACACGGGGAATATATAATCAAGCCAATTCTGTCTTAACTAACCTCTTGAATATACAGTGAAATAAAGCATTGTACAGCAGGAGGGGATCCGTAGTATATATTCCAAATAAAAGACGATTTAGCTAGATTTCCATTTATGCGGATTGCATTAATAGGTTGGGAAACTTATGTTTGTAATAATCTTCAGGTAAGTGGAAAATATCTCTTTGAAAAAATTCAAACATCGATTATTTTCACTACCACACAAGAGGATTGTTTTTTTTGGGGGGGAAGGGTGGTATTTCTGCAAGTAACCTAAACTGTAGGCAGAAAATTACAATAACTTAATATTTTGGTTTTACTCGAAAAGCTGGATCGTATATATTATTTGGTCGGTGTATCATTTGAAATTCCAACAAAATAGCACAAATCAGATAGGCCCAAATGTCGTTATCTAAAGGTAATTAATCTGAAAAAAATTCAGAGTATATATATATATATATATATATATATATATATATATATATATAAATATATATATGTTTTATGCATGGATTCGTATCCTGAGAAGCAAGCACACGGATAGTCCTGGTAGTTGATCTCCAGCAATGAATCGTCTCGATCAGCAGAAAGAGACATCCTACGGCAGCTGATAATATCCTTGATGGCACCTCATTTTATGAGTAGAAACAATCTAAACGTTCTCCAAACCGTTCATCTCCGTTTATTACGGATCAACCACTTATATGCCTTTTCTGCGTCAGGTAGAATTATAACTAGAATCAGTGCCAAGGTCATCAATATCGCAAAAACTCCGATCTCATTGGAATAAGCAGCTTCTGTGGGATCAACGTGGAAACGACGTCGTCTTGACGTGTCTTCTGTAAAATACGAAATTTGTAACATGGCTTAGTTTTCAAGGATATTGCGAAGACTTATTTGCCGTTAACGCCATATATCGTATCGAATCAAACGATAGTCGCTTTGAAATCATGGCAATTTGTACTTTCCATTCGTAATACATTCCGTAGAATGGCTTTTCTAAGCACATGCTTTAATATCCAGTGATGCGAATGAACCAAAGTTGCTATGGTTAGCACTACCTAGATGATTAATAATAGCTTTATAGCACGTCTTACCTTTGGTAGATGTCAAAGTAAATATGCAACGGCAGCAAAATTACAATATAGAAAGCAAGGGAACAAATCTGTTACAAATTCAAAGCCACATTAAGAACGATGCCAAGGATATATCTCACAACATAATCGTCGTAAATATTCTTCACTTACCAATGCATTTATCAACAGTCGGCTTCCATTCCCCAATACTAGAACAGGTTAATATTGATAAGTTGCGATTAGTTGATAACCTCATGTTATTCGCACATCTAACTGTAACTACTGTGTCACGTGTACGGTCTGTTGTGTTTACCATCATGCCATTCCAAATAGGTAATGGAGGACATGCAACAGCTACAAATGATATATATATATATATATATATATATATATATATATATATATATATATATATATATATATATATACGAGGAAGTTGCTATTCGGGGAGAAGTACGGAAAGATGGATGTATTATTGTAAAGCATATAGCCATACCTTTACACGGCTTTATAGCAGGCCTCCACTTAGCGTCTTCATGACAAGTCAGTTCTATGGAAAATACATCCTTTTCTATCCAGTAACCTTGGATACATTGCACTTCTGCTTTATTTCCATATTTCGTGGATGAGGGATACCGAACAATTGAATTGGCTAAACCTTGGACAGCCTGACACCTGACAGCTGTTTGATAATAGATAACTGGGCATTATTATTATTATTATTGTTATTATTATTATTATTATTATTATTATTATTATTATTATTATTATTATTATTATTATTAGTATTGACTTAAGGAAATCGCAGATAGATGGATGAATGAATGAATATTTGATTCATTCATGGATTGATAAGATTACAGATTGCATTTTATCAAATATCGAGTTACTAATTAATTGCCATATTTTGTAGATATCAAGATAGAGTCAGAATGCAAGAATCAATCAATGAGATTATGACATTATGAATGCATAGATGACATTATTAAGGAATGTGTTGAGCGATTCAGGACCGCTAGATGGATGGATTGGTGGGTGGAAGGATACACGGATTGTTTGCATGGATTGCTGGTTGGATGGATGGCTAGATGGCTGGATGGTTTGAGGGTTGGATAGATGGATGCACGAATTGTTTGTCTGTATGTCTGTCTGTCTGTCTGTCTGTCTGTCTGTCTGTCTGTCTGTCTGTCTGTCTGTCTGTCTGTCTGTCTGTCTGTCTGTCTGTCTGTCTGTCTGTCTGTCTGTCGGTTCGTCCGTCCGTCCGTCCGTCCGTCCGTCCGTCCGGCTGGCTGGTTGGCTGGCTGGAGGGAGGGAGTGAGGGAGGGATGTAGGGAAGGATGGAGGAATGGGTGGTCAATCAAACTATTTATGAATGGATTGGTGGATGGATAGATCAATGGAGAGATTATTTATAATGAGAGTGATCCTTCCGGGATTTTGTTACTAGACGCCTGATAAATAATTTGTCTGAACAATATAAGTATTGTAAGTATGCTAATACTTGCGTTGACAATGAATTGGCCATAAGGACCACTTGCCATTAGCCTGACAAACCACATCAACCTCTCGTCTGCCTCCATACAAATGGCCAGCACCACAATATACCTTAACAACAGATCCATAGGCGGTATCAGTAGTATTAACCATAGCATTTTCTGGCGCAATCTCTGGACATCGTAATCCTATATAAACGAAACATTTTCCTAATTCATTATGCCATTCAATTGCACTCTCCATTGAAGCAATCACACATTACATTTACAACTATTACAAACAAACAAAAATCTCAATACTACGTCGAATAATCGTTTGCTTACTTGAACAACCTTGCAGTTTAGTAATATTCCACTCATTTCCATCGCAATAGACGACGAGGTAAGGGTTGAGGTCATCAAATGTGTAGCCATCGAAACAGTGGTATTTAGATACGCTGCCTTGATCTACAATCCTAGAATCTAGTATGGTTTTGTCCAGGTCAGGCAATGGTGGACATCTTAGCTCAGTGGAACTATATGATCAGTTTATATATATATATATATATAGATATATATATATATATATATATATATATATATATATATATTATGAATTGTGTGTGTTTGTGTGTGTATTCGTGTGTGTGTGTGTGTGTGTGTGTTGGTGCGTGCATGCGTGCGTACGTGCGTGTGTGTGCCAGGGTGTGGTCTACAATCATAAATCTAAAATATAGTGAACTTCAGAGAGATTCAATTAATAAGTATCATTTTAAATTATATGGAAAAAGCAGAATTTTTTTTTATTTTAAAAGAATTATTTCTTTTAAAATTTACTGTTTTTGTTGTCGTCACTCTGGTTCTCATTGTTGGTGTGATATATATATTTGTATTTGGATACATCCACATAGTGTGTATATTTCGAATAAGTGAATTAACGGTTGATGGTGTTTGATGGTATCAAAATGCGTACCTTTACAGCTGAGCTCTTCAGACCATTTGGCTGTCTCATTGCAGCGAATGGTCTTGCTACTACGACCGTCCTCGACCTTATGACCTTCGTGACATATATAGGTTGTTGTGTCATTGTAAAACAACCCGCTACTGAACCGGACGCTGTTAGGAACATCCGGTGGCGGACCGCATGTAATCTCTACAACATAAACCTGATGATCAGGTCGCAATATTAAAGTCCCTTGGGTCATCCCATCCAACTTGTTAGGTCGCATTTGATTCGAACATAAAACATTTTAAATACTGTATTACCTTATTATGCTGTTCTCATGCCATTATATATGAGACCTTTTATGACGATCTAAGCCTTTTGTATTACAGCAGCTAGTAAGGAATATATTTTTAAAGAACGGCGAAATACCTCGAGTAAATTCCTAATTAAAATTATTGGATATAAATCATTAGACGTCCTTTCCTCTGTCCCCGTATACGGCTAAGCCATGAATGAGTATTTGATTCGGTTGACGATAACGTATATTTGTGGTTTAAGTTTATTTAAGCATCATCTTTATACATTATATAAACTTTGGGAACATTTTTGACGTCGCCCATCCTATTTCAGCACATTACAAAACTACCTAAAACAATGGTTGGTTTTAGCCTTTTTTGGTCCAATAATGTTGAAAGAATGTTCCTAAATTCCCGTGTGCATATATTATTTCTGAGAGTCCGAGGCGTTAGATAAGTAAGAAACAATATAATTACAGAACCGGTTGCTATTTAACGAGATTGCGGAACATATTTATATTAAGTTGTTGCCTATGTCAAAGTGGCAACCAAATATATTATCCGGCCTTCAAAGTCACATGAAATGTTATAGAGTGTTCAGATAATGTCAGAAAAATAGGCCAGGTTTTAACCTTTATTTTCCGGGCTTTATATATCTCTGCCCGGCTAAAAAAGTCTGTTAGCATCAATAAATATATGTTTTCCGTTCAAATCTGTAGCTGGTTTAATCATTATTTAGTGTCTATATGGCATTTACAATCGGTTATGCCAATTAAAAAACCCCAATGAAAACGTTAGACATATTCTTCTGATTAATACGTACCTTTATGGGGGAGAAATTAGTAAAACTTTGTGATTTCAGTAAACAATACATTTCTACAAGTATTACAATTTACCAACCTGTACAGTTAGTGAGAGTGTCATTCCAACGTGACGTCATTGTACATTCCATGATCTTTGCTGTTTTTCCATCAGAAAATATAAACCCCGGATTACAACCGGCTAATATTAGATAAACGTTTGTGTTTCCTTTTATCTGAAGAAAGCCATTCTCCGGATGCCTTAATGGTGGACAAACTTGAGCTAGGTCGTTATAAACAAAATGCTGAATCAGTTCAATGGTAATAAATTTAAATATAAAAAGAGGGTGCGGTGTTTGTTTGAATAGCTGCTTTATTATCATTTGTATTTGATGATAATCTCTAGTAAACGCATACGAAAGCGCACACCTGTACACACACGAGCGCGCACAAATATAGACAGACAGACACACATACAAAAACATCCATACATGCACAATCCATACATGCACAATCATACATACATATATATATATATATATATATATATATATATATATATATATATATATATATATATATATATATATGATACTTGTAATATACATACTGGAGCAATGAGCAGCGTGATTCCACTCCCATGTATTATTTGAACAGTGAATTTCCTTCGTCTTCTTGCTATCTGGAAACCACGTCTTATCGAAACACGTCAATATACAAGTGGTGCCTTCAGGATCATTACACTGAATGAATGTGTTCAGGACGTAAGGGGCTGGCAAGCAATGTCCTACAATAGGAGAATTACGTCATTTATCGTTTGCAAAATATAATTTCAAAATATATACAAGTTAATCAACCTTTAGTTACAAAAGACAAATATGTGTTCCATGCATACCATCGTTGAAATTGGTTTAAAGATTGGGGTTAGATATTGTTACTCTTGGATATCTGTTTAACTATATATTAATCTTTAAATTTAGGCAACTACGCCACTATTCACAAATAACATGAATTACCACAAGTCGCATTTTGTGTCTGCCATTGTCCATTTTCGCTACATTGTTCAACCACCATTTCTTTCCTTAGATGGCTTTCTGTAATATTCAGGAAGCTCATTAAAACGGCTCAATGTGCGCCTTTTTGAAACAAATTAAAAAAAGCCAAAGAAAAAGTGAAGCAACATTTGAAGTTGGCTATGATTTACAGAATGTTTGTGAATAACTATGATATCGTTATTCAACAGAAATTTAAAAACAATTAATACAAGACGGTGAATTATTATAACACCATCAGATTGGTGTTAAGAAATGGTCTAGGAGAGGTTCCTCACGTTGACTACTTCTGACCATACCTTGGCAATGTCCAGGTTCTGAACTCCATTTGCCGCCATACCGACAGATCAAAGTCCTTATAGTGCCGCCCTCCTCAAAACGATAACCAGATAAACACCTGTACTGAGCCACGGATCCTATATATCTGTCGTGGGGTAATAACAACCCGTCATGGATGTTAGGTAATTCTGGACACGACCTATGACCTGTTAGTAGACAAATCTTTTCATTATATATTACGGTATACATAATATGGAATAATTCGTAGGTATAACTATTTCATTTATGGGAGTCCCGGCCATAAAAGGATCTGTTATTAAGAACGGGGTAACTCTATGACTCCGGGTTTATTTCACCAAAAAAAAACATGCTAGATATATGATGACGATTGATGTTTCCTGGCCACGTTTGTGCACATTTTAGGCTAAATGGGCCGAGCGACCTCCAAAGGTAATGAGGCGAAGTTAAAGATGAAAAAACCTTCGATGTTGGATACACGAAGGAAGCTTATAAGTAACACGCGATATTGTCACAATGCTGACTTTATAAAGAGGCCTTATTAGCAAAAGTCATATAACGGCGCTGAACAGGGAAATTCAATATGTAAAATAAAATATGAATTACTAATATTATTTAACAGAGAAAGCAACATTGAGATAGTCAGTTTTTAGACGAGAACTGAACTTTTCAACAGATGACTCATTTATAATAATCACTTACAATCTGTTCTCCAAGATGAGACGCTATTACGCACTGGAACCATTATCTCCATATTGCTCGAGGCAATAGTTAGGTGTCTATAATAATATCTGAATCTATAACCGGAGTTTTAATACGAATTTCTAACTGACACATGTTTATGCAAATATTTAGCAGAAGTACGTTATATTTATATGTTGTTATTGCTGAATGCAATTGATATAATTAATATATATATATATATATATATATATATATATATATATATATATATCTGTGTATAAGGGGATCACGTATATAAGGCGAGGTCAATATATCAGTTAATATCACGTGAAGCGGCTTTCAGACTAGTTTACTACCTTGAGCAGTTAAGCAACAATGTTCTGATTAATGTCTATATTAAAAATGAACACCATTTTTAAAAGAAAAACAATGGCTGCCGACACGGATCACCTGTCAACAATAACAGTAAATATTTTGTTCTTGTTATTTATGTGTGTATGTATGAAAATACTATTTACTACGCATTCGTTCATATGTATCAGACAATAAATTCGCATTGTATCCAATATACAAGTTGGCGTTGTGGTGGGGTGGCATTAGAGTGGGGGAGGCATATCATGCTTACAGCCTTAGGGGTTGTTATTTACACGAGACTTTTATTCCTTTGTTAACTCCAAATATAACTTTATTTAATCATGATCACCACCCAATGATCCTCACATCTTGTCAATCAATTCACAGTGTGTGGCAGAAATAACGGGCTATTTATTTGGCAGTGTATGTATTCGTATTGAGTAAGCATTGGCGGTGGCTGAATAATAAGGGGGCGGTTTATGGGGTAATTATCACGGCAAGAAATCGGAAATCGGGTACTTATCCAAACAAAAGCGCGTATAGGACGAACAGTGAAAACCAGTTCCCGACAGGAATTAAAACCTCGCCTTATACACATGTGTATATATATATATATATATATATATATATATATATATATATATATATAATCAGTGAGAATCCGATAATCTGGACATCGTGTATCGGACAAATCCACTATCCGACACATTATTGCCTGTGACGGATTTAGCTCTATTGTAAATGACTCTTTAATCCGACAAAATCAAGTTCCGCGTTCCGACCCCGACACTTTCGCCAACAAAATGTGACATTTCAATGTAAAATTACCTCGATAATCCAACAACACAAAAATGTTCCGCTAGTTCAGTCATGTAAGACACATGTAACGGTTCATTAACCTGCCCACCGGCGATATTGCTATATCGTAACCAATTACAATCATCCTCGACCATACACACCGACACACGATGCTCCCATTGCCTGTGGCT
This sequence comes from Paralvinella palmiformis, assembly GCA_025642065.1. NCBI lineage: Eukaryota > Metazoa > Annelida > Polychaeta > Terebellida > Alvinellidae > Paralvinella > Paralvinella palmiformis. The sequence continues at coordinate 9,799 of JAODUP010000397.1, forward strand.
ATCTAATAGCCAATCATTACAATTCATGGCTAATTAAAAACACAAATGTGCGATCTTTCTAATGAGCAGATCATGAGTTCATCATGTGGACAAAGTGACACGAGTATTTCTTTAAAATATCTGTAATTAACAAACATCAAAATGATCAATGGCTTCAAATCCATTCAGTATCTTGCGCAGGGTTATTGAATAGTGGCTTAAATCCGTAGGTATATCTTTATGATTTAAAAATGTGTGACACAGACTAGCGGCATGTCACGGACTCGATATTGCGACATTCTCGTTTATCCGACATATTATCAAGTAACAAGTCTTGTCGGATTAACGGATTCTAACTGATATATATATATATATATATATATATATATATATATATATATATATATATATATATATATATATATATATATCATATCATATCATATCATATCAGGAGAGCCATAATGGTCGCTATGGGGTGCATTAACGATGTGAAGTTTAGAAAGTGTTAAAGATTGGATGATTTGGGGATAACAATCATCACCTTGGCCTGTTGATGTGACACGTTCATGCGTATTAATATATTTGTCAACAATAATCTTTGGATTTCTTACTAAACTGTTTGGGTTATGAAAGGTTCCCTAAAATGTAATGCTGGTGTTTTAGGGGGTTTGAATGTGAAGCCAGCAATAGACATACCTTCAAAGCAAAACATTATCATTAAAGATATATTTATTGCTACAGATAGACAAGATACAGATAACTAGCCAGTGATATAAACGGGAGAAAAAAACACACAAGGTAATAGTTTCACTTCTTGTAATCTACTTTAATCAGTCTATTTGCATACCTAAATTAGATAGATCTCCTCTCTCTTTGTCTCCGGTGTCAGAGTATTTTGCATAGCCAGCAGTAGTTTGTGTCACGCGCTCTAAGGGAGTCCAGGTACTAGTTGATTCTTTTTCTGCAATTGTTGAATCGTAGGCTTCTGGAACAGGGAATTTACTCAATAAATTTACGTCCCATTACCGACAGAAAGTGGCTACCAGAGTAGTGTCAAAAATAATCCCTCGGTTTCTTAAGAAACAGTATAGGATAATGAAAGGTTCCCTAAAAGGAAAGGCTAGTGTCTTAGGGTGTTTAAAAATAGGGTTTGCTCGGATGTGAAACCAGTCATAAAACTCTTAGATATACATTCTAAGTAGAAATCCCAAGACAAAGATGCTGAATTGTATATATATTTATCATTAAAGATATAATTATCATTACAGATAGACAAAATACAGATAAGTCGCCAATGATATAAACGGGGAAAACGCACAAGGTAATAGTTTCACTTCTTATAATCCACTTTAATCAGTCTATTTAAATACCTAAAGTAGAGAGATCTCCTCTCCACTTGTCTCCCGTGTCAAAGTATTTTGTATATCCAGCAGTAGTTTGTGTCACACGCTCTAGGGGAGTCCAGGTACTCTGTGTGGTGATACCTGGTTCGTCTTCTGGAATTGTTGAATCGTAGGTTTCTGAAACAAGGACTTTATATTAATTAAACTTATTTTCCATAACCAACAAAAAGTAGCTAACATAGCATTCCCAGTAAGCCAGAAACTTCATAGACTATATATATATATATATATATATATATATATATATATATATATATATATATATATATATATATATATATACACACATACACACACACTATATATATATATATATATATATATATATATATATATATATATATATATATATATATATATAATATTGTTTAAATAACTCATAAACGTAATAAACGTAATAGTAATGTATCACAAAAACAGGATGACTCACCATTACATGGCTGGATATTTGTCCAAAATGCTTGTGTGTCATTATCATGAAGGCGACAAATTATCTCCTGTGTCCTGTTGCCATTCTCCAACCTGTTTAATACAACGCTGATAATGAGAACTAGCAATATATGGGCTATTTTATTCCTGTAAACGACGTTGAGTATACTGTACATGGCATTTACACGGTTGACACAGTCAACCTTCCACGCCAATCTGTAGACAAAGGAAAGTTATTACAAATTTGGCTTATCACTGCTATTAATTAGCAAAACCCACATCATTTACATGTTGAATGATCACTCATCAGAATATATATCTGGTGTGTATACAATTTGCTCATCAACTGGATTTACTGTTGTTTAATATATGTTGATATCATCCATTTTGTTCAGCTGGGTGTGAAATTTCACCGCTGATGATCTCACCGAATTTGATAATTTTCTCATATAAGCTGATCTTGACTGTGTACATAATATAGGCACGTAGAGTGATCACATACCGAATATAGTCCGTATACATAGGACGAAGTCAAATCAGTTCACGTTCTTGATGATGTACTAACCAGTGCAATCAACCCCGAAAAACTGAACAATGGTCTCCACGAAGCATTGAGAAACAACAACAAAGACTATGCAGTGCACATTTTTGTTGAAGTTCAACCACCAAATTTTTGGACAAGCGGCAAACGAAGGGTTACTGTCCACAAAAGGCAAAAGTCAGAAATACCAAATGGTGGGACAATAATTGCGAAAACTGAAAACTACAAAATCTTTAAATCATGCAGACGAAAGCAGATAAACTTAAAAGCCAAATTTTATGTCAATACTCATGACAAGATACACTTCTCTAACGCTCTGTGGATTATGATCAGAATATGTAGAAGAACCTCGGATGTATTTAATAATATATCTGATAATAGCTTCTAGGAATTTGTTAATTTGTTTTCAATATACGTTGGGATTGCCGGAGGAATGCAGATGCCAAACAAGTGGCTGACATGCTTAGATCTGCCAATCTTAGGCAGCATGTCCAAGAAAGAACACACATACATGGTCAGATCATAGACCTTGTCATCCCCCGTTATGATGACAATTTGCTCAAAGGTGCAGCTGTGTATATCATGCTGTCTGATCACTTCCTTATTAACACTAATCTGGTTCAACTAAAATTATTTCATACAGAAGATATACGTCAATAGACAAGGAGACTTTTCTATGGACCAGGACCGGTTTGTGCATTCACTACGAAATGTTCAAGTCCAATAAAATTGATATTACCATAGAAAGATCAGACCAACCTAAGGAAATCAAAGGACTATTTTCAATGTGTTGTGAATAAATTACTACATTAAAGTTAAACTGACCTTCAAAATATTATCAACGCAAATAAAGATATGGTCCATTGTTTTAACAACTTCTGTCAGAAAATATTAAGTATACATAGTTGGTTCCCTTCCAGCTTATCACATGGTATTCCTGTATCTCCTTGATGGGTGCATTTGAGCCTTTTATTGACACTGATATAAGACAGTTGTTGTAAAGTTCATCTAATGCTTTCTGTACAGTTGATCCTATGTCTACATGGCTTGCGAAAAATTGTCTGGATGTTCTGAAGAACCCGATTACAAAGACAGTTAATAAATCATTATTTCTGGATGATGTTTTCCCAAGATCCATGAAAGTTTACCTTGTAAAACCATTAATAGAAAACACACAGTTTGTACCGTACTACTCTAAACAATTAACGACCTGTTTCAAATCTTATATTTTTATCTAACGTTATATAAGGGCAGTTACTTTCCTTCAAAACAAATATTTAATCAATAATAACCTTAAAGAAACACTACAGTCCCCTTATATAAGTGATCACAACACTGAAATATTCTTAGTTCGGGTTAAAAATGATATTACGAATTTAAGTGATCAAGGTAAGCCATTATTACTTGTCTTTCTGGACGTGTGTGCTGCATTTGATACAGTTGACCATAATGTACTTTTCTCTGGGTTAAAAGACACGTTTGGTCTGTCAGGTAAAGTACTTGAACGGTTTAGATCCTATCTGAAACAACGCTCACAGAGATTGTCTGTTCATGGTATTTTAACTGACGTTTAGTTTTTGTTATCTGGTGTACCACAGAGTTCAGTTTTTGGTCCTTTGGTTTTCAAAATGTATACCCGTCCTCTTGGGATCATTGCTTGTAACCTGATGTCACACAATTGTATACCTCACTGTATCCTGACAATGAGTTAAATTTCTCTTCTTCCTTGAATAATTTAGAACATTGTATTGCTGATATTCGTCAATGGGTGACTCAAAATGTTCTAATATTAAAAGATAATAAAACAAATGTTATAGATTTTGCATCGCCACGTGGTGATAAATCCCCAAAGACACCAGTATTACAGATGGGTGCATCTTCGATTACTCCTAATGAGTCAGTAAAAATTCTAGGGGGTATTTTTGGCCAGTATTAATATATATGAATATGTAACATCACTATGCCGAACTGCTTACGGCCATTTAAAAAATATCCACTGTATAAAAGCATTCTTAACAGAAGAAACACTTGTAGCTGTAGTCCATGTCCATATTACATCTCGTATAGACTATTGTACAGACTAATTCTGCAAAATCTACTCTGGCTACATGTTATATAGCGTATCCATTTCAAGATTTAACTAAAACGTATAAATCTATCAAAGGCATGGCACCTGAATACCCGTGTGAGCTTGTGTCCATTAGAAAGTCATCCCTAAAACTCAGGTCATCCATTCAGATACCATTGCAGATGACTCTGTTTCAGCTCAACTCATATGCTAGGTGTGATTTTAGTGTTGCAGCCCCCCCCCCCCCACACACACACTATGGAATAGGTTGCCGACATATATTAGAAATGTGCCATCTCTTAAAATAATTAAATCCCTTCTAAAAACACACCTGTACGTCTCTTATAGGGTTTTCACAGATATATTATTTGAAGTATTATTATATTACATATTATTTGTACAGCGCCTTTGAATTAGTCCTGATAGTAAAGGCACTTTATTAAATGATATAACGTTATCGGAGGTTGAAGATGTGCTAAAGAATCTGAAAAATAATACATCTCCAGGCATTGATCTATTTCCTTATTAAGCGTTTAAGGACAGCGGACATGTTATAGCTTGGCATTTGTGTAACTACAGAGGAATATCATTAATCTGTACGGTTGGAATATAATGATGTCTAGGTCATCATCTCAGCACACACAACATCCCAGTCAATGTGCATATCAGAAATGTAAATTCACGATCTATCATATATTTACATTTATGGCTATTGCGCAGACATATCTGTCAATAGCTGGTAGGTTTTATTGTGGTATCATCGACTTCAGCCAATCCCTTAATTCTATCTCACACTTACACTTATGGTAGAGACTTATTAATAAAGTTCTTCACGGTAGGATGTTAAAGGTGCTTCTATCAATGTACAGGAAATCTCGAGTCAGAACTCGCAATGGTTTAACCGAACTATTTGAATGTAAACTTTTTACCCGTCAAGGTTGTATACTGAGTCCTTTTCTGTTCATTTTATATCTGAATGAGCTTGTATATATTTGCGTGTAATGATGCCTGTCCTGGTCTATTTATCAATGAATCAATGCTGAATGTACATCTGTTGATTTATGTTGATGATGTTGCTATGATAAATGGCACAATAGGCCCATTGCAACTGCAATTAGACGTAATGGGTGAGTCCTGCTCTAAATATGGTCCGAGTATAAATATATCCAAAACAAATATCATCATTTTTAGGAATGTTAGTCAGTTAAGAATGAATTAAAAGATGAACATAAATAATGAATCTTTGATCGAAACTATGTATGCCAGGTATCTTAGTATTAAGTTTTCTTCCATACTTTGCTGGTCTACAGCTTTAACAACATTACCATATAAGGGTGATATAGCTCTATATAAACTATCAAGGTTATTAATCGCGAATGCATTGATTTGCCTGTTCAATTGTCGTTACCAATATCATTATACGGCTGCGAGATTTGGGGAAACACTGTTTGAGTTGAAATTGAAAGCTTTATAAATATGTTTTATGTGTTTCATTTTGTTCTGCAATGTTATGCAATAACGAATATGTAAATATCGATCTGTCTAAATATGTTTACCACGCTCTAGATGTTCATAGAATATTCATAGCATGTTCAACAAGTTGTAATTTGTATCTCATATGTTTATGCACCTATTATTTGTCATGCGCACAATTGTACAAGTACCTTGAACCATGGGCCTCGGGCCTCTCAAGTACACAATAAAATTTATTATAAATACAATGAATAAAATATGATCATATTCAAAGATTTATATAAAGAATTTTCAACACTTACTCGTATCCAGGAATGCATGTGTATTGCACTATTACGCCAACTTTGGTGTTATTTCCTCTGATATAATTCCATTCCGCATTATCAATATGTGGCTGTGAATGGCACATGATTTCTGAAATGTACTAAACAAATTCACGTAAACTGTCATAAATACATGCATACATGCATACATACATACATACATATATACATACATACATACATACATATATACATACATACATCCTAATTAAAAATAGACACAAAGCATAGTTGCACTATATCTAGCTCTGCTAGCTCATATATGTTATTATATACTTTTTATCTTTAAAAAGTTGATGACATCGTCTACTCTTTTGATCAGATCTTATTACTGGAATAGTATAGGTACTGTGTACATGGTTTGGAATTAGTATACAATGATACCTCGACAGGTGTTATCTATGCTCCAGGTGTCATTAGTATCACAGTTACAAGCAACCTGACGACGTGTCGTATTATCCGGAAACGCATAGCCATGATGACACGTGACGTTAACGACCAGTGACCGGTCGTCGACGATGACGTCACTGTTATTTAGCGATAAGGCGGCAGTGACGAATTGACGGCAGAATGTTTCTGAAATAGAATCGTTATGATGGCTATTTAGATATAAGTTAACATCAAAAGTATTAGTCAACCATTGCAGACATAAAATGTTACTATAACTTATATAGAAAGATATACTACTACTACTACACTACTACTACTACTACTAATAATAATAATAATAATAATAATAATAATAATAACAATAATATATCTGGAGTTTCATTTATATAACTATCAATGCCCAAATCAAGAAAACTCACTTAGTCTATAACCTAATGACTCATTATATGAAACAATTCACCACAAATTTACAAGTTAGACAAGATGCCATAATATAATAATAATAATGGCAGTTTTTAATGTGGTTGACGACTTCAAACGAGGGAACCGCAAATGGTCTGTAATTTACAGCTTCCCCACTGAGACTAATTCTAAATAAATTTAGAATTTAGAATAAATGGCATGTTCGGGAAGAAAACCTTGCCAGCTGCCTGGTTGGATGAAAAACTCTGCCTACTATAGTGCCACGGCCGAGGCGCGAACCTGCGACCTCCCGTACAGAATGACCATAACCTATGTGCCCAAAGAGGCGATATATTCGGTGAAGAAAATATTCCCGTTACGCTACTCATAGAAAAGGTCGCTGTACGAAATATCCACTGTCAGTTTAATAATTAGAAATGTTAAACTGGGTTGTCAAAATAAAGGTGCTTGTGGAAGGAAGTTTATTGGCAGCTTATGCATTAGTTGTATCCGTTGTGTGCTATTCAGTATTTACCTTTGGATATCATACAGACAGCTGGCAGTGTAAGGTTGCATGGTGCCAGCGCCCAATCACTGCTTAATGTCACACATCTAAACTGGTTGCCCTGACTAGGTATGGTTTTCCAGGGTGTCCATAATGGATATGTTCCATCCAGCATCCTGTACTGATTGCCATGAACCGATCCGGATACACCAAGCCATGCCAGAGTGGAACTGAAATGGTATATATATATATATATATGTGTGTGTGTGTGTGTGTGTGTGTGTGTGTGTGTGTGTGTAGAATGCCAACAATAGAATGCCACGTTATTATTTGTATAGAAATGAAAAATGGAATTGATAAGTTCATCCAATGAAGGAGTAAATGGAGAAAGGTATGGAAATACGAAATAGACATAACATTTACATTTCTGATAAGATATGATTGAGAGAAACCTCATCGACAGGAGTCGCCACTAGCCATTCTCCTGAACCGTGAGTGGTGCACAGCTGTGTTGCCGTATCCCAAGTGTCATCTGAAGTCAGTTCGTAGCAGTTGTCGTCCAGTAGAGTTGCTGAAATTAGCAGTCGACTAGATAAGTAATTATTTCATTCCTGTGCAAGTACAGCAATGTCTCAGCGAATTACGTTTTACCTATTCTTGACCTTGTAATGTGTACCGTGGCGTTCGAGCTCAATAAATGTCCGTTCTCTTCAGCGGAGGATTTCATGAATAAGCGGCATTCACGAGTACTTTTGCAATAATCAACCGATCTGAAAATAGTCGTGTAAGACTCGCATCACGCCACCCGAGTATTTAATGTTGATTACTGGTTTATTGTTTTGCGTCAGATGACTAAATAATATATTTTATCTAAATTCTCCGCCGAAAGTTTGGCAATCCTATTTTGGTTCGGCTTAGATTACTTGTATCGCATCCTGAAATAGAATGCCATTCAGGAATTAAATATCTAAATTGATTTATGTAGTCATACTCACAGACACATAAAACTGATCTCAGTCAGGCATGTTTTCCAACAATCTTCCTTTGTGCTCTTTTCCATAATCGTAACAGGAACTAGTGCTAAACTGTAATTATCCATAGTAATTGTCATCCAGTCACCTTAAAGAAACACTTTTAGTATTAGAGCTAATCTCCAGCCACACAGATCGTCAATTTTCAAATCGTATACAAGTATGAGTGCCGATGGTCATATAATGCAGTTTTTCTCAATTTATTGGCGAAAGATAGAAGTTTGCTAAAATAGATATTCATGTGACATTTAGATTAGAACCAGTTGACATCGGAAGGTAATGAAACGCCGCTAAGGATGAAACACTCTCAAAACACAGCCATACGTAGAAAGTTTGAGTTTACCTACTTTCAACATAGGCACAGCCTAGAGATGGCGAACAATTCCTTAGTACGGTATCTAGAAAGTTATTTATTATGAAAATTAGTGAACTGAAACATCAGCGCATAACAATATGTTACCTCGTTTTAATATATAGGAAGAAAAAGAAGTCTGCTTAAGTCCTACCTTGGCATATAAAACTAAACGGTATGTCACAGTTTTCTAACAGCCATTGACCATTGGCAGTAATATTGATGAGAACACAGTGTTTGTTGGTGTCTGCTGTCGGTTGGTCGGGAGCCCAGTTAGTCCACAATATTACATTAGTACTTGATGTCCGGAATATGCCCGGCGTAAAACCATCAGAGACACCAATCCAATAAAACCTAGTCAACAATTAGATCAAAACAACCGAACGGATAGGAAAGTGGAACACCATTATGGACATATACCTAGCCCATCTCTCTTAGGTACAAACATACATTGACTCATATAAATATTACAACTCGTTATAAAATATTCATAATTAAAGGTGACGTGAAAAGAAATTTATTCCCTATCAGATGTACTACCACACTCAAAACAATTCTAACCAGTAACTATCATATTTCTATTGAAATGATCCGAAAATCCTTAATTTCCGAACTTTCACGAGCCATTGCTAGTGTGTACTACACACGCTAGGGGTTATTGTGTTACGTCATCTTTGCCAAACATCACATAGTGCTACAGCTTCTTTACAAGCGTCTTGACCAGTTGACAGATAAAATGTCAGATTCCGACGAAAGTTTTGATATTCTCAGGGATATCAAGTCTTATAGCTTTGAACCAGTCGCGAAAAAGGTCACAGACAGAATTAATTGTGAGCAATTCGCTACAGCAAGTAACACAGGTAACACAGGTTAAACAAGGCCACCTGCAGTGTTTGGAGGCTTTGGCAAAGATGACGTCACATTCCAAAGATTCTCGATTAAAGTTTCGGCCATGTGAGATGCTAGCAAAGCAAGTTTTAAAACCACTGTAACTTTTTTTCTAGGAAAACATTAAAATAGCTCTTATTGAAATTGCTTTTAATATATAACATTAGAATTTTGAATAATTTGGGAAACCTTTTCCTGTGACCTTTAAGACATTACCATAAGTGTTGAAAGTTAAATCTTACTGGATTCGCTCAAAAAGTCTTAGGTTACTGATGAGAACGTAATGTTTCTCCAACGATTCTGGATTCAGCAACTCTCCTCCTGAACCAGAGCAATTCGTCCTAGCGTCGACGAATGACAAAGGTTCATCGGACTTCCAGTAACAAATGGTTTTGTTATCATCAGTAATGCAGATTTTATGGACAGCTGAAAATACAGGTTTTTCAATAACAGAACATAAATATCGTATGATAGGAGAAGGGACGCAAAGTTGGCGAGGTTGCGTGTGGACAAGAGCGATTACTACTTTGAATAAAATTTTAAATTGGTTAAGTAAATGTATAAAAACGTAAAAGAGTATTCCGGTTACGATTTGCATTGACTAATACCACCCTTTTAATAGTTATTCTCCATTCGTCCTTGTCAGGTACCTTTACTTACATTTCAACGCCGGCATTTCACACACGACGGCAGCAGTTCTTGAACAGTTTTCGCCTTGCCATCCGTAACTAGTATCTATTGCACAGAAATATGGCGAGAGCATGAATTCAAACGTCCAGTAAGTGAATACCAGCTTCTTGCCGTCATCAGCTTTTGTCCAAATTTGACTTTGAGCCTTTCTTCGGTATCCAGTCCAAAATGGTATACTGATTGCGATGATATCAAGTTGTATACAATTAGTGAAGCAATTTCTGATTTGATCATTTCCGTTCTTTGGATAAAATGGTTATTACTGACCAATCAGCACTACACATTTTAAGGAATCCCGGGTGCTTTCTTTGTGTGGGCTGTATAAGTAGATACTAACATACTTTTGATAAGCATTATTTCAGCCAAGACCAATTTGTACTTTCCTCTAATTTACTGAAACCAAACATATATAGTTGTTCTTAAACATATATTCTTACCTCCACAGTTTCCCAAGTTCAATAATTTCTTGTTCGCTTTCCAGTGTAGTTAGGTATGATTCGCTCAAAATATTGGGACAGCTGATTTCAGCAGCCTCGTGCGTTGCCGGAGAATGGATCTTGTAGCAAAAGTCTCCTACTGTCACCCAACCAAAGATGCAGTTCCCATGCTCTATATGGAAAATAATGCCACTCATAAGAAATACAATAATCTTCTTATTAAAATATATCATGTTACCTGAGTCAAGACGGGACATAGACCAAAGGTAGTGCGAAGAAACAACAACAATAATAATAATAATAATAATAATAATAATAATAAATTTCTATTGCTCCAATACCCTTGAAAAGAAAGCTCCCTGGCGCACAATTCATCATCAAATGATCGGATGTAGTGGAAACTTAGGAAAGTTAGGAGGAATGCAAAACACGACACAAAAGTTACCATTTAGTCCGCAAATGGCTTACTTGGAGCTTTGCAAACGTAAGCGGCTGTTTCATTGCAGCTCTTATTCTGAAGTGGTCTGGACGTCGAACCATCGGTGGCGTTAACAATAATGCACGTATTATCGTCGGATGAAGCCGAAAATTGGAAATAATTCTCCCAGCTCAGTGGTTCATCAGATCTGGTCAGCCACAGCCGTCGCCTTATATTAATGAAGTAGTCAGCCTCTTCCTGAAACACACTATTTTCCTATCTACAGTAATATAATCAGCTAAATGTCATTGGAAGAGAATTTAGATTATGAGTGGTAGCCTAATCTGTATTCTTGATGTTTTTGGAATGTTTCATTATTTGGTCGGGTGTCGATTCTGTTCTAAATGCGATCATTCGGGGTTAGTTGCAGACCGCAATAAATAACTAACCTGTAGATCAAGCTCCGTATGAAGCTCGTCTCTTCTGTAGAGTCGCCTAGCACGATTTCCGCTTCGTGCACACCGCTGCACAGTCTCTTTGCGGCTGCGAAACTCAGCGAAGAATCAGCGACGAAGTAGCAGCTGTTGTTCCACTTGGTCCATCTTATTGGACAGTACAGCTCATCGCCATATCCGTCAATGCCACTCGGTGATATCAAAATAAAAATGATTATTTTCGAAATCATCTTCTTCCAGGCAGGAGACAAACCGATATTGAGAAGGCCACTCGAAGTGGCCGAGATGTTTAAGAAGCCAACAAGCGGCAGATGGGATCGGAGTTTACCTGTTGAACATCCATTAAGTTATCGGCTGGCCGGCAAAAGAACACTGACATTGATTAGTTTATGTAAATACGGCAGGTAATTATTGATTCGCGATCAGAACATTACGCCAGTATATCAAAGACAAGCCATTCAATCGCGTAGTCGAATTTTCTGGCAAGAAACAAGACTAATGCACTCCTTTCTCTTCCCGATTTATCGCCTTTCACCTTTTCACACCTATTCCTCATAAACGCAAATTGCCCTTCGTGACTTTCTCTCACAAATACTAAACGAATGTCACCCGCTGGCAATAAGTACATTATTCGAACAATGCCGCCGAGATGTGGGAAAACTTGTTCCCATTCAGACGAGACCCGCGCATGATCATAATTCTCACCTTCAGCCTCGGCATAAAATACCGTGTTTTAACCAGAAGGATGAATGATGCGCAGCAACTTGTCCTTTACGTTCGATTTCCCATCTTAGCCCGGAATTTATGGATGATCCCGCCGCCAGATGCGATCCCGTCTCCGTTCCTCTTGAATGAACACCACCACTGATCGTAAGTGAGGCGCATTATTCTATCTGAGTGTTCTCTATCTTTACAATGTTGCTATTTCATCAATTTCTTCTCACGTTTACGTCATTAGACTTGCAGTACTTCTCAATATGTCGACGATTTAAATGACTGAATCGATAGTCCTGGCTTCGGACGCTGGCGGCTATTATTATGTATTCAAGTGCTCTATCAGTCAGATTTAATTCACTTTATGGCTACACTCTTTTCATGTTCGGCATCTAAAGTGAATCAATGCATTGCCGGCGTGTGCGTGCGTGAGCTTCTCCGTGTTTGTACGCGTCTCTCTCTCTCTCTTTCTCTGTGTGTGTGCGCGCGTGTGTGCGTTTATATATGCGTGCATGCGCACTTGTGTGAATAACAAATATCCAAACACACACACCACATATATATATATATATATATATATATATATATATATAGAGAGAGAGAGAGAGAGAGAGAGGGGAGAGAGAGAGAGAGTGGGGGGGAAGCTTATAAAAACAGATCGTGATCATCATAATTAACAACATCATCATAAGCATCATCATCAACGATTTAATCAATTCTTAAACAGTATAATATAAACAAAGTTTAAGCAATATTCTCATGACGTTGGTTATCACAAACACATTTACAAACGTAAGAACATTCTTAGGACACAACTCCATTGTGATACAGTCTTTAAGACGTCGAGCCGAGTCTCCGATATTCACTCGACGAAGTCACGAACATTCTCACTTATAGCATTAGTAGTCTTTTGGAAGATGTGTTTGTAAGTTATCCCGTCGGACTTAGATAAAGGACGAGGAATCGTCAAACGTGAGCTATAAGTCATTTAATTGAATATATTAGTGAAAACATTCCTGGGAATAATGGGACTTCGGTGTCACGAATTTGTTAAACTGTGTTCTTTGATCACGACAGGGTACTCCAGTAGAGCACCAGGTGCCGGTAGGCGATGTAGCCCGTCATATTCTTTGTATCGAAGCTAGGGATGCGACCATTCACCTGAAAGAAAACTAGACCGAGCACTCAGTAGTGTTTGATTTGGCCGCTATGACCAAACAGCGCTGACTTCCGCTCGGGGCAAAAAGCAATGTAGAAGCCGGGTTTTGAATCTATAAATATGCACATGTATTGTAATGAGTTCATTATAATGTGATGTGTGCAGATAATCTGTATTACTACTCCTGTCCTATTATATGCCATCAAATATATAAATGTTATTTTATGCAAGTCCGTAGATCTAGTTTAGTTCGGATCAAACGCCAGAGACATTCCGGGGGTTGTCTAACAGGCTAAATATAATAAAAGTTACGTTTAATTTCCCTCAACAAAACACTTTAGCAGCTATTTTAAATTTGTTCCTTATCGATGAAAAGATACATCTGTTGTTTTACTTCGACGGCTTATGCAACCAACAACACAACAAACATTCACCATGTTTGTAAACCCGATTTTAGCAACTTCTGGTTGGGATCTGTTTGCTATCAAATCGGCAGGAGTGAACGGTCTAGTTCACGGTATTCACGGTTTTGGCTCTTCGGTTCGATTCTCGATTCGCGGTTTACTTGGTTTTTTTTAATGGCACGTTACTCTTCCGTAGTGTGCATTCAGACAATGATGGGAGAAAATCCCGGATTTCCAATGACATTTTCTTTGACGTCAGTGCAAATTTCCGGCGATCCATGGGTTTCAGCCAATCACAGTACTCGATTCCGCAGCACGTAATATTTGCATGGGCTATCCCATAACAAACCCTGTCAACATAGCGTACAAAGGAACGTTTCTCGGCAGCTAACTGTCTGCAGGATTTGTGAGATCGTAATATAAGTCTGTAAATACTACGAACATCATCCAGCATTTAAACAGACACCACTCGGAAATTTAACTTTTCGCTTTCATGAGTTTTGGCTTCATCTACACGTCTAACTGACATTGAGAGCAAGCCACTTTCCCATCCCGTAGCATTTTAACACTTTCAAGTCAGTCAGCAATAGTTCACTTCATCATTCACAGTGAGGTTGCTCCTCCTCTGACGAGCCAGCCATCTCTATCTGACTTAATTAGCATTCAGCCACTAGTTAGGCAGGAAGATAGCCCTGAACTCATTCCTTTCAACATGGAAGTAGAACTGGAACAGCATCTACATGGGTGGAATCTGATTCAGATGTTAATGAACCAAACTGCATTATCTGAGTCAGATGTTCAGATGACAGGTTTAGCTAGTCCACAACTTAATCACTGACATCACAAATAGACCACAGGCTTGCCAGATACAGGAAGGAGATCTCCAATTCGCTGATGGATTCTGCCACCGACTGGTGGAAGAAGAAATCATCTCAGTGTCCTTTGCTGGGCAACCTAGACTAGTATTATCTCACCATCCCTGGTATTCCACAGCACTCAGATCCAACCTCAAACCTAGTAATGTGGATATGTTGGTCTTCCTGAACAAAACCTTAGAACTTTAGTTCATGAAGTCATTTGAATTTATGGTCATGTAGTTTAGATAATATCAAATTGATATTGTCTCTTCATATATGCAAACATTTCAGTGATGCTGGGGCTGGGTACAGATCTATTTTTAAAGGGAGTTTCATCTTTAAAATCGCCCTATTACCTGCGGAGGTTTCTCGACCCATTTAGTCTATCTTGTGCGCAGTTCATTTCTAAGCACACTAGAATAAACGTTGATGGTGAGCAACATCATACAACATACAATAAATATTCCCCGTAATTTACAATACTGAGATTATTAGAACTGCTATTTGTATTATGCAGATGACATTGAAATTGTATATTTCATAGATACGTTCATATATACTTGGAACAGATGCTCCTGATTTGAAATATTCACGGCCAGGTATAGCCGAAGCCTCGTTAGATGCAAGACATATGGCGTTGAGAGGGCAACAATGTTGGTAAACTGTATCTAGATCATTTATGATTTATTTTGAGAAACAACTTATTCAGATACTATGTTTCTTAACCGTCTAAGAATTAGGATTAGTATTAGAAGTCGCAGTAGTAGATGATGATGACGATGATTGATGTTTTATGTCCACTTTTGTGTATATGAGTCGCAGCAGTAGTAAAAAAGGTAATTATAGTGTACAATATGTAGTATTAACTGTATTAATAGAAGTGGTGGTGGTAGTAGTAGTAGCAGTAGTAGTAGTAGTAGTAGTAGTAGTAGTAGCAACACTAGTAGTAATAGTAGTAGTTGTTGTATTTTAATAGCAGTAATTGTCAAAATAGTAGAGGTAGTAGTAGTAGTAGTAGTAGTAGTAGTAGTAGTAGTAGTAGTAGTAGTAGTAATAGTAGTAGCAGTATAATAGTAGTAATAGTAGTAGTATCAGTAGTCATTGTCATGCTTATAAGCGCACTCTATTAACCTTTGTGGATATTCCATGGAGTTCTGTACAAATTGTATACTTATGTTCAATTATTATAACTATAAAACGGAGCACATCCTAATAGTTATTTTAACTATTCTAATTTCCAATTCCAGTTTCTATAACAATTCCTTAAACAAAAGAATCATAGAAAGTAAAACCCATAGTTATTTGTTATATTTTTTTCTTCTCCATTAGTATGTGTTCGAGACTGAAAGCGAACTGGAATTCTTACGCATTATAGATACAGTTGAGCCTCTTCCAGTAACCGACGTAATAGGGTGGTTAAATAGATCCTCAAATGTTTATCGTATAGCTGACTCATTGCGTATAAAACTTATAAGTGTGATAAACCCGATTAAAAGGATGGTCACAAAATGTATTGTGAGCTCAATTAAAGCAGGTAGACCTGTATTTTTAGTTATTCTGGACCTGTCTTTGGCATTTGATACAGTTGACTATAACGTATATTTCTCCCAGTTTTAGTAGTAGCAGCGTTAAGAGTAGCAGTAGGAGTAGTGGTAATAGTAGTTGTTATTCGCCTAGCCATAACTACCACAACGTCTTAGTGATATTGAAAGCATAATTAAATACGCAGTCTATTTATATGTTAAAGAATCCAATATTAGGCTCCACAATTTATATTTCCATCAAAAATAATCACAGCCTGATCATATTTTCACTATTCCCAGTTACAGTTCCAGATTCAGTCCCAATATTATTAGACACACACATACACACACACACATATATATATACATACACACACACACACACATACACACACATACACATAAGAGTAAGCTCCATAATTGCGGGCTATTCTTAAAAGTGTCCACTATTATTAGTTCATTAATAATATCGATATGTATAGATTGAAATGGTTTCATATTACTGATATTTAGATATTTTTATATTTTATAGATACCAAATTATGGCTAAACGGTTTTGGCTTCCATGAAAAATAACTGGAAATCTGCCTCATCATTGTTTCATCCTCCCTCAGACGAAGATAATTGTTTACAAAGACAACGTCTTGCTTTTAGCAACACTCATAGTTGTTATTGGTGTTATTTTCCTCGTTGTCGTCATTACTGTTGTTGTTGTTGCTGTTGTTGTTATTGTTGTTGTTGTTGTTGCTGTTGACCATATAGTAGATTTGTGAATATTAGCTAAAGATTGTTCATTGTGCTTGATCCAAGAATAATATATATGGTAGTAAAACCAAATAGATCAAACTAATTAAAATAAATTGCCTTTGATAATATTTAAAATGGCCGGAATTGTCATTGGCCTGTCTCTGTCGCACTAATTTATTTGTAATTAGCGTGTTTTGAATATAAACTCAACGCTATTAAAATGAGATATAATAAAATGTAAAAAAATATATAAGATGATATTGGATTATATAATGTGATATATATATATATATATATATATATATATATATATATATATATATATATATAACATACATGTAACTATGTGATAGGACGTGAGATACATTTATATGAGGCGATTTAAAATACTTCGTGACGAGATTATTACAAATAAGGTGAGATGAGATTGCATGAGACCAGTAAGGGTACATGCATGATGTGATTTGGTCTTCTGCGATGGGATATATTATGTCAGAAAAGGAAATGGGAATATCAGTGACAGATGACAAACATTAACATATGTACGTAATTAAATAAACGATAAAAAAAAACTAATAAAAGACATTGGCGAGTCGAAACACACCATTAACTTAGTTGATAGTTGGGGGAGGGGGGGGGGGCACTTCCTGGTAATAAAATATTCTAAGTGAAATGACACACTGTCATAAATTATTCATTTCACCAAACCATTGTGCTACTTTCACATTATGACATGGAGAAGTTTTTCAGAATGTGCGTATTAACCTGAAAAATGACGATAAACATATTTCAGTGTCAAATGTTTACCAAGGTTAATAATAAAATGTGACATTTATATAACGCCCTATCCAGCTATATATAGGTGCTCTAATGTGCTTGGCAGTATTATTATCTCTGACTGGAACCTGTTCTAATCCACCACCAATCTCAACTCCCAATGGAGCATACAACGCATGGTGCCATTAAAGGCGCAAAGCATTACTCAAAGATGCCAAAGCATGTGTCTGGTCTACTCATCAGCCTGTGGGAACCAGCTAATTCGCTTTTCGTACACGACAAATATGTCACGCCCACAGATAAAAAATGGTAAATTAATTTGTGGATTTAAATTTTTTGTAGGATTCAAAATTTCTCGATTCCAATTAGAATTCCATTTTTTTAAATAATCAATTTCAATTCCGGAATTGGAATTGACCCCATGTCTTAGATAATGTTTAGTATAGAAATAACCTCATATACTCTAAGGTCTTTAATTATTCCTACGATTTAAATTTCTCGGGTTTGGAGAATAGCAAAATATCACAATCCCATTAATAAGCTAAGCTACTACTACAATACTCGCTTGTTCCGACCTAATCTGTCTCACTTTAATTAATGATGGTTTAATATTACTATATCTGGAAATATTGTTAACCAATAAAGAGAGTCAGTAATCATAACACGATGGTTGCTACCTTTACAAATCAGCAACAATAGTATGAAGTGGAATAATTCTGGTCTAGCAACGTACGTCTCCGATAAAGACATCTAAACGGTAACTATATAGGTTAAAAAGGTAACTATATAGGTTAAAACGGTAATTATATATGTTAAAACGGTAACTATTTATGTTAAAACAGTAACTATATAGGTTAAAACGGTAACTATTTAGGTCATAACATAGGTTAAAATGGTAATTATATAGGTTAAGTACTGCCTTGGTATATTCGTAGACATATGCACAGGCATACTCATAGTGTGTTTGGGCGTTTGTATGCATGTGCCTGTACGTATGTGGGTACAATGTGTGCGTGTGTATCGGTAGGTACAGGTGGAGTTCCAAATCAAAGTTATATACAATTACCGATGATTCACATACAGGGTGTATATCTTATCGAATCAGTCAACCGTGTTCGGCGCAGGTATACAGGTAGAAGGTAGCTAGCTAGTCATAGGGCGACAACTGTAGTCGGTGCACTACCCGCTTGACGTAAGAATGACTAGAGCTACGACCAGCGGACCATGACCACACAGACACGGGACAGTTGTTCGTGAGGTGTGCAGCTCCTACTTCGTCACGACACACCCAATCGGTAACAGGTTTCAGTCGGCGTCGAGTTCATACAGTTACAGGTCTTTCCAGCTCCGTTTACGCGATTTTCGTTCGAATCCCGTCATGAATCCCGCCGGTGTGATAACGGTCAGTGCCGTACGGCCTAATCCCGTGTACATGGCGACAGGGCCGCGATCGACGTCCCCGCCCCCGATCCAGGTCGAGGACCAGCTGCCGCTTCCGGAACCAGTAGTCAAACCTAAGCCGCTGATCCAGCAACAACCGCAGCCGGGCAAACAGCAGAATGTCATCATTCTCATAGACAGGAGACCATCGCAACCGTTCATGACCACCGGACCTATGGCGACATCTGTGGCCGTACCGGTGATGACGCGGGCTCCGTCCGCCGGAACACCTGTGGTGGTGATGCCCGCCGCTCAACCCGCGGCAACGGCTAACCCGCTAACTATAATGGCACCGGCTCCCGTTCAAACACAACGTAAGTAAATCTAGTTCGCATAAAGCGGGGTCAGCCAAATGTGGGCCGGTCACCTGAACTGTTACGGTCATCGGGGTCATATCACCTCATGGGACAGATTGTCGGGCTTCTCATTCATAGTCATGCTGTTCCTGAGGTCAGAGGTTAAATTCCTCTCGGTGGCACAAAAATGGAAATATCTTTTTAGACCTCCTTGCTCTAACCGATAGAGCGTTGGACTACAGATCACTACCACCCGAGTTCGAATCTCGATGTGGGCATATCTGAAGGGTATTTCATCTTTGATTTGGCTTCATTACTTTTGGAGGTCGCTAGGCCCATTTAGCCTACCACGTACACAAAAGTGGCTGTAAAACGTCAATCATCAACAGTGGCGGATCTACGAGGGTTCAGGGGAGGGGTCAGAACCCCACCTACATTTCTAGTAGGGATCCACCATCTTTAAGTGCAATATATCATTTGTCGACATAATAACTAGTAATACTACATTGAGTATTGTGTAATGTGTGTCTAATAGTATTATAATTTAACAGACAAATCACAATTATACTTCATTTTATATTAAATTAGTTAGTTAGTATAAAACGAAGTATTATTGTGATTTGTTTGTTAAATAATAACTTAATAAGTACAATATGTTGACAATTCTTTTGACACGCTGGGTTGAAAGATATTCTTGTTTGAAAACATTTGGTGAGTTTTATGAACACGTGGTCACTTCCCTTGATGTTATGGTTAATCCACATATTTGTCCAGAGGTTAATGGAAGTCGTTGGAATTTGGATAGTGGCGCCAAAATAACGGCTCATGGTATGAAAAGTAGCCTGCAAAGTTTTGGAGTTAATCTTGGCGTTACAGTATTGAAGAATAGTTTGGATGAATTGAAAGGTTTGTCAGTTGAACTACAAAGAAGAGATATTGAGGTCTTTGAGGCATACACAATGATCAGAGGTTCAACGTTTGAGGGATGACATTGGTGTAGAATTCCAGAGATGGTACGACGAAGCAAAGCAGCTGGCTTCATATATAGGTACTAAAAAGGAAATGCCAAGGGTTCCAATGGTTCAGTGTAACAGGTCGAATGTACTTATCGACGCACCTCTTCTTTATTACAAGAGATCAATTGGCATTCCTTTTATTGATATCTTACTGCAACAGTTGCATAACGGTTTCGCTGCAGACAACTGCAGGCCAGTGAGTGCGTTGATGAGTCTAATACCATCTTTAAACTCGGAATGCCTCCCACAGAGCAACTTAAATCATGGCATGACGACCTGCTAACTGTGTAGCAGTCTGACACAGCCGATTTACCAAAAGTCATTTGAGGACACGGTTTCTGCCTTAACATTAATGACAATACGTTACAGTAAACACATCGATTGCAATCAAATTACAGATGGGTTAATTAAAGAACACCCAAGACGATTGTTGAAGCCCAGACCTTTCGACTAACTGATGTAGATTTACATGAAGTAATAAATAATTTAAACATTATTGTTTATTTATCATAAGTAGGTACTTTGAAATAAATGGTCAGTCTGCTTATTAAATATTTTAGTGACATAATGCACAATATGTCACATTATGACTGGGGACAGTTTCATGTTTCTAGTAGCAAAAATCGAGTAACACCCAATAATCCTAAAAATCTGTATACGAACTAAATCAATCACCAAATCTCATACCATGGGACTTCCTTCACAGGAAAGTCTACCAGTATTTAGAAACATTATACACGAAGTATTTTGCAGTGCTTCAGAGCAAATCTAAGCATTATCTAATTTCCATTTTTTTTCGCAGAGAATGGGGGACATCCCCTCCCTTACCCACCCCTCCTCGGGACTTCGTGCCTCGCATAGTGTTTAGACCCCCCCCCACCACCCAAAAATCCTGGATCTGCCCCTGATCAGTTAGCCAGCCACGGAACTGATACGGTTTTGTTCACCGAATATGGCAAATTTATTTCGAATTAGTCCCCGTGACGAAACAGTAAATTACAGACTATATACGTCTCCCTCATTTGAGGTAGCCAGCCATGTAAAATAACTGCATTTTCAGCCTATTATATATATATATATATATATATATATATATATATCTTAACACTGGAAAATAGCATGCGCAAAGTAATGACTTGTATTATCGACCTAGTATTAGAATTTATTAAATATACTAATGTGATCAATTATTTACATATTCAATAGATGAGATTTTAATGAAAGATTGATAGTAGTACACCGTAACCGTCATTGATGCGGGTTAGATGTATCTAGTAGCGAAGTTAGCCACAGATCTGTAGCACCTGAGGTCAAATCCCGGCGTGGGTGTGTCTAAAAAGGACTTCATCCTAACCCTTCACCCTATTACGATTGACAGTCGCTCGCTCCATTTAATCTTCCATCAAATAATTTATTGATTTGAGTTATCTTCAGGCCATTAGTTGTTCTTATTTTGTTTTTCATTATTACTCCATCCCTCTCCTGTTATATTAAGTGTGCGTGTGTGCGTGCGCGTGCGTGGGTGTGTGTGTGTGCGTATGTGCTTACGTGTGTGCGTGTGTGCATGCGTGCGTGCTTGCGATTTACATCTAATAAAGGCGTGGAGGCTCAGGTTTTCGTGATGTTTATAATTCTTACAGAATTGTGACCAAACTACCACAACCTAAAATTTAACAATATATATATATATACACACACACATATATATATATATATATATATATATATATATATTAATACAAAGATAAGTTTGTTAGGTTCATGTTAATATTGTTTGGTTTGTTTGTTTGTTTGTTTGTTCTAATGTCCCGTGTTTGTATTCCTCGTTTAGAAGTAGCTACCCGAACCTGGAAGCGTGGACAGATATACTACAGCACAGACGGACCTTATCCTAATGACGCAAAATCTGGGACGATTGTCTACTTTGACCCAACACAGATGCAGTAAATAAATGAGCTTTATTAAAAAGCATATTGTTTTTTTATATTTACATTCTAACCACCTGTAATATCATCATTATATACATTTTAATATTATATATATATATATATATATATATATATATATATATATAATTTTAATATTTTTTATTTAACTGACTGTGATGTTTCGAAGCGAAGAATGTATATTAATTTGATATTAACTATTTGTTTGTATCATAAACCTTAGTTGTGTATAACCAATTAATAACTTCAATTATAGGTAACGGGATATAATCTGTATTTGCTCTAATATTAAAAGCATGCCGATTTACGACAACGTCTGAAGAAATATATTAATATTGAAATAAAAGGGCAAGCATTGTTAAAAAGACATCCGTATTCGTTGTATTTGTTCTAGTGTATGTGTAATAATAATAATAATAATAATAATATGCGACATTTATATAGCACCCTATTCACCTAGATAGCTGCTCTAAGGCGCTTTACAGTACTATTATCTCCGACTCAGACCTGTTCCAATCCAGCATACATCTCAACTAACAAGGGAGTATACAACACGTGCTGCCAATAAAGGCGCAAAGCGTTACTCAAAAACGTAGCCATCACGTCCTGTCAGGTTCTCATTTTATTGATGAGTGAATCAGTCGCCACATGACGTCATTGCAGCTTCCGAAGCCTCGAACCCGCGACCCTTCGTTTAAGAGTCCTTCGCTCTAACTAACTGTGCTATCACGGCATGTCTGTCTACATAGGTGACATTATGTAATTGATAATAGATCATAAAATAATTAGCCAGAAGATGGGATTACTCAACGCATCTATCGGATGATAGTGGCTCAGTGATGGGGTAGTACAAGAAAGGGACAAAGTCGCGAGTTCGAAGCTACCAACTATCCGTTGGCCTTTCAGGTACTGGCAATTCCATTGACCCCTAAACACCCACCTGGTTGAATTGTGAAGCATAATAATTATTTAGTTTACTTATCTTTATAATAGACAGCTATAAACTGGATACTGCGTGGGATATTGATATAGTTGTGCATGGCATAGGTTTATTTGCCCGGAAAGCTAGAAAAGGTAACTTGGCTCTGACTCACTAAAAGTGTACTTTTACTTAGAACTGTAAACGGGATTCTTACTCTAAATCATTAAAAGGCTCTACGAGAAATGCGCTAAATCTATCCCTGTATAAAACCTTAGTTGTGTAGCCCAGGTATAACCAATTTATAATATCAATTATAGGTAACGGGATATCATTTGTATTTGCTCTAATACTAATAGGATGCAGATTTACGACAAAGGTCTGAAGACATATATTACTATTAAAATAAAAGGGCAATGTATTTGTTTGTATTCAAACGTTGTTGTCTTCCTCTTCATAAAGCATCCTCGGCGGTGCTCAAAGATGCTTTATAAATCTGTGTTAAAGGTCAAGCCATTTACTAGTTTGTGTTTTGCCTCTGCTATCGATCTGTACATATCGGCATCGTCATCAACGCCCTGGGCAGTATACCATATTGCAGGTGCAACCTATAGGCGTATACATCCGTACAATAATCCATTCCCATCCGTAAAGTGGCAATCATTTAAAGTTAGAGGAATCAATGCGGTTAGGTCGGGCGTCTGTAGTCGATTGTTGAATTCGAACGGAGAAGGTCCAAGTTTTTGATCAACCACTCTATACACCGAGCTTTTAACTCGTACATTCAGAACTAAACCTATATTTACAACAAAAATAACAACGACAGCAACAGATTATAAAGATGCCATATCCTGTTATATTTCTTTACCTGTGATTCATGCTAACAACGACAGTAGCCGTTGGCTGACAGTTCGTATGTAGACCTCAGTTGCTTGAAATGTAAAACTTGATGTTTTACGGCCACCTTTGTGTACGTTAAACGGGTAAGGCAACCTGCTACGGTAATGAGGCGAAATGAACTGATGAAACACCTTTCCGACATAGCTCGGACGCGGTTTGAACGTGGATGATACAGGTACCAGTTAGTCCACGGTAGTATCCGCCCTTCTTCGGTTGCTTAGAAGATAATCCAATAAACATCGGTACGGTTTTGGATGACTTTCACAAAAAAACATCATGCTGTCTCGTGTTATTTCGTGTTTAGACATTGACCTGCACTATAACACGGTCCAACTGATCAATACACTCGTTTGATGACTGAGACAACCGATGTTCATATCCCTGATGAACATACAGTTGGTCGAAGCTGAATTGATCACGTTTCTTTTTCTAGAAAGGGCTATTGAACCTATCCAGGTAATTAATTTCCCGAATATTAACTTACATTAGTAACTTACATACATAGATACACACACACACACACACGCACACACACACACACATACATACATACATACATGCATACATACATGCATGCATACATACACATATACAAACATACATATATAGACATACATATATAAACATAAACACATACATACATACATACATACCTACATACATATATACATATAACATACATATACATATATATATATATATATATATATATATGCACATACGTGCATATATACATACATACATAGGTGTATGGGGGTCCGTCCAACATTCCGTCCATCCGTATGTATCTATGTCCGTCCGTCCGTCAGTCATCAGTCCGTCCGTCCGTATTTAAGCCCGTCCGTTCGTCCGTCCGTCTGTATGATATGGGAACATTAGGTTCTTAAAAAACATTTGCGCATAAATTACCTATTACCTCTCTCTCTCTCTCTCTCTCTCTCTTGTTTAAATCAAGATCAAAATCTGAACATTATTATTTCTACAAAATAAAATAAACTTCATCTTATCTCATCAACTTTGATTCTACTCCGCGTCAACAAACAACAAATGGGGGAGGGGGACTTCAACACGTACAGCGAGTCTACCCCACCGTCTTCGACGCTCCTTCAGCAGACTTCTGGGTTCAACGAAGCGTGCACATACGTCTCTCGCTCTCTCTCTCTCTCACATACACACACACACACACACATCGTAGCTGAATCCTACCCATTTCCAGATGTGAAGCAATACTCACTCGTATAACACTCGCTTCATATTCTCTCTCTATAGGTCACAAAGTATATAGTAATGTTTATGTCAACAGAGCCATCCAAAAAAAAAACACAAATACACGTTTGATGTAAACACGTTTTACGATAGTTATCTAACAGTATTTACTAAAGTAACAATACCTTATCTCTACCTTCCTCTTGTTCTCGATTTTTATATAGAAAAAACATTATATATGAAATATGGCTCCATTATTTAATATACAGAAGTAGACACTCACTATTCTCTCTCAATTATCTTGATAAATCGTCGCCATTCGCAACGTTTATGGCTTTGCATCTATAGATAACACGAACATATAAATAACACGTTTATATTTGGGTGTTTGTCTATGCTCTCTCTGTGTGCGGTGTGTGTGTGCATGCGTGCGTGAGGTGCGTGAGTGCGTGCGTACGCGCGTGCGTGTGTGTCTATGTTTTCACAGCCCAAAATGTGCTGCCATCTCGGGAGCTAAAACGAGAGTGTGACATATTTGTACTTAATATAGAAAAGCCTGTGAGAAAATAGTAACTCAATAGTTATGTGAGTCATCGTGGGCCGCCATGACCAAACAACGCTGACTTCCGGTAGGGCAAAAAGGAACGTTGACGCGGCTGCAGTTCGAATTTTGAATCTAATATAGTGCAGCTAGAATTGGAAACAAAGCATATATATTAGTACATAGAATATATATTCTTATTATAACTCTAATGACGGAAATAATAGAATTTTCACTCTTTTCAATATGTTTTCGTTTGCTAGGTGCATGTTAATATTGTTTGTTTGTTTTTTTTTTGTTTGTTTGTTTGTTTGTACTAATATCCTGTGCTTGTATCTATGAATAACTTTGTTATTCACTTTAGCACTATCCATGATTTCAGTAATTTAATTTTTAGAAAAAAGATAAGGGCAAAGAAAACTTAACGCTCATATGGGGCCAAAAATTTTATGGCAAGTTTTTAATAAACCTCAAAATATTTAAAATCAGGGGTTGAGATCAAACAAAATTTTAAATCAGGCTTTCAAACCCCGTTTAAACATGCAAAGAAAATACCAATATTCACATGAAATATCCTAAAATATATTTTTAAAATTTTATATTTTAAATTTATATGGTATTTTTTTCATTTTGTTAAGTTTTTATGTGTGACGGTTTTTAAATTCTGGGTTTATAAAATTTTAATATTTCTTTCCTTTAAAAATAATGGCACATACACAAAATCTGTTTTTAAACTAACAATTCGATTGTGTTTCCCGATAAAAAACAATTTTAAAAAAAGATGATGGAAAATAAGAAATTTTCAATTAAAACAAAACCATATTATAAAAGAATTAAATAATTTTAATAACCATGGGAAAATCATGGGGATTTTTTTCCGGGAGGGGGAAGCATATGAAGAAATTAATAAAAAGACGAATATGGCTATGAAACGCCATTTCTTTAGGCTTCAGGTTATCAACAAAGGGAAAATATGAAAAGAATATTCGTATTATACATACTAATGGCGAAGACGAGGAACATACCGTACCCAACCTGCGTGAAGATGCAGGTGCTCCATGAAGAGGGATGCAGCTAGCGTCGGATTGTTAAAAGATGCGGATGTAGGCACACAACAGCTAGGATGATCATCAACAGATTCCAGCAGTTGGGTAACCTGAAAGACAAACCTGGGAGTGGACGACGACCCGGGTACAGTGAAGTAGGAGACGATCGTGTTCTGCTTCGCCTGTGTCGAATCGACAGGAAAAAAACAGTTCCAGAACTGAAGCGACTGTGGTGGGAGCAGTGACGGGTCCAGTGTACAGCCAGAACTGTTCGTGGGCGACTTTTGAAATACGATTTCAATTCGTGTATTGCAAGAAAAAAACACTGATAACGGAGAAAGAAAGAAGAGCGAGACGTCTCTGGACATGGGTCCAATAGGAAATCTGTGGCGCATCACCAAGGCAGCAGTTTCTGAACGTAAACCAAGAAATATACAAGAGCTCAGGAGGTTTGTGATCAACAAAATGGTATAATATCACGTCCGAACATTACAAACGCCTTGTTGAAAACATGCCAAAGAAAATCCACCAAATATTGATTTATGAAATATCCTAATCATGTATTACTTAATTTATATCCATTGTAATTTGCCATCCATGGTGATTATTTTTCATGTTTGTTAAGACTTTATATGTGCCTCTGACGGTATTATTAAATTTATGTACAAGTGGTCTAAAACGCAATCATCTGTTTCTAAAAGCTATCTTTTAATTATTTTTTTCCTGTTCATAAATAAACAACCTTATTGAACAAAGATGATGGAAAAATAGAGAAATTTACTAGGTGTTCAAAAATGTTTTTCCACCACTGTATAAATATACTCCGATTGAAGTACCGGGGGAGCTCATTTTAACTAACTCCTCCATGGGTTAATAAGGTCCTGGGTTTTGACATTTTCAACAGTAGTTTGATTGGTGGACTGATAGCGATAGAGAGAGATATATATACATAGATAGATAGAAAGAGAGTGCGAGAGATTAGTTGATAGATAGATAAAGTTGCGTGCAATATATGTATTTACTATATATATATATATATATATATATATATATATATATTGTGGTTCTGCTTTAATTATGCCATTGGTATAGAGGATTCTTAATAAATTAATTATTAATAACTGAATAAAGTATAACACATCTGTTCATCTGTGGAACATCTATTTCAGCTTGTCCTTAGATAAAGAATATGCTCTATGATATTTCGATATGAAGTTTGACACACGTCAATTAGACTTATAGTTTAATGTCCGTGGTTAGAAATTATTATTATATTATTATTATTATTATTATTATTATCAAAGATATCGGGATGTCGGTAGTATTTACCTTGAGAAGTTGTATGTCTTTAATCCGGCCTCCTAAGTTCAGGAGTCATACACAAAGATCACATAACCAACAACAACAATAGCATTACAACAACACAACAAAAGTCAACACGAGGTGTCTCTAGCCAATTGGCGACATACCCCAAATACCAACAAAAACACGAAGATCTACAACAGGAATAAAGAGAGATTCAACAAGAGAGAGAGAGAGAGAGACTGAGAGGGAGAGAGTCTGAGAGGAGAGAGAGAGACTGAGAGGGAGAGAGTCTGAGAGGGAGAGAGGAGAGAGAGAGACTGAGAGGGAGAGAGAGAGAGAGACTGAGAGGGACAGAGTCTGAGAGGGAGAGAGAGAGACTGAGAGGGAGAGAGAGAGAGACTGAGAGGGAGAGAGTCTGAGAGGGAGAGAGAGAGAGAGAGAGACTGAGAGGGAGAGAGAGAGAGAGAGACTGAGAGGGACAGAGTCTGAAAGGGAGAGAGACTGAGAGAGAGAGAGAGAGAGAGAGAGAGAGAGAGAGAGACTGAGAGTGAGAGAGAGAGACTGAGAGAGATTATACAATCTCTTAGTTGTTATATTTGTTATATTACGTTTACAATAACCAAGTGAGTTCGACATAAATACACGCAAGTTGCGGGTTGACCATCATAATTCTTAAACTCAAAGTTGTCGTCTTTGTTGAGCGAATGTGAAGTACGTTGACGATACGCGAAACGGGATAGATTTTGCAGAAAGATCAACAAAATATTAAATAGCATTTGGATATCAATTCGACCATAACCGTAATTCGATTTCAGTTGATTTGATTAACGGAAAAAAATTACCAAAATGTTAATTTTTTCACCAAATAACATTTATCGAATAGACAATTTTCCAATCTACCCATTGTTATATCCATTTCGTTAGATATTGTTTCGGGTTATACTATTTGGTAACCGTTTATTACACTATGAGACTACTTCGGGTATTCTGCCCATTTGGGATTGTAGTGTTATTACCAGAGAGCTTAAATATAGAGAGGCGTTACTCTTGCCGTGCCATGTTGGATTTTGAACTAGTGGCGCCTCCAGCGACCGGAGGTATTTCTCAGACAAACAAAAGCTCTCTGGTTGTCCACATGTGATCGGTACATGTGTGCGATGGTTGAAATGAATTGCCAATACTAGTACTATATGTTACATGATCACATACTCTTTAGTTAATAAACACTTTAGTTGTACACACATGATATTGAAGGAAACGAAGCTCTGAAACTGTAAATAAATAATTAAGTGATTTCACAGCCCAGTCAATTAATTCATAGCCTACAATTTGCAATAACTTGACAGCTGATTAGAAAATAATTGAACGTGGTTTAGGTTATTTCACAGCTTTGTGTGTGGAAGGCGTAGTTTTTTAAATGAAAACAGTTAGATATATTTGAGGTAAATGTATACAAACATACTTTCATCATGTCAGTTTATCATAGTCCATACATTTTTATTTATTTGGATATAGACATATAATGATATATACAGCTATTATAACGCAACCATAACACAATTCACCATATATTCATCATGTCAATTCATCATATATTAACTAAAAAAATTATAAGTTCATTTAAAGTCTACACCTCAATAATATAGACCATGCAATATAGGCCTGCCCAGCTGAGAACAAAGAATATACATCGAATATTAACAATGTTTATGTTTGCGTTAACATGTTAGAGATAGAGAAATTAGTACTTTCATACAATAAGCGGCATCAAATCTCTTGTGCCACGGGTTCATCTATAGTTACAATCAGTCATTTGTTATCAAATGGATAGACTAACCAAAATTGCATCCAGCTCTAAACAACCACTATTACAAAAATATGACATTTAATCGAGATCGGTGAACTGTTTAAATTTAGACAGAATATGCCCAGAGATGTAATAGACACATGCATTGAATACTGTAACAGATAACTCAAAATCATCTATCACATCCAATACCAGTAAATCTGTATCCAAGAGATTGTCTTCTTTACATGGTATCTCATCATCATAGAACTTAAGGACTGAAACAGAACAATACCTTGTAAAATAATGACTTGAGCCAAGTGCATACACAATGTGTAAACACATGTTTTCCTTTTTTCAGGTACTAATTCAGGCGCTGGTAATCCTTTTTTTGTATTAAGATATGAAATGGGCTGACATAATTTCATGAGTTTGATGGTTTGTTTCTTATTTAATTAATTTTATAATACCAATTTTCACCATTAATATTTATAAATATTAATTACCATCACAGCTGCCCTGTCTCCTGTATAGGTCTCCTATCTGTTAATACCTTCCTCTTTGATTTCAGTGGATGCATGAGGTGGACTTGGTACATCAAAAATAGTTGGAATAGCATTCTAGATAAGTTTATCTCTTATCTGGTTCATGAATTCCGTTTCAGTGAAGTGCATATCATATATTCTACAATTAGTATTCAAGTAATTTAAATCTTTCCTCATCATATATCTGAACAACAACAATTAATAACCCATCTTTTACTTCTGTCAATAGAAAAAATAACAAAATGAATGTTTCTACCACTAGTTGAGGTATTAATTTCATAACATTTAAATTATAAATAGAAGTCCATATATATCAAAAAGTACCAAAAGCTTACGTTTAAAAATAAATATGGATGCAGGTGATCATGTAAATACTCAGCTACTTATAATTACTGTAATTAAGGGAAATTATCTGATTGTAGTAATGCAATTTTAGAAGTCCAATTATATTATTAACAATAACAAAGTAAAATATACCTCCCGCCCATAACATCTTCAATGGCTCCAGTACATGTAACTGTAAGCTTATGTATATCTTACATACCCATTTTGTGATTAATAGGTTGATATTGTTCAATAAAATTAAATCAGATTTTGTCTGAAATAAATATAGATCTAGATAGATCCTGATTGGGCCTACTGCTTGGGTCATGTCAAGTAGGGGCGTGTCTATTTCAAATTGTTATGCTTATTTTTTAAATATCCTTTATTTTTAAAAAGTCAGATCATATCAAATTTGTACACCAGCTTTCATTTCCTTTCGGGGATGTCTTTATTTGTGCATACTTTTCCTGTTACTACAGCCGAAAGCGGCGCAGAATGAACCAGTGCCATTAGGCGCCATGTTAACGAATGGAGTTGTCCGTGACAATCTAAGGTCACCGCAGATCATAACGTTGACTTTAAAACGTGGAACACGACGCGATTCGTATATCGAGATCGAAGAATCCGAGATCGATATGATATCTAGCTATCACTATTGATTTGTGGTACACGAAGTCCTCGAGTTACGGCGGCTCTGAGTTACGACAACGTACCCCCTTAAGTGGCTAAAAATTGTTGTTTCGAGTTACAGACAACGGTTCGTAGTTACGGATCAGCGAACTAGATTGTGGTGTGGCGTGCGCGCAAGAATACACCGCCAAGCGGACAAAACCCCCTGAATGTCAGTGGTTCTTTTGAAAAGAAGATGGTTTATATATGAATTTAATATATAGTTTTGGAAAATATATATAAGGCCAAACACAAATTTTCAATTACAGTGGCCATATTCTAACAACCATTGGTATGTGTGTTAATTACAGTCAATTAACCCTAACCCTTATTTTAACAACCATTTGTATGTTTGTTAATTACTGTCAATTAACCCTAATCCTTTTTTTATTCAGGGGGTTTTGTCCGCAGGGGGTTTTGTCCGGCTACCGAGGAGGAATTCCGAACAAAATCATGACGTCTCTGACTATAGATCAAATCAGAGATTTATTTCACGGCTCAGAGTACTTGTTACTCTACATTGGTGGCTGGTCATGGTTAATGATACTGGAGCCTTTATGAATGGGAGTTAGAAAATGATGACATTCTGGTGGCTGAAAAATACTCTACCAGCGACAAACGTCGGAAGAGTTCGGGTTTTAAAACTGCTCTACCGTATGTGGCAATACTGCTGAAATGTCTTACGCATATGCTCGCGCGCACGCACGCACGCACGTACATACACACTCTCTTCTTATTACTCCTTGCTGCTATCCTGTGAGTGGTAGAAGTTACTCCTTATTGCTCTCTTGTGAGTGCTAGAAGATGAGTTATTTCAGCACCAGGAGGTATTTTGCTACCACACCAGAACTTCGAATAAATATTAAGATAAACACATATTTCACGTCTGATAATATGTTTTTTATCCGTTCATGTTTAAACATGTTTCGTGATTATAACATTAAACAGAGTTATGTATTAAAATATCTGAAATATTATAACGCCATAACTAAGCGTATATGATTGGCCCGAGCCAGTGTGACTGTTGTCGTTTTTTTTAAGCCTCGGCGCTGGTTACACATGAGACAGTGAGCTCCGGTGGCCTAGTGGTTAAGCACCCGGCACTTGGTGCCAACGGTCGCAGGTTCGAACCCCGTAAGAGGTCGAAACTTTTCCAGGGATTAATTTCTCGGCTCACTACATCGTGGGTGGCTGACCACGTTAAATAGGCGCTGCCGTCTCCACTGAATTATTTAAAATAAAGGGGGACGTTAAACCCCCCTGAGGACGTAAAACACTCTGGCAGTGACCACCCTCAGGGTATTTCGGCTCCATCTTTCCGTACTGCTCCCCTGTGAGTGGTGGGGGAGGAGGTTTCTCAACCACTCCAACATAGAGGCTGTGCTGATTAAGCGACAGCCTGGGGATTCTCCCCGAACCACAAAACCAACCAAACACATGAGACATACGGCTGATATGTGACACTCTACGGGAACATCCACAGACACAGGTCAAAGTCGAACACGGAACATAGAGGTTGGTACCGTAAGCAACACTCCCACCATCGCACTGTCGGAGACACAAGCTATGGGAATAAACAGCCCGCGGACATTAGTGTATCTCTTGTTGTTCTTCTTCTTCTTATAATTGCATTGTATATGTTACAAGGTGTCAATTGGTCTATTGACCGTTTTCCTTTGACACCTTTCATATTTCATGTATAAATTGCTGAGCTTGAATGGTTGGCGCCAGGTAATAAAATCGGCATTCGCTATATCATATTACACTACTAGCACTATAGGTACTGGAGATATACATATGATCAAACCAACACAATAAGGATCACGCCCAGCTATGAAAAACATTGTCGACATCTACGATTAACACACACTATACTTTCAGCATAATTATCCAGTATATGAGCCCTAAAACAACGCTTGAAAGTATTGATATTTTTTATATCTCTGAATTTAGCAGGTAAATCACTTCCAAATTTGAGGGAATTGGTGTAGTCGAAGTAACGATGAAACTTTAGTCCTTGCACTATATTGTTTTGCCATGTTCATGGACTTAAAATTGTCTTTTACTGCGTATGTGTTTAGCGCAAACGTGATTTTACTACCTTCACTTAACACACACACACACACACACACATATATACAGATAAAGGGTTTCAGTTATGGCACTATTATGACTCTCACCTTAAGCCAGACCTCGCATAACCCCAACAAGATACAGACTGCCAACCACAATCACATAATCGCCAACTCAAACTGAATAGCCTCATTATGGCGCAGCCAATCAGCATAAACCAACAGAGGACGCGGCCTACGAAGTGTTATATAAGAGCGCCTTCGAGCAGCTGTAAGTCGACTCGTGATAGCTGGAACTGAGGCTAGGGAAAGGAAGCATTGTTTTGATCATTTCATTGTTATTCTACGCAGTGAGCAGCTGATTGATTATGTCGGGTCCGGGTCCCGTCAGCCTTTTGAGTCCTATCGTAGTGAAATTTTCTCCACGGTAAAGAAACATCCTTCGGTAAGTGGTATACTCAATTTACTTTGAGTTAACTCATTCTGTTGCGAGTTTCTGTCAGTTTGCGAGCTTGTTGAGACTGGACAGCGTTCATCCGTGCATGTCTAATATTTCGATTTGCAATTCTGCTGCGATTATAAAAAAATGCCTTCCATAAAATGCGTCTTGTACTTATTGCACCAAATCATTTTGCATTATAATGAGAAAATATCTATATATTTCTTTAGCTAAAGTATAGTCAATGTTCATGTTTTGAGCCTCGTAATTTAGTAATACGTAGTCTAGTAATACGCAGACATTGGGTCAATTCCATTTTGTCAATTCCACATCAAATTAATCAATTCCAGTGATTGGAGTAGGTACTGAGAGTACTCGCAGTGCTTATGTTGAATACCTTCTCTGAGTAGTTTATATTCCAAGCAAGATTGTCATGGAAGAAATATTTTTTAGAATCAAATACTAAATTAATTTGTGGATATATTTTTTATAGCAAATTCCAATTCCAAATTTATCAGTTTACCCATATATTTCAATTCCGGAATTGAATTGATCCCATTCCTGGTAATATGTTCAGTTCATGTTTATTTGACCAATTTGTCTTCCCCTAAACAACTCTATGACTGGTTATAATCAGAATTATTCTCTTCTCTCACAGCTTGTACCATTGGTGTTTGCTATTGGGCTTGGAGCTGCATTTGCATCTTGTTATCTAGTCCGACTGGCCACCTTTAATATTGACACCAGGTAAGTGTTCGGGTTTGTGTGCTAGTGTATGTGTGCCCCTTCAGCGAGGATTGTGTACTTCATATTTATGCCAGTCTCTCGAATTGTGGGACCATCACAGCGGATTTAACGATGGATCATGCTGTGGATTCATGGATCTAACAATTATATCTCCCTTTGCTTGTGGTATATTTACTTTTTCAAAAATCACTGATTGGAGTAGGTAGTCTGAATAGGTACACCCAAGTACCTACTTGGAATATAAACTACTATAGTAGTTATTCCAAGTAGGATTGTCATGGAAGAAATATTTCTGAATTAAATAATTAAATGGTAAATTAATTTGTGGATTTACTTTTTTTGTAGGAAACTTCAATTCCAATTCAAAATTGATCAGTTCCATCTGTTTTTTTTTTAAATAAGCAATTCTAATTTTGGAATTGACCATCAATTCCAATTGAATTGAATCGACTATAAATTCCAAATGAATTGAATTGAATCCATGTCTCTGTAGGCCTCTTGATCCATATCTGGAATCCCAGCATCACCTGAGTTTGTTTGGCTATCTCCCTAAAGAGATTGGCCTTAATCATATATGTTGTGTGTAACCAGTAAAATGGCTAAATATAGCCATCCCACAGATGCATTGTTTTGTATCTAGTATGATCAGTTGCTTTTTCTTGCAGCTGGAGAAAGAGCACCTGTCCACATCCGTGGCAGAAATACAAGCAAACAGACAAATTTAAGGTAAATTTTGTTATTGGTATCGTCTCTACTTTATTGAGACATTTAGCCCGGCATTTCTATCCACCAGCATGTCGGCATGAAATGACAATTTACTGCCAGCGTTTATAGGATACGGGTAGCCAATTCTGAAGTGCTCTCTCCGTTCCTACAGATGACAATAGATTAAAACAATCTCACCTTTTATTTATATTTTGGTGACTGTCTTAATAACAGATGACTCTAGATTGACCTAACGCAGGTGTTGATAAATATTGATCTCAAATGGTTACCTGTTGTTAATAGAATTTCTGCATGTTGGCTCTGAGCCAGGATTGTGGGCGGCCAGACAGCTCAGAGTTGGCAGCCAAGATGAACTAGACGTAGTCTTTGTAATGATATGTCCTGATGTTAGAGGTGATAAGATGGCTTATTATGAGGATGAGGGATTGCTAGGATTATTGTGTACCCTAGGTGCTGTACCTAGATAGAATCCACTATCAGAGAACATATCTGATTCCTGGCCAAAACTCCACCTCATCGATTAATTAAGCTCGTGATATGTGGACTGGAATATGTCCTGATAGAAAAGGTTATTGTTTATTATATAATGTAGTGTGGAGGCATTATCAACTCAATCCAAATTATGATTCTTAGTGGATTGGATTTTGAGGTAACTGCATCTGCAAATAATATGCGGTTGCCTGATGAGGCACCTGATTATTGGATTATGTATTGGCCTAGTAGGCTTTGTCTTGGTTCCTCAGAATGTATTAAATTTGTTATTGTGTTATCGGAGACTACTGAATGCTCGATGTTAAGCATTTCCTGCAGTTCTATGCTAGATATGCCAACTTGCTTATTACCGACTAAAGTGTTACACAGATTAAAACCATTATTGACGGAAGAAGCTCAAGATTAATACGCCGATAATGCATTTATTAATTATTACAGTCTATTGTAAATAAATATTATGTGGAGATGGTGAATAAAATATCCTCATCAAACTCCCATTACTTCATATACTTAATTGATTACTTCCTAATGGACTAGTCGTCCATTCTGCTCTTTTTATTTATTGAGGTACCTCCGTGATCTAGCAGTAGCGTGTTAGACCAGAGATCACTACCACCCGTGTTCAAATCTCAGCTTGGCCATATCTGAACGGTGTTTCATCTTTGACTTTGATTCATTACTGTTGGAGGTCACTTGGCCCATTTAGCCTACCTTGGGCACAAAAGTGGCCATAAAACTTCAATCATCATCTGTT
This sequence comes from Paralvinella palmiformis, assembly GCA_025642065.1. Lineage (NCBI taxonomy): Eukaryota > Metazoa > Annelida > Polychaeta > Terebellida > Alvinellidae > Paralvinella > Paralvinella palmiformis. The sequence continues at coordinate 46,936 of JAODUP010000397.1, forward strand.
CTTTTTATTGGTTTCATGGCTCAAGTTATTTGAGTTTCAAATCCATCTTGTACCTGTGTTTGTCAGATTTCTTTCCTTAGTGAGTTACCCACTGGCCAGGTTTGACTAACGATGAGGCTAAATAACTCGTAGTCATATGAGATTTGTGTATTTAACTTTGTGGAACAGGTTTCTGGAGGTGATTAGTAAGACCATCTTTTTCATATTTTAAATCCATTATTAAGGCTTATATATTCAGTTCCCTTTTTTTCACGTTTATGCTAATATTTGCATAGAGCAGGCTACACAAATAAACATCAATATTTTGTTTAACATGCCTCAATGTTGGGTTGGTTCATTACAAAATAAGGTTGCCCATTTTAATCAAAATAATTCCTGAATGATGTTTCTTGATTCAGCTCAAAGCAGCTTGCTTCCTTTTTGGTGTTGTGGTGCTATGGTGTTAATTGAGGCATAACAATCTCAGCTATGATGTATAGACTTTGAGCTCCATTGAGACCTGAATTTCCTGTCCCCACCATACCGGTACATTCTTCACATAGTTTACTAATAATATTACTATTTTGTTTGATGCTATTTGGGGTCATTATTGATACTCGAGCAGCATGCTTGATACTACGTTGCCCTGGTAACCTGGAGCTCTCCGCTCAAATTCATTCTTTTCCTATCGTTACCATTTTATCATGTGTCCCAGGCTAAATAAAGCATGCACTCGTCTCCCTACTATTTATACCAAAGGGATTAATTACTGTTGTTAGTGTTAATATTACCTCCTGTTTACCTTTCAGATGATGACAGTCTCAATAGACTACAGCAAGAACGAATTCCCAGAAGAGCGACCAAACATCTAAAGATTTGATGCAACATTCGTCATTCATATTGGTTTTACCCTTTTGTTTACTCCTTGAGTTGTAACTTATGGTGTGTATAATATCGAAGCTGGTGACTGGGTGAAAAATGAGTTTTTAGGCTATTTTAATTGATTTATGCTTTGGCCTATCTTGATGTTGTAAAAGTTGCTAACCTTTGCAGAATCTTTGAACAGATTGCTTATTTTAACTTATTGGTCATGATTTTGTTGCTCATCAGGTTACTGTCATGAACGCACACATTTTCCTATTGATCTCGGAGATTTATATTTAGGAAATAAACAATTGGCAATCGAAATAGATTTTGTGTTCTATTGAATGTGTGTGGCATTGTTTTGGAAACATCTTAAAGCCGATCTTTACATGGAACCTAATGCCGTTAAATCGAAATAAAGACTTTATTTTCTTTTATTTTGGTTCTATTTTCCAAACTTGAAGATTATAACAGCATGGTTCCCACAGCCAACGAAATATTATTTTCCAGGATAAATTATACAAGATTGGAAGGTAATAAATCGAGATATACGAGGTAAAGTGTATACAATTTATTCAAAGTATGATTGATTATTGACATTTTTACGGTACATGATGCGCCTCGCCCCTTCTATCTGTCTGATCCAACTACTTTTATTTAAATTTTAACATGGGATATAAAGACTACGTACCAGTACCCTTTTTCTTCTAAAATCAAAGTTTTCATCTACAGGCATACTGTTTATTCCTGGGCCTTTTTGTTCCAAGTGGATTTTTTCCAGGACATTTCCTGATTTTGTAAAATTCAAGGACATTTCCGCGACATGGAAAATCAGTTAATTTCCAGGTTCTGTGGGAACTCTTGAATACATGTACTATATTGTTGGGGATACTTGAAACTAATAATAATATAGAAAATAAAATGTGATAATATAACCGGTAAAGCAATATCATACATATTACATTAAACTAATGGGGCACTCCTATATGGCCTGTGGTTGAAGCACTGACTTGCAAACCTCGAACTCGTGGGTTCGATGATTGGTATTTTATGGCCATTTTTGTGCACATGATAGGCTAAATTGGCTGAGCAACAGTAATGAAGCGAAGTCCAAGTTGAAACAGCTTTCAGATATGCCCACGCCAAGATTCAAACACGGTGGGAGTGATATGTGGTCCAACACACTACCGCTAGACCATGGAGGGGCCCGCTTGTGGATTGGAATCTGGCTCGTAGCTGTGTTTGTGGGATTTGTCCCCCTCGCAGATATATGCCCCAGATGTAATCGGTGCTGAAGTTCAATAATTAGGTGACTACATTAAACATGTTCAATATTACAATCTAATTATCGGAATATAATAAAAAAATGATCCCTAAATGAGGCAGTGTCAGTCATTAAATGGCTAGAGCTGAAGTATATGTGATTGAACACATTCTTCTTCATGGAGATGTTTTCATCAATTCAACAACTGCCATGGCACAGTTGGTAGTGATCACTGTTGGATACATCCATGTCACTGTAGCGGTTCTCATTGATGCATCCCCTCAGTCGGGTGTCCTAGGTGTCACAAGTGCCAAAGCCAATAACCCAACTCAATGGTGGATGTTTCTGGGATGTTTCATGAGGTCTTCTCATTTTGCTAGCGATTAGCAACTAAACTAGTATAGACCAATACTGACTAAATATTACAAATAAAGTAAATATTTTACGATGATGCATTTCCAAGATTTCTGTCGTAAATAATATCAAATTAAATTTTAGTGAATACATAATATTTTGTTAAGAAAAACAATTGATTAGACCTCATTATGAGTGGAAAATGGTCCTAGAGCAAATTATTGTGTTTTGTTATAATGAAAAATAATTACTACATTGCTTTTGATAGTACAAGTAATCATTTTATAGAAGGTGAATGATAATTTAAAAAATTATTAAATGCTTATACTTTGATTTTAGCAAAATTTCAATTGGAGCTAATTCGTCATCGTTCCCCCCCCCCCACCCATGGGGAGGTAATGGATAGAGACTGTAATCCCATAATGGTTTATGAAATATTACATTTATATTTATTCATTTCAAAAACAAATTCCAGCATGAAAATACAATTATTATGACATTTAGAATTTACAAAATGTTGATTAATTAATTAAAGTTTGAACAACTCGGTATGAACCAATTTAGTAAAAACATCTATCCTCTGGAAGTTAATATTACTTAAACCAAGATATGCTCTTAGCGAGCAAGACTATTCCACAAAGGACTCAACAGTTTGGTATATGTGGTTATACTCTTTGGGGATATACATGTATATAACAGAACATATTAAACTGCAATCTAACATATATTTCGGCCATTATGTCCGTTGATGCTTCTTTAATTAAACAGTAGATTGTAAAAAGCAAAATGTTTGATGGATGTTTTATATCATCAATGTTCCATAAATATACCTCTGTAAATATACGTGCTAGACCGTTATGTTTAATATTATCACACAGGAACATAATTATATATGAATTTTCATTGTTTGATGTAAAATTGGATTAAGTTGGGGGTGTTAGTAATCATGATTTAAGAGAAAGGGAAATGCCTGCTTCGATCTATTACTGATATTATAAGCATTATGATTATTTCACTGATGCAATGCGTTATGATACCAATACCAGATTAAATAAAATGTTTGTAAGCATGTGCATCAATCGAAATGTGTGTTGTTTTATTATTTGCAACCAAGTACTATTATATATTATAATGCCTTATTTCTGTATGTTTTAGCAAATAATCACATGAGACGCCTGTTAAATAGTAAATGGCGTGTAACACTTTATATTAGTACTGATGCCTAATATTTTGAGAAAAGTCATTTGGAATTAAATGAATATGATTTTATTTAGAAAGTTTCATACTTCGAAGGAGGCTCACTCCTAAAATGGGATTTGAACCCATTACCTACATCGAAAAAGTACAACACGCTACCAACTGCTCAAGAACGAGGCTCAGCCAACTCATACATATGCAAATTTGTATCATGTGGTTATGATTCAGAATAAATACGAATGATTCCTAGGAAATTTTAAAATAAAATCGAGTAATTCTATTTGTGTCATTATATATAATAATAAAGCGTTTTGTGCACAAATGTTGTTATTTTATATTTTGTGTGATTGATGTTCTGATGTGTCTTGATGAACATCTATAACTGATGTTTACATCATAATATACTATTACGAAAACAATAATTTGCTCTCTTATTGTAAAGCTTTCTAATAATTCTTACTATAGCTCAACTCCTACCAGAATTGAACTTGACAATTACTGGACCAATACTCTGATATAATGTGCAATGTGATTAAATATTGTTTAAATGTCTTTTAAAAATTCTGACACATGTGGAAATACTGTGTTTTAATCACATAAAAGATTGTATTTAAAGGTAAATAACTAATCTAATATCAGTTAATATAAATTAATAATTATGCATCTATTGCTTATGATACTTTATCAAATGATACATGAAAAAGAGGAAGAATTAAGAATAATATTTCTTTATCAAATGTTATCAATAATTTGGCTCTTTAGACGAGATCTAAAGGTATCATCTCTATTTTTGTTTCAATTATTGTACCAGTACGCATCATATCTTCCGACATTGATAACTTTAAATATTGGTTTCTGAAGACAAGTACGTATTTTTTAAGGAACCAGTGATATTCTTTGCATATGCGTACCTTTAGATATAATCCGCGTATTTTCGCTGAAGGTGCAACTCGCAAAATCGGACTTGATTTAGCTGTCGCAGGAATAAAATAACTTCCTGTGTACACCGTAAAGGTCTGTCTCTATTGCCCTTTTCTGGTGGGACTGACTAATCCACCAGTGGCGCTCCTAGCGAAAATAGTCAAACTGTACATTTTACCTTGACTACTAATACAAAAATATGGAGAAAAACAAAGTTGCGTCGAAATCGAATCAACAAAATCTCTATAGTCGTGAAATTATCAAAATATCTAAACTCATTTTAATCATTCCACCTAACTGATCTGCCAGTTAGTGAGACGTCCAGTCGGTTAATCAATTAAACGGTTTATCATAAATGGGCTTTACCACAAGTTCACTATCGTCTTCACAGCGAGGTTTAACCCAATTATGAATAGATAATGAAATTTACTGTGTAAATTTAACTAGATTAGGTAATATCTCGTTACGGTAATTCCAAAGAACAATAGTTTACATGAAGTAGATTAATGTGAAACTTTTTAAAGTAAAACACATTTTACACAGTCAATGCACCATGCCATACAGCTAACCAACACCTGAGAGATGTTTCACCCGGTAGAGATTTTGTCATGTTTAAACAAGAAGTACTACATCCGGTGATTTCCAGGAACCGATTTGTTAATAAAAAGCTTATTTATTATATGTCTAGAATCGGAAGATTTATGTCGATATCCTGTAAGATGAAGCTGGGTCAGCTATGACGAGCTATTGTAGGTTGTACGTTTAGTGTTACAGCCCTTACTTTGTGGAATGGGGTAAATTATTCAAAATAAAGGCGGACGTTAAAGACTCTGGCAGTGACCCTCCTCATGATATTTCGGCTCCATCTTTCCGTACTGCTCCCCTGTGAGCGGTGTGGGAGGATTCTCAACCACTCCAACATAGAGGCTGTGCTAAATAAGCGACAGCGTGGGGATTCTCCCGGAAAAAAAACTTAATCTAAACATTCTCACTACTGCCGTGATCTGACTTGGGTGTTTTACTCCTAAACTCCACGGCTGTAGGTGATTCGCTTTTTGTTTTTGCTTAGCGGCTTTGACTGGTGATCTACAGAATATATATATATATATATATATATATATATATATATATATATGGTAAATTCCTTTTTATTACACGTATATTGACCCTTCTGTACAAAGGCTAAGGTTATACTACAACTTGTTTCCCTCGTTAATTACACTAGAGGTGAGCTGATGTATGTAGAACAAATAGATTATATAGGATCTGTGCTAAGTGAAAAGGCTCTAACCCTCGTTAACTACAAATTACCACACACACGCGCACACATCGACACACACGCGCACACATCGACACACACGCACGCACATATACACACTCACATAAGCCAAACCCCCGAAAAACTATTACCGACCGAATATCACACCACCGTTCGTCACCGAATAGAACTTAATATGATTATAACACGTTATAAATTAATTAATAATAAGCAATATGTGTGGAGGTTCTGTTAGACAATAATGGTACAATAATGGAACAATATAAACATTCTTTTATAAATAAAGCACCAAGGATCGTTTCTAATAGGGGGGAGAAGTTCCTAATAGAAGCACCCCCCTCCATGAACGGTGAAAATACATACAAACAGCCAGATATTAGCTTTCTATTGTAAGCTACGCAATAAGTCTTCAATTATTGTTAGCCTATATGTAGGAGACCTCTCGATTCCGGTCACATATACACATACACGCAGCGGCCATGAATTTGTGCCATCGGGTCACTCATATAATAACGCATCTATGACATACGCCCTCGCACCCATAGTATGACAATAGGTGGCGCCACATCGTCCCCACTCGGAGTGTCAACACACGACGTCACGAGCCACACAGTGAACCCATAATTCGTTGATTAATAACACAGACTGAGAGTATTTGGATGAAAAACAATGAAGATTAAATGGTCAGTGTATAGGCAATTAATTTCGTCCAATTATAAGTTTTTTAAAAGGTGAATGTTCTTTTGCATAATTCCGTCAAAAATGTGACGTAAATTGTTCACTTCCAAGAATATTTTCTTGGAAAATTACGCATTTGTCTGAAATGTGAATTGGCGTCATCCTGCAGTGGTATATCTGATTATGTGTCGGGTCAGGGCGCCTCACTACCACCTGAGTTCAAATCTCGGCGTGGGCCTATCTTAATGGTGTTTCATCTTTGACTTCGCCTCATTACCTTTGAATGGCACTCGGCCCACTTAGCTTATCTTGCGCACAACCAGTGGCCGTAAAACATCAATCATCATCAAATATCAGAATCGCGACTGCCCGGAAGATTTTATTATGACGGACCACGTACTCTAAGGACTTGTTTAGTTACACAACCAGTGGCCAGACAGGTCGTACACATAGCCCAATATATGCCGACCTGTCAAGAGATACGAGTAATAACGAAGTTCATCAGGCCATCTTATTATTACTATTATATATATATATATATATATATATATATATATATATATATATATATATATTTTTTATATATTCTCTACATATCTTCTGTTTATATTGATATATTATGACGTATATGGAAGTTAATGAGTACTAACTTCCGTTTTACTACTTTTGTCATCCGCTGTCACGAGATAAACATCTTTAGTTCATCGTTTATTATTATAACTTGGTCCAGTGTTTGGTTGAAAATTGGCGACTATAATAATAACAATAACAAGAAAACAAAATAACAACAACAACAACAACAATAACACCAACAATAACAACAGAAACAACAACATTTATTGCATATTGTACTTCCCTCCCGGATAATAATCGTAGACGTCGACGCTGCCGAAAATGTGCTTCATTTCGTTAAACCTCTTCGGCCTCTTCTTCCTCGCCTCCTTCTTCTCCCTCTTCCCGTTGCCGTCCGGCTTCTTATTCTTAGCCTTCTTCTGCGCGACCGGCTCCTTACAGCAAGGACAGACCTTCATCAGCGGCTCGAAGTAGGAAAACTTGTACGGCTCGGTCAGTCGGAGGTAGAGCAGCGCATGGTCGCTCGGATGGTTCTCGACCTGAGCTCGAGCCAACGCCCGCTCGTACGCCCGTTTCGCGATCGCATCCAGCGGTATTTCCGCTTCCGGCTGCGCCCGATTCGTCGGTTCCGGCGCTTCCGTCCTGTCGGACTTGTCCCCGGGATGTGGGTCGCTGTGGCGCAGGATTCCGCCTCGGCGATGACGTCGTCTTCGATTCGTTTCGTCGCCCGGGACGAAGTGACCCTCGTCCCCGATAGAGGTACCGTCGGAGGCCTGAAAGAAGCTGAGCTTCTTTGTCGATTTCCTGTTCGGCATCGTCGAGTCTTGGTCGTCGTTGGTATCCTGGAATCTCGTCTTCCTGCTGGGACTTGTCGTCGACGACGGGGAATACTCGTTATCCTCGTCTCCCTGTTGGGAGGCGTGCCCGAACGATCTGATCGTCATCGAGGGGGCATCGCTCTGCTCCCGAGATTCCATGCCGACGAAGCCATCGCGGATGTTAGCGTCGTGGGCCAGTTTCTCTCGCCAGGCTTGTTCCATGGCGCCTTCGCTGATCTCTGATAGGCTACTGGCGATGCTCGCCCGCCGGAACTCCAGAGAATCCGTCATGCCGTCGCGTGAAAAGCCGTGTACGGAACGCCCGAGGGTACTGTTCCGGGATTCGGCGTGTTGCAGACCGTTCGTTCTGGAATTGTTGTTACGCACTTTTCCATGGGTCGTCGTTGTGCTGCGCTCCCTCGCGTACGACCTTCCGTCCTCAAGTTCCACCGGCGATAGTACACCGTCCTCGTGACGGACTTCCAAAATGTCGACCTTGCCCGGATATTCCTTCGCCGTCTCTTGGCCAATTGTCGGAGCGCCGCAGCCACACTTTCTACACTCGTGCACCGCTTCTTGTCCCTTGTCACCGCCAGGTGTCACCTCAATCCACTCAGGAAATGGACAAACGCAAACCGCCGTCGATCTAGGAGCACCACCTGACGGGCGAGATTCGCCCCCGTCGCTATCGTCCCGGCGGCCGGACGTATCATTGTGACTAGAGTCGCGGGTCAATACGGCTTCATACCCCTGTTTCTCGCTGCCCTCTTCCTTAATTTCGCCGAATTGGTTGATGAAGTTGTTCAGCGATCTCTCATTCCTCAGCAGCCGACCGGCGCCGGCCTTGTTTACACCTCGGCTTCTGGCGTCCGGTTGTCTCGACGATCTCTCATTGTTCGCCGTCGATACGGGAGTGTTATCCGGAACGAGCATCGTCACGCCGAGCTGTCCCTGGCCGAAGTGATCCTGTTCCGGTGGTGGTGGTGGTCTCTGTGGGATAGGTGGCAGCACCAGCTCGGCCTCTTTCTTCAGAGTAGAGTACTGGAAGTTCTCGATGTCGCTCGGCCGTACGACGTCCGCAGGCTGGCTGTATCGCTGTCCGAGCGGATCCATGCGGGGCACGTTGATCCGGTGCGGATCCCTGTCCGTCCAGCTGCCATTCTTCTCCCCCGCGTCATTCTCAAATTCACCCTCAGCCCCGATGAGTGTCTCCAGACTCCTGGACTTTGCCCTCAATCCGCTAAGTCCCGGTAGGACGATCTTACTCGACTTTCGCGGCCCCCGGAAGCCTTGGCGCAGGAACTCATCGGCGGTGTTCCGGAAGAAGCCTTCCGGATCGAGGCGACTGCAGACGCAGACGTGGATCTTCCCGGCCAACGGTCGCCTCTTCATCTGGAACACGAACATGAAACGAACCGAGACTTAAACGAGGATATGTAAATTGATGAAACGTGATGATGATGATAATGATGATGATAATGATGATGATGATGATGATGATGATGATGATGGTGACGAGATAAAAACTATTAAATGAATTTCATTTCGGTTTATCTAATTATACTCAATTGCCATACCAAGTTTTGGATATTGTTAGATTGTTATTATATACATCATTGTAATAATTATGTAATAATAATAAAAATAATAATAATAATAATAATAATAATAATAATAATGTAATAATTATATACTATTGTACAGCGTTTGTTGACCAGCTAATACAAGCTGTTACAACCGCCTTCACATCCGACTGTTGTTGTATTATTTTCACGGAACAAAGCAGTTGATGCAGTTGGCCACAAACAGCTGGTGATGGGGTTAACAATTCCGCCTGTCTACGTTTATGATATGTTTTCACCTCATTTCATAACGTTATAAGTTTGTGCGACCTTTATTTTAGCACATTTACTAATGTGGTCGTAAAACAGGATTTCCTTTTTTGTGACTCTTGTACAATAATTCCTTACGCATTTCTCCAAGGGTGCTTTATTAAGTGAGCATTATTATTATTATTATTATTATTATTATTATTATTATTATATTATTTTATTATTATTATTATTATTATTATTATTATTATTATTATTAATGTTGTTGTTGTTGTTAGTATCACATGGCAAACACATCTCCAAATAACAAGATCTGTAACTTTAATCTCTAAAAAGCTGCCGTCGGCCAAGAACATTCAAATCGGTTTTGAATCCTTCGCACCGCGCGTTTAAACCAATTTAGTGACATCCAACGAATGCAATCGAAGCCTAAACGCGGGACGAACCCCGTTGTAAACAAACGCCGGCCTAAGTCGATCTTAATTAAATACTCGAAGCTGATTCGTGACGCGCCCGAAACCGAACTGGACGAAGGAGTCGGTGACCTTCGGATAACCTTACCTCTGCGGCACGCCGATTACTCAACGCCCTCTCAGTTCGTACGGTTTGCCCGCGGCACGGGAGAATCTGGCTCGTCGCACCTCGACAGGGAGCGCCGAATACAGCAACTCCACGAACGACATGACCATAATGATTGGCCGTTTGGAGCCCCACTACGCCAGGCATAAGGCACTTAAGGCTGCGTGCTATACGTTCTCATAACAAATTGCCGCTAATACGATGTATCTAGATACACTTTTGTTAAG
>JAODUP010000397.1:62500-160000 GCA_025642065.1 Paralvinella palmiformis
GAGTGAGTGAGTGAATCAGTGAATGAGTTAGTGGGTGAGTTAGTGGGTGAGGGTGAGTGCGAGTAAGTGAGTGAGTGAGTGACCTAGTGAGAGAGAGTATGTGGGAGTGAGTGAATCAGTGAATGAGTGAGTGAGTGAGTGAGTGAGTTAGTGAGTGAATACGGGTGGGTGGGAGTAAGTTAGTGATTGAGTGAGTGAGCTAGTGAGTGAGGGTTGGTGGGAGTGAGTGAGTGAGTGAGTGAGTGAGTAAAGGAGTGAGTCAGTCAGACAGAGCTTCGTTTAGTCTCGGCGTTCATTGTATCTGAGTCATACGAAACAATGACTAGTCCCTAGAAAATGAAGATCAGTTGAACTATTCCACAGAAATAGCTAACACCGGGATTCGAACCCCAACCCGACAGTCATTACGACAATGCGTTACCAACTACACTATATGAGATTCCTACTGGTTGCCTTATGATATATAATAAACATAACATTACATCTTATTATGTTCAGCATTTAATAATTTATCGTTATGATCGAATGATAAAAACCCGATATTTTCTTCACACTATCAACCGATGGATACCTCTACATAATCGACCGATTGAATAATTGATTGATTGATTGATTGAATTGCCAGTTTATTGATCTACTGGTTGATAATTCGAAAACAGCTCTATTGTTCTAATATCTAAGGCCAAATGGCTTTTTAGCTGTATGTTGCCCACCTTTATTCATCTGTACAATCTGTTTCCATCCTTAACTCCCCGGGAAGTATATTCTCTCTAACAACCATTTATTCACTAATCCACTATAACCTGTTATATTGCCGTCGTCGTAGTAGGCGTCTCCGTGGCCTAACTGGTAGTGCGTTTGCCACTGATCTATAGCATCTGGGTTCAAACCGCGGCCGGGCTATATCAGAAGGGTGTTTCATATTTCAATTCGCCTTATTACCTTTGGAGGTCACTCGGCCCACTTAGCCTACCATGAGCACAAACGTGTCCGCAAAACACCAACAGCAGCAACTCACTGTCGTTAGTATACATACAATATAACACCCAAACTCTCCATAAACATAATATAGGCTTAACACCCAAACTTAATTATAATATGTATGATTCATTGGCCTAACTCTAAATCTTTGAATATAAGTCACCTGGGATTTTTATGGGAGGGAGGGGGGGCTTTCTATGACCACCACCGAAAAGAACTAGGGTTATTGTTCATTTCGATAGTTGGTCGCCTAAGACGGGTAGTCTTCGGTACAGATTTTGATCTATTTTTATCAAACAATCCACCCAGAAAACCCGATTGCGACCGTTTTCGTTGGTTTTCTCTAATCGCATTATGGAGCCCAACCCTAAAAGACAACCGGTTTTAGAAGACGACCCGTGATCGGCCCAAACGTTGTACTATAAGACAGGTGTTACCACCACCCCCCCCACCTACCTATCTAATGAGACAATCAGTATAGATATTGTATCGTCGGCAGGTGATCGATATGTTTAATACAAAAACAACAAGACGACAGTTCCGAGCATGACTACACATAACTCAGTTACTGAGCTTAGTTATATGAAATATTTGTTTAATATTTAATGTTAGGAGTGAAGACTTGGTAAATATTGTCTTATGAAGTCAATATAGTATTTATTTATTTATTTATTTATTTATTTATTTATTTATTTATTTATTTATTTACTCCCTTATCTATAGGAACACTTACAATGGCATATATATCTTTCTGCAATGAGAACGTTCTTATTTGCATATAGCTATTGACTGATAATTTGTTATTGTTGTTGTTGTTATTGTTGTTGTTGTTGTTGTTATTATTATTGTTGTTGTTGTTGTTGTTGTTGTTGTTGTTGTTATAATGGTGGTGGTGGTTGTAATTTGTATGGCTGTTGTGTTTTTTTAATTATTATAGTTATTCTTTTACTAGTTGGTGTTAATGTTATTCCTGTTAACCACAATGTTGTTATATATGTTGTTATTGTTGTTGTTTTTAGTTGTTCTTCATCTTCTTCGTGTTATTGTTCAAGTCGTTGTTGTTGTGGTTGTTGTTGTTGTTTCGTCAAAACGGTGTCTATATTTGATTCAATGCAAAATTAAGGCCAAGTCTCGTAAGCTTCTCTGAGACATGTCCCGTAACACGGAACACGAATAATGCAGCATCCAGTTACATAAATAACCTTAATATAAGGAGAATCTAAACTAAATAACAAAACCATCCATTAACACTCAACCCTAAATAAAATATGCAAATAAATTCTCCAATTTGACTTACCCGTATCTGTCCCAAATGTAACCGAGAGATTCCGACTCCTGGACATCACTTCATGACCACACTTCGCTCTACTGAGCCATTCGATGCGCGAACGTTGAAGATCGTAATATGCCAGAACAAAGGACAACGACACAACAACGACGACCAAAACAACAACAACAACAACAACAACAACACGCCGCTTTACGATATCGATCTAATCCACGAACCCTGTTTGTAATCTAGACAGCTGACAGTCATCGAGCTGAAAAGAGGAAAAAAGTCAAATCCAAACTGTTGAGGTATCCTATTCCATAAGCAATGCTTATCTGTGCTCGAAACGACACCAATAGTCATTATCCATTGGAAACGTGTTTGGGTTTGTGTTCGTTGAGTATCTCGCCGTAAGGTGGTGCAAAGCAAGCCAGTGGAAAACCTGTCTTAAGAGACCATCCTTTGAATCCTACCGGATGGTACTAAAACGCGGGTCGGTTTTGTAGGACGTCTTACTGCCGAAGGTCAAATTAGTTGATGTATTTGAACAAAAATAACGCTTTAGAGACGTTTCAAATAGGTGGCCTTTTAAGGTAGGTCGTTTTCGGATTACTTTTGCACTAGTCGGTCCATAACAATGCGCTATGTGTTTGTATTAGAATATACTGTTCTTCTCGGATATCCCAGTAACAAAGCCGCTTTATTACCGTTCATAATAATGGATGATTGCTTAAGGCACCTTTTAAGTCCGCTTCCTGTTTCAAAACAAACAGCAAAGTGATTTTAAAAGGTTATCGTGAAAGGTTTTAAGTACTGTAGATCGACTTAATTTACCCATATATATACCTGAGGTCACCAATAACACTAGAATTATTATTATTATTATTAACAGTAACAGTAACAGTAGCACCAGTATTAGTAGTAACAGTAGTAGTAGTAGTAGTAGTAGTAATGGTAGTAGCAGTAGTAATAATAGCAACAGCAGTGATACTGGTTTTTTTTTGGTTATTTGCATTGTTGTTAGTGTTGTTGTTGTTGTGATTGTTGGTAATGTTTGTGTTGTTGTTATTGCTGCTGCTGTCGCTGTTCTTGGTGCTGTCATAATAGTACTATCTATCAGAAATCTTCTGAAATGTAATTATTTTCATTTTATATAAAGAAATGCTAGTTAACTAGTGCAGCTTTCATCCACATCCATGTGCTCGTATACCCCCCTCGCTCGCTCTGAATCTCTCTCTCTCTCTCTATCTATCTATCTATCTATCTATCTATCTCTCAGACTCTCTCTCTCTCTCTCTCTCTCTCTCTCTCTTAGTCTCTCTCTCTCTCTCTCTCTCTCTCTCTCTCTTTCTCTCTCTCTCTCTCTCTCTCTCTCCTCTCTCTGATTCTCTCTCTCTCTCGATCTCTCTCTCTCTCTCTCTCTCGATCTCTCGAATGATATGTAAATAACAAGATACGTGATATGCATATTGATCGTGTTTTGGACACACTCTCAGGAGCCGTACCAGTTCTGGAGTACATGTGTTCCTGGATTACGAGTACTCTGATTGCTGGATTTCTTGATTGGCATCTTGCCAAATTATTAAAACTCGTGATATTTCGGCATCATATTGATCATACTTACTCCAAGAATAATCTAAACATGTGCGTCGTTCTGCAAGGGATGTTCGAATATTAATTAGAATATTCTCTTTAAAATGGTAAATAAAACATCATCAGACATCTTTAAATATGTGCTAGAATTTAAATACGCAGGTAAAATGTGTTGATGTTTTACGCCCTAATTTCAACACAATGACATCAGCGAGGAAGATGATGATGATGATGATGTTTTACGGCCACTTTTGTGCATAAGGTAGGCTAAATGGGCCGAGCGACCTCCAAAGGTAATAAAGCAAAGTGCAATATGAAACACTCTTCTGACAGAGCACGGCCGGGATATGAACCCAGGTACTATATATATGTGGCCAACCGCGCTATCAGTTAGGTCATGGAGGCGCAAAAAAAACGTTATCTTTTCAATAGAAAGATAAGCATAATGTATCCTTCTGATTAGTTCAATTTTATTAAATATTTTATGATACCAAATGCCATTGGGGGGGGGGCTTCCTGATCTAACTGGTAGCGCTTCAACGACAATTCAATCGCCGGTGTGGGTGATAATGAAGGATGTTTCATCTTTCACTCGACTCAAAGCCTTTCTGCGCTGCTCGACGCATTTAGTCTAATATCCACATAAGACTGACCCTAAAATACCAAACATTTCAAATATTTGTCTCCACCAAATTAAATCGTTCTACAGTACGGGACTGGCGACTAAACGATCATTTTGGCATATCGCCGAAAATGTTCGAATACCGGGTAAAATGAATTATATTAAAAATGATTTTAGACCGCCTTATCTCAATCTGACCAACTCCATTGAAACTGTTTCCATTATTTTACACGTGTTAAGTACTTTTTTAAATCGTTGTATTGTGATAAAGCAATAAATCAGATATTTATACCGTTTATAAACAGTAACAGTTGAACAGCTACAGGAAATGGCAAATTGGGTTAGCCAACATTCATATATTAAGATAAAATGTGCCCCACACATTGCCAATCTATGTGCGTGTATTCCGTGTTATGAGATGTATAGTTGCCTTCGTCTACTGTTCAATTTGTCATGACTCACAGGCATGATCTTCTCAGAGTTTGGTACACAATCCAAACATTAGAGTGTGCGTCTTATGACTTACCAAATAGGCGGAAGTTAATATGTATCTTGTGTAAAAATAAACCCGTTTGTTTTGGCCAGTTCTTTAATAAGTTTAGCTGAGTGAATTATTTATCCTTGGTGTCTCTTCATACTAGAAACGTAAGTTGGGGGGAAAACTCCCGGGAAAGTTATAGGAAGGGAAGAAATCTACCCAATAGACACGAGAGTGTATCATAACTTGATCTTAGATTAAATGTTATCTAATTAATCGTTGTCTATAATTTAGAAATCAAATAAAGAAAGTCCATTTTTTATTAAAGGGTGTTAGCTTTAACTGATTCCTGCTTATCGAGACCTTTTATCATTGTTTATGTTGTTACTGCTGTTGTTGTTGCTGTTGGTGTTGCCGCTTCTGGTGTTGGTAGTGGTAGTGATGGTAGTGATGACGACGATAATGATGATTTTTGGTGGTGATGGGAATTGTTAGTGGTGATTGTGATGGATGAAGATGATAGTTGATGGTTTACGGTCCCTTTTGGTGCACACGGTAGGCTAAACGGGCAGAGCGAGCTCTAAATGTAATGAAGCGAAGTCAAAGATGAAACAACTTTCACATATGTCCAAGCCGAGATTCGAACGCGGGTGGTAGTGATCTGTGGTCCAACACGCTAGACCAAGGAGGCGCCTCGCGATTGTGATGGAATTAATATTGTCACCATGATGATGATGATGATCATCATCATCATCATGATAACAATGATGATGATCATCATCATCATCACCAACCTTCAACTATAAATTTAATTAACAGACTAGCATCAACATATTTCATTTTTCAATCTTTACTTAGCAATAAACGTTTATTCCAGTGAGTGTAGAGGTCAATTGGTACAAGATATTTATACACTAGACGTCAAGACGAAAAACAATCAAATCAATTTTATACAAATAATTACAAAAATCATTGACTCGTCGAAGACACTTCGACATCGAACACTGCTACTTCATAACTACTAAACGTCGGGTTAAGATAGGCCTTACCTTTAGATTTTAGGCTATTGATCCGTAATCGATATTGGTTAGTAATCGATCTATGTGTGTGTGTGTGTGACACTAGCCATATATCTCTGACTACTGGGCAGGTTCTAACTCGGGTTCTTCAGCAAAATGGTTCTAACGTCATAAACACCCAACAGGTGGGCTAGTTAGCTCATAACAATATTCATTATCAGTCACGATTTCCATAATATAAGAGATAGTTGGTTATATAGGTCAGGTGATAGGTTAACAATTGTTTGTTTACCAAGGATCATTTACGCTGTAGAGATTCTTCAAAGTGTTTACTTTATTCACTCAGTTAGTGCCATCTGTGTATGGGATGAGCATGCGCAGTGGGTGTGAACAATGTTGTGTAATGTCAACTAATTCAAATAATTATATAAATCAACGAGACGCTCGTAAATAAATCTGAAAGCGGCTAAGTCTGTGTGAATGGAGAATGTGGCGTGTAAATACTACTACTAATAATAATAATAGTAATAATAATAATAATGTGTATCCGAAATTATTTCTCTTAAATTGGACAATTAAAATGTTAAACATAGCACACCCCTACGACTGTAAATGAGTCTTCCGATGGCACGGTAGTCATGGCATTTGTGCCACAAAAACTCAATATCAGGGTTCGATTCGAACTAGTGTGCCCGTGTTTGTTTGACGTTTCCAAAGAGAGTCACCACTGGGCTAATTGTCCCAGATGTGGCCAAAATCAAGACTTAATCAACCAATGACAAACCTCGAAGTATGCACGTGATATTTTGTTTTGTTTTAAACAATTAGCCAATCAGACACGCATGCTGGTAACCGGTTATGCTAATCAACAGACAAACAGACGGATAGACAGGCAACCATAGAGTTCCATATTAACTTTCTAGTGAATAATTAAACAATTCACCCATTCACTAACTGACTGACTCTCCCCCTCACTGACTCACCAAATGCAAATGACTCATTTTCTCACATGCCCGTACACATACTCATTCGCTCCTTGATAGTTCACATTTAACACGCCTATATAACATCTATCTGTTATGATATCTATCTGTTGATGTATTAGATAAGATAAGATGCTATTATTGACACGATCCTCACTTAGGTATATATAACCCACAATAATGTACCATCTCGTGTCTAGTTGTTTGTCATATAGTATTAGGATGATACACTGATTATCTATTAGTATCATACTTCACTGATCCTTGATATCAGATCATTAATAAAGAATAAAAGGTCATCATATTTGTCTCTTGGTCCTTATAACTTCTAGTGTAGTGGAGCTGAATAGGGAATTGAACAGATCGTCACACACACATGCACGCACGCACGCATACACGCATGCACACACACTGCACTTGTTGCCTCTCTATATGTATCCTAAAACACACATACATACACACATACACGCACAACGCACACATATACACACACACACAATATATATATATATATATATATATATATATATATATATATATATATATATATATATATATATATATATAGTCATAATTTTTTATCGTGAACATATTTGCTCCAAATATTCTCTGGAATGTAATATGTTCCATTATAAATCTGTTATTCAGAAACTCCACTATTACTTTCCTGTGGCAAAGGATGACTTTTCAATCAATTTAAATATACACAAAGACGAGGAGCATCTGCCGGTGGAAACTAATACGACAAACACAGCCTTGAATCCGATTCGAACTCAGAACCAGGAAGTTTGATATCTTTGTATTTCTTAGAAAGGAATATGGTGTCACTTTTGGACGATCTACTGCGACCGAGAAATCGTTACAAAGAAACAGCGAAACACGCATCAGTGGGGGATGTTTCATCGCCTCAGTTCTTTGGTCTGAAGAAACTACGCGAGGTGATTGTGGTTTCGGGGGCGGGGAGGGGGGGGGGTGCAATTCATATAATCTTAATGAACATTTAAAACGATTGTGGGCAGTAATCAAAGCTGTACAGTTATATAGCTAAAAATAACGCAAAAATTGTTAAACCCCAAAATATCAAATATCACAACGCGCAATTATGTAAGGTTTGAATATATGATTTATTGCCAATATTAAAATTGATATGGTTGTGTATTTACAATTTTCATCTACACATGCATTCATACAACTCCTGTATACGATGTAAAAGTCCTTTTTTTGTTTATCTGGTCCTATTTTCCTCCGGCTGTGTAGTGAGGTGGTCAGTGGCTATGGTGTCCTGGGAATGTATGGAGAGATGTGACCGCAGACTGGTAACTGTTGTGTACTGGGAGCACCTCGAGAACTGGTACCCCGAATATATCTTAAGAGTCAACGCCATGTCTAACGAGATCCCACAACCTGCGGGAAGTCTGAGTCACTTTGCCAAGATTTGAAGATTAGGCGATAACATCGAATGAGTCTGTGCTGTGGTAAGATTGTTTCCACGTACGTCGTACAGCAGTGCCACAAAACAGCTACAGGTATCATAACGTGCAGGTGTATTTCTTATTTATGAGCGGGGAGAATCATGACGTCACAAGACAAGAGTCACAAGACGGAGATTTATTTTACAACATATACATATTAAAAGCATACATATATAAATATAACATCCGTATGCAGTATATGTTGTGGTGTGTTCCTTGACCATAGATTTTTTCCAGAAAAAATCCATAACGTTCGATAATTATAATGTGATTGTGGGGGTATATTGGCAAGGCTGACGTGGAACGAGTCATCAAGACCAATTGCCGTAGAAGAACCTCCAATTATAAATACAGCAAATAGGACTACTATCAACACACATTTGCTTTATACAATAAACTGAAAAGCACGCCATAAACTTAGCCAGAATAATAATCTACATACACATACAGACACACACACACACACACACACAGATATATAATATATATATATATATATATATATATATATATATATATATATATATATATATATATATATATATATAAAACTGTACTAATGCGGCTCCCACACGTGAATGTCCCATCAAACCTAAGTAAATAGTAATTCCCACATAGCAATAAACGCTATGATATAATTATAACATTCACCGAAAAGGTTTTAAAAATTAGGACTTGATACAATATTGCATGGAAAGACATCCCACATCTGTGATTGTTAGATCAGACATTTATCATGTATTTGCTCAGGAGATGGGTATGGAATGTGTGGATTCAATATAACAATAATATGGGGGCTAACTAATTCCATATTTTAGGGAATGTGTGGTCATAGAACTGGAGACGAATATTTAGTTCTAGCCCGTGTTTGTTTGACAACATTAATCATTCTAGTTGGCAGTTCGTCCTGTTGGGCTAAAAGAGCTTGCGTGTAGTTTCTGTGATTTTCCGTTGTTTGTGTTGTTTCATCTGAAGCACGAATATTGCCACTTTTAGTTGGTATTGATATTTGACATTTAGTGTATTTCAACTTTAAATAAAGGTTCAGGGTGAAAGTTCTAAGATTTTCTGTTTATTATTCAGGTTGATTTTTTAGGCGTTTTGAAAGTGTATAAGTTGAGCTGCTAGATCCACAAATTTTACCATGATTTATAAGACATTGTATAAGTGACGGATATAACAGACGTAAGCTATAATTTGGCAATATGTACTTTATTTTATTTATAATATAATTTGATGCGAGAATAGAAATAGATGTTCATCGATGTTCAGGCCGAGATATTTAAAGTTTTTCTGCTCGGTTATTTCCTATTCGTTAAATAGTTTGTTCATCTATCTGTATTTGCATACTATCTGTGAGTCCCTGGATCAGGGATGGTTTGAAGATAAAGCGTTTAGTTTTGGGGGGTATCTATCCATAACTTATTTGCTCTAATTCATTCACTTAATGACTGGAGATCTAACTTCATTTTGTTATGAAGTTCGCGTGTATTGTAGGATGAGATGTTTACAGTTGTGTCAGTCGCAAAACATAAAAACTGATAAAGAAGTGGGTTTAGGAATGTCATTGATGTGCAATAAGAATAAAATCGGTTCTAAAATGGTTCAAGTGGAGAGTTTATGTTATCAATATTCATAAATTGTTTCCTATCAAATAAACAACTTTCAAATCATAATTTTGCAACACCCCGTATGCCCATATTTTCCATCATTATTATTAATATTTTGTGACTGATAGTGTCAAAATCCTTACTAAGATTTAAAAAGACAGATATTGTAACATTTTTGGTAGGTTTGTTATTTTCTTCTGCAATTTGGTTCATAATGTGTATAACAGGGTGAATAATGGAATGTCCTAGTGTTATATACCAAAAATATGGAATTATACCTAATTAAAATGGTTCATTGAATGTAATAATTTTGAAATCGGGTCAAATAATACTTGAATGAGAAATATCATGAATGATGTGCCGTCAGAAATGCTTTCGATCATACAGGAAAGTATTAATTACAACCATATTTACTTGCATATTTTGAATATATTATCTGGAAATATTTAATGACCTGCACGGAATAAAATAGAGAAATAAATTGTCATAATACTAGAGCCAAAAGAAATTAAGGTGTCCTCGTCAAATGATATTCCGTAATCCATCTAGAGGCGCATATTTACATCAATACACAAAAACCGTGCATGATCTGTCAAATCGAATATCAACCGTGCCGGAGACGGGCGCCTCCTAGTGAGGAATTCGCCCACTAACGGGGGAAAACGGTTATTCCAGATTTGGGCTGTCAGTTGGGAGTAAGTGGAAGGACGGTATGAGCCGATACTGTCAGGATAAGACCTCGGGATGAGAGATGATATACTTGAGTTTGGTCGAATTTAGTTACCTGTGACATGTGATTACACACCACAGCGAGTACCTGGAGGATGCTGCTTGCGAATGGTAATAAATTGTGACGTAACTGATACGTTTTTTCGCTCTCGGATCAGTGGAGGACCACGACACATAAAAAAGAAAATATTGCTGTTTTACGGTGTATATTTGATGTATATGGTAAGACAGATGGGTCAAATGACCTGCAGATGCCTCAAGTGATGGAGGAGGGTGGTCTGTCGAGCTAGTAGTTACGTCATGGAAGTGTCCATGAGCTAGACTAACTTTTACATGCAAGAAAATAAAGAAACTCGACATGGAATAGATCTGGTTACGAATGTGAAGGTGAAGGAGACCCCAAGGTCAGCATAATAAATCATAATGGACTTTGGGTTCGACGGAATAATCTACATACATCCCATTGTGTCAACAGCTCGACAGAATAGTCTACATACATCATATTGTGTCAGCATTTCGACGGAATAATCTACATACATCCCATTGTGTCAACAGCTCGACAGAATAATCTACATACATCATATTGTGTTCAGCATTTCGACGGAATAATCTACATACATCCCATTGTGTCAACAGCTCGACAGAATAATCTACATACATCATATTGTTTCAGCATTTCGACGGAATAATCTACATACATCCCATTGTGTCAACAGCTCGACAGAATAGTCTACATACATCATATTGTGTCAGCATTTCGACGGAATAATCTACATACATCCCATTGTATCGGCAGCTCTACATAATAATCTACACACATCCCATTGCATATTAAAATCCAATGTCATACCAAAAGGTCATTCTTTGCAATGATCGTCATATACATTCTTATGGGACACTCATAACGTTTTGTCGTCTAAAATTATATATTTTGTGCCACATACAAAAGTTTTGTTTTCTTGGCTATTTGCTATAATAATCATTTGTTTCAGGAAAAGCTCATTTTAGGCTCAACATTGTTCAACTTCTTATCAAACTTGATTAACAATCTCAATCCTAGCTCTTAGGATATGGTTAAAAACGGAAATTAATAATAATAATAATAATAATAATAATAATAGTGTAGTTATAGAACAAATTCGGTGAGAGTCGGGTCTTTTGAAAATTGAGCAGGAATACAGGTAACTTTATTCAAATCGAACCATGCCGGATATGTGTATAAGCTTGTATGGTGTAGATTCATTGTTAAAGTGAGCGGTCTACATCAAAGCCGAAGAATAGGTTGTGTTTAATGATAATAATAAGTATTGCATTATTGATTATAAATGCTAATAGAGCAAACAATAAACAAACAAACAGAACGTGTAACGATATCCAATCATTCCGACAAAATAACACATCTGTTTATGTATACGTAACATGTTTATTAAACCAGTTCATTCATCAACAAAATATTGATTTCGGCAGGAAATAACTCGCGTTCAGTTTATCATTAAACAAACGTAAACAATTCATTATCAGTTAAATAATGTAGATTAGATAAAAGATGCAAATTATTATCAGAATAAGAATGATATATATATATATATATATATATATATATATATATCGAGGAATAGCGGTATTGTAAACGGACATATTAATAATCTTGCTGGTTGTACCCATACCTAAGTATATATATATATATATATATATATATATATATATATATATATATATATAAGATCAGAATCACTATTCCAATAAGTCATCGTTAACTGTGTGTCTCGACATTTTGTATAAAAAAAGAGTTCAGAGGTAGCAATCTGGAAAACAGTTTCAAAACGGGGGGGGGGAGGAGGGGGGCTCTTTATTACTGATTGATGTGAATTTCGACGTAGATTTGGTGGGCTTTATAAAAGAATAAATAATAACAGTATTTTATGGGATTTCTATGCCACAAGGACCCACCCCCATGGTGCCGCTACTACCAGGTATGCAGCTGTCTCTTCAGTATCTCGCGATGCCTTTACCGGGTATGCAGCTGTCCCTTCAATATCTCACGATGCCTTTACCAGGTATGTAGCTGTCTCTTCAATATCGTTTCTAAGGACCTGTTCGCAGTTAAAGTTCGCCAAACGGACATTAAAAAGAACTACTAGGTTCGCCTCGGTAACAAGATATGTCCGCCATTAACAGTCAATCTGATCCGAGGCAAAGATACTAAATATTTAGTTATTTCTCCACAGTCTTCACGTGACTGATACATATTTAAAAGAAGAAAACAAGATATTTATGCAAATATTACTTCGGGAAATAATAATTCTAAAAGTAGCTCAAATAACTTCTAGTTCTTTCCACGAAGACTCTTCTCTGTCACGTGACCTAGATTATTCAACTTCCGGTGAATGTTTTCGCCGAGCACAACTAACGTAAACATTCTCCGGCAAACGTTTGCCTGCGAAGTAAACAACAGCTCTACGGGACGGTAGACATGTAAGTAGACAGTTAGCGTGAAAAATAGAGAGACGGATAGAGAAATAGCTAGATAGACATATACTGATATAGATGAACATAGATAAAGAGATAGAGGTACAGGTATGTCGGTATTTTGATAAATTGCCTGATTTAGGGGAGGTATGCACGTAGAAGGTTTCAGGTGAGAGAATATATGAGGCTCTTCGACGCAATAACATGACGCTTTCCTTTCTTATTTTCGAAATACGAAACGGTCGCAGGCTAAAATGAGACGTATCACAGCTCTCGTATACCATCATCAAGCATTCACGGCTACATGTCCAAGCTTCGCCAAACCGCAGTAAAATATACCATAACAATATCACCCAGTGATGAGACAAAACCCCATCCCTACGCTAAAATGACACCAATATCGTAGGAATGTTGGAAAGAGATCAAAAAACGTTTCGCAGACATCGTCCTGTCCCCGGACACCCGTATCGATAGCGAGTAAAAGTGGACCGTCATAACGTCACCGCGTGTAGAATGAATGTTTCGTTTCGTACGTTATGATCGCCGTGTCACTCAGACGGGCGTCTCTCTGGCCATTGTGTTAGCTAGCCGTTGTCCATCTAGTATCTCCCAGTGGGCTCTGTTATCTAATACTTGGTCTCTTAGAGGCTTGAGGAGAGGATCTATCTTGGCTAGACACTGGCAATGGTAATTAATATAAGGAAATCAATGTACACAAATTGCTCTCTCTCTTTATATATATATATATATATATATATATAAACGACGTATATATTTTTCACTACTATTCCTTGCACAAACACACACACAGACACACACACACACACACACACACACACACACACACACAACATATATATATATATATATATACATGAATAAATACAACCACATGTAATAAGTGTGTTGAAATATTTGTCTTTTCTACTGATTTTCATGTTATCATTCTGTCTGTCTATCTGTCTCCCCGTCTCTATATAAGTGTGCATGTATATTCTCCGTCAATCTGCATATTCGTCCATCCATCAGTCAGTCAGTCAGTAGTCAGTGAGTGAGTCGGTCAGTCAGTCCGTCAGTCTTTCTATTTGTCAGTGTGTCTGTCCGTATGTCCGTCCATCTATATATGCCTGTCTCCCTGTCTATCTATCTGCCAGTTTTCCTATACCTGTCTCTTTATTTACCTTATACAAAGGGTAACATATTCCATCAATCCATTCCATCTGAAGACGAGGTAATTCATCTTGACGATCGCGGTCCATGTTTGCCTGAAAAACGAAAAGAAACCATAAGAAAACATGTCCTTTGTAAAAAATGTCTATAACAAAACATGTCCATTGTAAAACATGTCTATGATAAAATATGTCTATTGTAAAACATGTCTATAACAAAACAGATCCATTGTAAAACATGTCTATAACAAAACATGTTCACGATAAAACACGCCCAAAACAAAACTTATCCATATTCAAACATGTTCACAACAAACCATAGCCATAATAAAACATGTTCAGTATAAACAATGTCCACAATAAAACATGTCTAGAGCAAACATGTCCATAGCAAAACATCTCCACAATAAAATGTGTCCATTTATAAAACATTCCCATAACAAAACATGTTCACGATAAAACACGTCCAAAACAAAACTATTCAAACATGTCCACAATAAACTATGTCAATAACAAACCATGTTTATACCGAAATAAGTCCATAATAAAATCTCTGTCTGAGAACGTGATTTTTAAAATTAATTAACTCTTTCCGATTGTAAACATTAAAATTGTTTCTATAAGATGGCACCTCTTTTTAGGGGTCACCTAAAATGGCACGAGACGACGTCTTTGACGCCTTTCTCGTGTTGGTTTGTTTTAAGTTAAATTAGTGAAGCCTTCAAACGGCCAATGATCTAATGTTGTTTCCGAACATCGGGCAACCGTAAATACAACATCACGTAAACATCTCTACTATATCACACCATTAACACCTTCACCGTGATATCATACTAACACCACATAATTGCTGCCTTAATACTGGCATGATATCACTCGCTATCAATACAGAACAAACCATATATCACCAAAGTATTATTCGATATCAACAAACTATCAATTATCATATCTTAAACAATTCCATGGTAAGTTACCTGAGGTTGCAGTTTGAGAAGATTCTTCTCTTTGTCTCCTTGATCGAAAAATTCCGTTACAACCAGATCAGCTGCCTGTAGAAATAAAACGATCAATATACAGTCATAACCTATATAATCCGGAACATTTATACTCCGATAATCTGTCCGTCCGACAAGATAGCATCTGTATTTGTAATTCTCACATCATTTTCACCCCGAGCCCGAGTATTCGATCTAAAGGACAAACTGAACACATCGTATCATCACCGATAGATGACGTATCTGAATGAAATGCACCATGATGAGAGTTCTACAAGAAATGATCCACAAATCATGATTAAATCGTGTGACATTATCTCACTATATTATGATATACTGTCACCTGAGAACACCAAAAACACTAAGACAGCAAGCATTATTCTCGTCCCAAGTAGAGTTATTTGATCGCAATATTTAGTTCAGTTCGAATTTTCAAGGCATAATTTGCAGGATGAATCCAGACTGTTCGAGTTCAATCTGTTGTACTCAGGCTTCATTAATATACCATTATATCGATCTATTATTTAAGGGATCAATATTTATCCTATCCCAAAACGTCTCGTGTGTTTTCATGAAATACGCCAACATTTTAATAAACCATAAAACACAACTGTGTTTTTAAGAAAAGGTTCTTCTACCTTCGACCTAAATACCCTTACTTCCACATATATTTACGTCAAGACGTCATAGGTTCTGTTAACCAATAAACATCGTGATCTCTTCTTGTACCTGATTTTTGTTTGTTATTAAAGTTATTAGTGATTTATTATTATTATTTGTATTACTATTATTATTATTATTATTATTATTATACTACGAAAGGGCTTCTCAAGTACTTCGATATGCAAAACTATTATATTTTAATATTATTTACAAGCTGTCACCTGCTCAGTACCCAGAGGAGTTGAAATATTACATCGAAGTGCTCAGCATTTGTAAAGGACATACCATTACCGTCTCCTCCCCCCCCCTCCCAGCCCACACCAGACACCCAGACAGAGATCAACAAGGAGTACGTAATGCTTGTAGTATCTAGTATATTCATGATGTAATATCTTCACACTAGCTACAGTGAGTCTTGGCATTAATGTAGGATCCAGTAATATAAATTTGTCCATATCTGTGACAAATGTAAATCTTATATTGGATATTACTCTAGGAACGGAGAAGCGAGTTAATCCTATATATATATAAGTTCTGTTATTATCAAATAAGAAATATAGAACTTAAGTGCATAAACGATGAGACATGAAAAGATTCAGTCCAGGCCCTTATACTTTCCCGATTGAACTATGGCAATGGATTGTTACATAACCCACCACTCTCTCACCCCCCCCCTCCTGTCAATCCTGTTTCACATATTCAAAGTACTGAGAGAAATAACAACACACTATATCTAAGTATATATATATATATATATATATATATATATATACCAGTGAGAATGTTCCCATCTGAGTACTATTCACGTTTAAAGATACCAAAAAGCCATACAACAATGTACGGAGATAAACACTTCCGAACATCAGCTCCAAGGCCGTGGAATAAGTTATCTAATCCTATTAAATTTGCAGCAAGTAAAGAAATAGGTTGTAAGGTTCCTAAAATGCACTTATTCGTGTTGTGTGAGCCAGGACATGTTTTAATTCAGTTTTAAAGCGCATTAGAGCAACTCAAGTTGACTAAGGCATTATACAAAATAATAATATTATTATTATTATCATCATGATCATCATTATCATCGTCATCATCATCACTATTATTATTATTATTTTAAATTATTATTTTAAATTATTATTATTTTAAATTATTATTATTTAAAAAATTATTATTTAAAAATTAATATGATTATTATTATTATTATTATTATCTAGTACTAGTCAGTCATAAACCTATACATCTCTATGTGGTTTAAATATTAATCCATCAATAAGGTTAGTGAGTCATAAACCAGTTGATCTCTATCCGGTGGAAAAATTAAGTTGCTAATTAAATATGTATGTCATAAGCGAGTAAATCTCTCTGATTTAAAGATAAAGTAGATCATTGTAGATCTAATCAGTCATTAACCAATAAATCTCCATGTGATGTAAAGATGAGGCTCAATAGATCTAGTCACTCATAAACGAATAAACTTCCATGTCACTGGACAGTGAAGCGAATTGCATGCCTAAAATTGGTAGTCGAAAAATGGTATCCGCCTTGGGGAACTGACGATGGCGGTAGATTGCACAGGTCCATGGTTCGTTAAGAGGCTAGGAACGAGCATGACCCTTATAGTTGAAAACACGGGTAATTATTTAGGGGATGGGAGTTGCAGCAGAACTTAATCGATAACATGTTTTCAAATGTGCCAAACAATTAAAGACAGCCACTCAAGCATATGCTCGCAATCAGCCTACCTCTAATTGTGCGATTTAATTTGAGTGAAAGGAATCATTTAAGACCCTTTCCTGCCTGGACTGATTTTATGCCTCTTCGCGCGTACCATTTCTGGTTAAAGTAGAGCGGGTTTGAAAATAAGAAAAGGTCCAGATTTGAACCAGCTCTGAGCACACATAAGGGCCGAGGGCGCAGGTGTTTCAAGAGCATTACACGCCAATATCATTAACGGGTACTTATCGTATCTAGGGAAGTGGACCATAAGATGATAATTAATGTTTCACGGCCATTTTTGTGCACATGGTCAGCTAAATGAGCCGAGTGACATCCAAAGGTAATGAAGCAAATTCAATGATGAAACACCCTTCAGATATGCCCACTCGGAGATTCGAACTCAGGTGGCAGTGATCTGTGATCCAACGCGCTACCAGTTAGACCATGGAGACGCCCCAATGTAGTATCTAGGGAAGTGGGACATAAATATACTATTATAGATATATACAATAGTAGAATATACATACGATTAATTAGTAATTCTTAGTATCAGACAGTGTTAATAAAAGGTAGAATTTGTTTAAAGGATTATTACTTGACCTTTCTCTGAACAGGCCACGGTTTTGTTATCGTGGCTATATCACAAGCAGTCATCAGGATACTCCGCAATAAATCTCTCTGTTCTGGATCATCCCAGTCGTACAATCCCGAATCTACCAACGTGAAGAACTTCTGTCGTAATCTGGAACAAGTAAAATAGGATTTATCGTCATCCGTGGGGCATGATCCTTGAGTTCTCTCTCTCTCTCTCTCTCTCTCTCTCTCTCTGTATGTAGGTGTGTGTGTGTATGTGTGTGTGTGTGTGATCTGTCGGTCTGTCTCAATCAGTCAGTCAATTATTTCATCCGAACTCTGAATTCACATAATTATTTATTTGTTTATTTGTCTGTTTGTTTGTTTGTATGTTTGTTTGTATGTTTGTATGTTTTTTGTTAGTTAGTTAGTTTGTTTGCTTGTTTGTCGGCTTGTGTTTGTAGTTTATTTATTGACAAGCCTCCTGTATTTATTGTTCTCGTGATGATAGTAGTAATAGTAATGATGACCACGATTCTTATGATGATGATGATGATGATCATCATCATCATCATCATCATCATCATCATGATAGTATTCACATTACCCAGCATCCTATTTTCTATACGTACTGTATATGTCGGGACAGATCAGTGGCCAGTATTGCTTCTTTGAGGAGATTCATCACCAGAGAGTACCTCTCCGAGCTCAGATTGGCGAATATATTATGCCCCTAGAAGAAGAACATACACCAAAAAAATACACACCACAGAAAGGATCACATATAATTACATGCCTATGCCGCACGTCGACCGGTCTAGTTTGTATGCATACAAACTCGCATTCACGCCATGCCATAAGATGCCGCTCCATTGCATAGTCAATGGGCTCGAAGCACGCATAAATACATAAGATGATTCGGTGTTCGTTTGATGAAATCGCTATTCTCGTCTTATAATTAGTCGCATAGCACCGGATGAAGGTCATCAAATGCTGACATTTGAGCGATCCGGAATGTTTATGTCGGATCCGTTGTTTAAAACCTGCACGTTGTGGTTTCGAATGTGAATCGTAACCCGTTTTGTCGGATATTTCCTAGGAAGTCGCCCTTCGGCCACTCACTCACTCACTCACTCACTCACTCAAGCACTCCTTTATTCAACCACCTATTTGATCCTTACCCATGGTCATGCTGTGCGGGAGGTCAGGTGTTCGAATCCCGACCGTGGGACTACAGTAGGGGGAGTTTTTCATTCAACCAGACAACTGTTAAGGTTTTCTCGGCCGAATATGCCATATATTGTAAATTCTAAAATTTATTTAGAATTAATCCCGATGTGGAAGCTGTAAATTAAGGACCATTTGCATCTTCCTCATTTGAGGTAGCTCAGCCACGTAAAATAACTGCCATTTCACCCAGTATTATTAATATTATTATTATTATTAGTAGTAGTAGTAGTAGTTTCATTGTTTTAGATCCATGAGGGAGAGATGGGGAATGCAAAAACGCGAAGTCCTTAACGCCGTATGTCCTACCAAGGAGACAAACTCGCCAGTGACAGCGTACATGCCGTCGAACAATGAAATTGTTAAACAGACTACAGACTCGCCAGTTCGCTGGCTGGAAAACAACCCACAGAATTCTGGCAAAACAAAACAAATTAAAATTCTCCGCAAACAGATGCTGAATCAATGCGACACCGGAAGGGAATTGGTTCGTTCTCGGATTCCGATTGTCGGAAGTGCCGGAATGACATCAGACATCGGTGGCGCCCTCTGTCTCATCGTTGAAGACGATCCCGACAGAGAGGGACAGATTCCGAACGAAGAGAGAAACGCTTTGAAGCGGCCCTCGTCGTTAGTTTGCCGGAAGCGAGTCAAAATGATGAACTTGCTGACCGAAATAAGCAAATTCTCTAAAAGGTGGCTAGAGGCGTGAATAATTCAGTCAATGTTGTAGTCAGTATGAATATCGGGAATCAATCCGTGTTCTATGTAATTATTACATAATTATTTCTTAGATAGATGGAACTGGGGTCTATTCGACAACGAAATTTCGACTTTTTAATATCGTCGCATAATCCTCCAATATTAGTTGTTGATTAGCAAATGATGTCATAAGTTATGCACAAATATATTCTATTACAGGTCAATGGATGCCATAGAAAATCATTGCCAATTGGAGTGCGCAAGATACAGCATATTATATCCAAATAGTTGTTTTTTGGGGTTGTTGTTGTTGTTGTTCTGGAACCAACAAATAAGTGCCTTCCAGTTCATCGAACTCAACTACTGCACATCATCCATATTAAGCACATTTCGATGAATATTAAATGAGGCATTTTAATGTCAGTCGGACTCCATTAACAAACGTTACGCATGATAAAACTGGGACGTCTATCGTCGTATCCTAGATCATAGCGGAATTCGCGTCAAACTTCCGTATAGTGAAAAATAAACCCAGTGTTTTTCCTGTATCTGTGAGGTGTTTCATCCAGCGATAAAAAGCTTCCAGATCGTGGAAAATAAACCCGGTGTTTTTCCTGTATCTGTGAGGTGTTTCATCCAGCGATACATAACTTCCAGATCGTGGAACATAAACCGTGTTTTATCCTGTATCTGTGAGATGTTTCATCCAGTGAGACCCATATTTCTCATCGTTTATACCCTGGGGCCATTCGTCCCAAGAATGACAAGCTCCGAAGGTACACTCAACTATTCACCACACGACGAAACCGACTTCGCCTTTTCCACACAAACGAATACTCTAAAACTCAGACACAACTCAAACAACACATATATAAATAAACTCTTGCTGACATCAATTAAACATACTCTCTATAATTAGGCCAAACTAAGGTATACTTACGTCACTATTGAGTATCATCACGGCGTGATTAAAGTGGTGATGTTCCAGTGTAGCTTGAGTACCGTATAGCTGACACAGAGGCGAGCTACTCCTAAACGAAACAATAATAACCTTATCCTAATATCGCTCATACCACGACATAACAGAAATGGGTTCGTGCTTAGCTTTTAGGAATACTCTATATCGGTTTTATCTGGCGACCTCGGGTCGGTGTTTACCGATTGTCGACATACAGTTTGATTTACAGGAATGCTTACTTTTTACTTTTGATTATCTTTTTACCAAACTTTCTCTCTCTCTCTCTCTCTCTCTCTCTCTATAATCCAATTATGGTCGGCGAAACGTTGGTTTTTCTGATTGTTGACGATTGGTATTTGCATCCACAGGGACGATTAATCGTCGTCATATTGCAATTTTAATCCACTCAAAAACTAATTTTATATATTAGCAAAACTTTAATCTTTCGTTAGTCAAAATGCTGGCTCGTTGGCTGCTTATTATTTTCAATTTCGGCTTTGTTGTCATTTATATTGGTTATGTTCAATAATAACCCAAAGTAAACAGATGTTCCACAACGGTATTATTTGTGAATGGAAATAACACGTAGAGCCGGCTGATAACTTCGCCTCATCAAAGGAAAGGCAAATAAAGGAATACGTTTTGACTAGATGACCATTTTACCATTCTACGTTTTAGTCTTGTTAGAACAGGTCACCAAAATAAACCGATATACAGAACTTAAAATATATTAATGAACCGTATTGCAACTAATATTAAAAATACAAATAGGCTGTTGTTTACTTCTGTTGAAAGGCATTATTAGTCCCTCTGTGGTCAAGGTCATGACAAAGACAAGCCGTGATCAAAGCTAAACATTCATAATCTGGCATATGTTTCTTGATGCTGGGAATCTGTTAGTGAAGAGAAATATATATATATATATATATATATATATATATATATATATATATAAAACACAGAGAGAGGGAAAGAGATAGATAACTAATATCATATTAACTCAGTAAGCACACACACGCGCGCGCGGACACACACACACACACACATGCACACACATACAACCCAGGGATGTGTCAATTATCCAAAATGTAATGAAACGAATCAAGTAGCGATCGGCCATTAAAATGTTCTATATATGGTTGAGCATATACTTACATTTAACAGATTGTACATAACATGACAGACATTAAACGCATGTCTCCAGTTATGATAAGCAATCTTCCTATAGTTTTTCCGTACTGTCAACAACCAACGCATCAATGTCTGTAATATTCATAGAAAATATTCATAATTTAAAAAAAAATTAAATAAAACAATTTATTTAATTTTTCTAGTAATAAAGGTGATCCAAGGCCTTTGGGGGGGAACTATTTAATTATGTCTTTAGTTTAAAAGTATAGCTATGTAATAAAAACACAAGCTGATTGAAAACTAATCGAGATAACAGAATTCAAAATTAAACACAAAACTAGAGGTCATCATTTCTGGGCAACACGGCAAGGTCACGTGAAACAACAAAGAAGAACAAATCAACCTTTCAAGGCGTTACATTTTAAATTCTGGTGAGCTCACGTCATATTCTATTTCAAACGTCTTCAATAAGCCAGTGTCTATGAAAATCCTTAGAGCTGCTATCAACATCTGGTCCGAATCCAAGGAGTAGTCGTTAAACGCCTGTAACTCGTTAAGTTTCCACGTGGACGGGTCAGAGAATGACTTGTTCTGTGTAAACAAGAAATATATAACCCTTCAATATTGGTTGTATTTCGAATATTTATAATTAGAGACACATTCACATCATTGGAAACCGGTCTAAAGTTTGTTATTTTGTTGTATTTTCGTAATCACACATACTGAGATAATCATGCATGTATGTGAACTATACTCTGGGTAGGTAACGAAAGATGAGTGGATGCGATATCAGATTAAATCATACTACACTGTTGTACTCCTTGTTCAAGTGTACCCAAATTTTCTACCTGAGTATATAACCTTTCTCTAATTCTAATATATATATATATATATATATATATATATATATATAAACATATATAGGGAGGAGGTATAGAATGGAGTAAGTTATACATTTAGCTTCACCTGAAGAGGGGTGTATATATATTATATATATATATATATATACACCCTCTTTGTATTATTCACCCCCCCCACCCAGTGTATGATTTAACCCCTGAAATGACTATTTGTGGTTATTATATTATCCAAAAGTAGGAAAAAGTGATATGAACATAATAATGTATTAATGTATTTATGTTATTAAAGAGATCAATATAGGGGTGATAAAATAACCAGATACAATCTGGAATATGTGTACGTGTATTACCTTGAATTTGATCATCTCGTCTGATTGAACACTGGCATGGTAAGACAAAACCTGGTTGATGTAAGTAAGTAACAAGATTATAGATTGATAACATAAAGTAGGCTTCTGACCAATCCCGGGTTGTGTTTATAGATTTTGTGCCATTAAGATATATGAATATATAGATAAAGATGGGTTGATATAGATATGATAGACAGAGGTAGATAGGGATAGACGTTGTAATTTGACGAATAGACATGCTGATTGATGGACCGATTTTGACAGACAGTCACCGACTAACTGATTGATTGGACTGATTGATTGATAGATTGATTGATTGATTGATTGAATAATGTATTGGCTGACCGTGGAGCAAACAAAGCCAATCACATATTCTCCCCTCTACAAAGCCACACACACACGAACGCACACACATACACACACGAACGCGCACACACACACACACAGAGAGAGAGAGAGAGAGAGAGAGAGAAGAGAAAGGGAGAAAGGAGAGAGAGAGAGAGAGAGACGAATACACGCAAACACACACACACGATCACACACACACAAATATACAAACAAACACACACAAACATATACACACACACACATACACACTTATATATATAACAAAATTAATGTATATATAAATCACTAACATCCAGAGCAACAGCTTGTTTTGCGGCTGCCTTAGCTACTTCGTCATATAACAGACAATTGTTGATCCCTAAACCACAGAAGATGGTGAAAGCCTAGAAATATAAAATACACTATATATATATATATATATATATATATATATATATATATATATATATATATATATATATATGCACTGAAATGAATATTTGCATCTGACTACGTGATTGGTCGACAACATTATATTTAGCCAATAGGAACCTTGTTTATTCAGTAAAGATTTTATGTCAGACATTTACTTTTGACCTTCAGTCATCCTTGACACCATCATGCACCTTGGTACATCCACCAGTACATAATCGTCTCCCACCGACGTACACAACAACACGTCATCACGACGAAAAGCTTCTTATGGTAAGATAGGTCACCGAACCCGTCACCTTCCATTAAGCATCGGACACTCTATTACCTGTGCCACTTAGCAAAGCTCGGTACAGACATAATTGCTCAAAGCAGTCTGAGAGCAGCTACCCGAGGAGAATATTTCTTCTGCCATAAGTCAGCTAAGTCGACCCGTAAGTAGAGTTCTATCTACGTATAATCTCCTACAACTGTCATGACCTTTGTGGGATGGAATCTTAATGCAGACACGTCGAAAGATTGAGCTCAATCACGTGTCAATGATTAGTCCAATATGCAACTGTCCGGGCGACCACGTGCTTTAGTAGACCACCTTCTTTAATGTCCCAGATTGTTTCGTCTTCCGGATCGGTTAGCGCTCTTTGGTTATGCGCTATAGACCCTAACACGATGATTATTCGTCTTAACTGACCACTTCTGGAGTTTTTTAAAGCCAACTGAATCTTAACCTAAAATCACAGTCGTGTTTAAGAACTGCCCAAAATAGATCCGTCCGTTTGGTACGACGGACCGGGCAACCACCTTGATCCGGCCGATCCCGCTTCGTTAATCTAATTATGTGTATGTATCTGGATTCAGGCCCCGCAGTGGCTGGGTTTGCCCCGAATCCCGTACCCTCCAGGGGATGAGGCTGACCTGAATGATTGAAGAGTTTGCATACTCGCTAATTATATATATATATATATATATATATATATATATATATATTCGCAAATTGCCGTAGTAGTGGCTTATGACTGAAAGGACTCAGGCATGTGGCATCTGAAGGACATTACCTAAACTCGATTACATATCGACAGGATTCGAAACTAAGTGCAATGTTGGTGTAGCACCCAACTAACTCAGCCATGACTTCGTTAACGCAGCAATATCGCCTTTTAGAAAGAAGATGATGATGATTGATAATTTACAGCCACTTTTGTGCACATGGTAGACTAAATGGGCCGAGTGACTTCCAAGGTCATGAAGCGAAGTCAAGGATGAAACCCTTCAGATATTCTCATGCCGAGATTTGAACTCAGATGGTTGACCCGTGCTGCAACGCTCTACTAACTAGGCCACGGGGTGCCCTTTTTAAGGAAAAGAAGCGCCCTTTCCATTTCTGTAGAAATAAGGTGCCAGCCTGTTCCAAAGAGATTTTTCCCCAATAATCGGTCGCGAAACAAATTACTTTCTATTCTCCAATTTTATTACTAATCTGTCACCATTATCGCCGGCAACAAGCGGCCATTTTTGTGGGCGGAGCCTTTGTGCAGCGCCGATCAAGCTTGGAATACCGCCGGACGTCGGCATTAAATAACAAACGCCGCTCGCTGGCACGGCCCGGCGCTCTCCGAGTTTGGTTAACGAGCCAGATAATGTCGGTAATTAGACCTTTGCCTTGTCGAGAGAAGAAGGTCGACGAAGGTGAAAGTTTGCCAGCCAATATGGCGTCCTGTCAATTATCCTAGCCGCCCTCGGAAATACTGGCACTCGGGCAAAGTGCTCTGACGTCAGCAGTCCGTGTTATTAGGACTCCCCGTGTGTGCGCGCGCGCGTGTGTGTGTGTGTGTGTGTGTGATGATTGAAGTTTTACGACCACTTTTGTGCCCATGGTAGGATAAATGGGCCGAGCGAACTCCAAAGGTAATGAAGCGAATTCGAAGATGAAACATCCTTCAGATATGCCCACGCTGAGATTCGAACTCAGGTGGTAGTGATCTGTGATCCAGTTGTTTTGTGTGCGCGCGCGTGTCTGTGTGTATGTGTTTGTGTACGTGTGTGCACACTAAAACATGGAATCACGAATAGTCCATACAATCTCTGGACGATTCATCAGGGCATTGATACTACGCGGCTACTTCTCATATTGAAACGTCCCCAAGTCTCAAAACAACAAAAAAGAGATTTATTTACAGTCGTGGTGGTAATGAGATTATGTAAGTCAGGACATGGGGGATGAGAATGTTTAAGTTAACTGTCTAACCGTCTATGTTTATGCCTGGGCTCGTTCGTCTGGCATATAGCCGGTAGAGTACCGTATTGCGAACCTCGAGTTCTTAGTTCAAATCCAGGTGTCACCCGCTTTGTGAGATGTGTCTTGCGATCATATCAGTTGCCCAATTTTCGCAGTGGACATCTGTGGCGAAGTGGCAATTGTTAAAACCGAAACGTTAACTGTTGTGTTCAATAAGTGATATTTACCATAAAGTATACACTTGAAAAGTGCCATTTACCGTAAACCAGTCACTCGCTAAGTGATATTTACTGTAAACTAGTCACTCGGTAAGTGATATTTACTGTAAACCAGTCACTTGGTAAGTGATATTTACTGTAAACCAGTCACTTGGTAAGTGATATTTACTGTAAACCAGTCACTCGGTTAGTAATATTTACTGTAAACCAGTCAGTCGAGAAGTGATATTTATGGTAAATCGGAAGGTTATAGTATCCCGGCTTCTTAATTATGATAATCACATACAGTACCCTCCCATATTATGCCATATCAATAAAGTGTCCACCGTCTACACCATCTCTAATTTCTTTCTAAGGGATTTCTTTTCTTTCGAAAATAGTGCCGTCCTCAAATTTGACACGATGCTCCACAATTCAGTTACTAGCGCAATAATATGACGGGCGAATAATACTTATAACAGGCACTTTGCTGTCATTAACAGATATGCATATCTTGATATTGACTAAAATGATTTGATTATATTTTATATCACTGTTTGTTGGATAAACTAATTATAGATTCGTTGGCTGATGCACGCTCATTATGTCAGATTCGATGAAGACAAGTCAATTTATATTTACATTTTTCAGTCTAGACTAAACAAACCACTAACTCAATGACTCACTGACTCACATGATCACTTACTCAGTCCGTCACTCACTCACTCACTCACTCACTCACTCACTCACTCACCCATATTTATATAGATTTACGGTCAATTTATGGGCTAATTTACATTCGTGTCAGTTGATCTTTGTATAACCGATTGTAACTTGTATTTTGTAGGCTTTAAATGTGCAGAACAAATTCTTTATATATATATATATATATATATATATATATATATATATATATATATATATATATATATATACTAAATAGACTTATTATTAACCCTATGTCACGAATTTGTCTTCATCATGACGGTTATATCATACATATGTAAACACAACATAGCACTATACATTAGACAGAAGTCAGGAAATGCCACTTACTATTTACCATAATATGGCATTTATATATCTATGTTTTTGGTTGGTAGAGCCGAACTATCCTATTGTCGGTGCCATCTTTGCTTAAGGTGACAAATTAACGAATCTGATCTACAACTTCAACGTTCAGTGAGTAAGCAAGTTAGTAGTTCAGTGAGTCAATTAGTCAGCGAGTCAATTAATTGTTTTAAATCATCGATCCAGGTAACACCTAGGACATGTGACCGAGAGGAGAGGTCCCTACAAAATGACATAATCAAATGAAACATCCCCGACCAATCTGCCTACGCAGATCTGTCTGGAAGATCAGTTACAAAGTCAGTCCTTAAATTCGTTAATCTTAACCCATAGTAAGTAATATCACTTGACTTAAAATCCCACCTACGTTCAGTATATCCTGACGCATTAGGAAGGATGTCTAAAGACGGGTTTTACATTATACAAGTGAAACCCTCATCCCGGTTTTCGTTTCGCTAACTGTAACCCACAAGTGGATGGACGATAATAGGTGAATACTGAAGAATAAGAAGTTATACGAGCAATGGTTATTTATGTAGATCGGCTTATCTCACCTCAAACAGCTGTTCATCGTATTCATCAAACGTCTTGTCGTCTATCTTATTCATCAGTTGAGCAACTCCTGGAAATTCGTAGAATAGGCACGCAAGGGGTTAAATTGCTTACCGTTTAGAGCGGCGTAGTTTTATTGAAGCCGAAATGGTTTTATGCAAATGGTGTGGTTATGTATAATACGCGTAATTACCAGATGGATGGGTGACGTACGGCGTGTAGACTTACCTATTGTTTCGAAGTGAGCATTTCTAATTGGCTTACAAAGGATGCTGTGTGTGCGGAAGCCATCTCTGTCGTCTTTCTGGGTTACATAAAACGGTTGGAAATGGGAATTTAGGTTGATTTTGATAAATTGAATCTGATATGTATTAGGACGAAATATAGGACACACATACATACACACGCACTCGCAAGAGATGGTAAGTTAGGTTCATTCTATGAAAACGAAAATGAATCTGTTATGTCAGGAAAAAATAGGGACGATTATTTTCGTACACACACGCACGAACGTACGCATACTAACATACACGCACACACACACAAATAAATAAACACGCACATATATATATATATATATATATATATATATATATATATATACCGACGGCCTGCCGGGAAAGCAGATGGGCTAAGAGCCAGATACAAAAACACGCATGCACTTTCCCAAATTTGGTCAACATTCCTCAAGGTAGATAGGCAAAATCTAGACAAAAAGATAGACAGATAGATAGACAAAGAGAGGGACACCTACCTGTAAAATAACACCCTCATTTGAGTCTGATATATTGATAGTTTCTCCAGTGCTGGCGACAATCTCGGCTATATTGTTGATCCTGATCGGGCTAGAACTGTCTGTCCTACAAATTAAGTTACAGTCCAACATCAATTATTTTACAACTCTATAAACCGACCAGTTTTTTTTCCTGGTTAATAATTCATGTTTTATGGTTCAGTACGTTGGCCTACCTGAGACATGACTGGCCATTTTTACCTGGATGTTGTAGATCAAACACTCTTCCGAACGCCGAATTCTGTAGATGTATAAAAAATATATATGTTCAATATTATGGCTTATGTCGTTCAATAGAAAGCGAATGGCGATACATCTCTATCTATCTATCTATCTATCTATCTATCTATCTATCTATCTATCTATCTATCTCTCTCTCTATAATATTTATATATATATATATTTTATATATATATATATATATATATATATATATATATATATATAGAGAGAGAGGGAGGGAGAGAGAGAGGAGAGAGAGAGAGAGAGAAGAGAGAGAGAGAGAGAGAGAGAGAGAGGAAGAGAGACCGTCAAGGACAACTCAACTTTAGACAAAGCCAATTACATCCCCAATCCACGTGATTCACTAATGACCTTAGAGGGTCGAGGACACAATCACCAACCTCAATCATTACGTGGGCCGAGATAGTGGCAAACGTTTTTCTAAATGTTAATAATATTCTCAGAGAATTACAGGCGAGGATTCTCTCCTAACAGACAAGATCGTTCTGTCATCAACAAACTGATTTGAGATAATTAATGACGAAGATGACGACATCGTGCGAGAGAAGACAATAGATGGTGATCATATTAAATGTGATATTTATTGTTTTTTGATGACAAGTAAAAGAGACAGATAATGAACGTCCTTGTTCTGAATGAGTAATTAATGTCAATAGGGGGGGGAGGGTGGCGTCACAAACAAAATGTAAAATTAGATAAATAGATAGGTAGATGGCTGGCTGGCTGGTTGGGTGGATGGGTGGAGGGGTGGGTGGAGGGGTGGGTGTATGGTTGAATGGATGGCATTTGGATGGGGGTTTATAAGATGGATGGATGGATGGATGGATTGGCGGATGGATGGATGGATGGACGAACGGACGGTGATACAGACAAACAGACAGGCAGATAGATAGATAGACAGATAGATCAAATGAATACATCAACGGTGGAAGTACTAAAACTAACGTCGACACAGATCTTTGTCATCAAACATGATCTGGTATTCTACCCCAAGTCAGACTTTATCATCTGATAAATGGAGATCTATAATATAGTATCACTAAACGCTATCGTAAAAATTATATTTCTCGTTGCAACAAACATTAATCACACAATCCGTAATGCTGATATTATTTTCTTTTTGGGTCATCACTCAGGATGACACCAGATCCGAATGATCTAGTTCCGGATCTCCAGTAGAGTTTGACAACGTTAACAATTGTTAAACGCCGGCTCTGCTCCACTGGCATCCGAACCATTTTCGCCCTCATAAGTTTAACCCGTACCTGCCGTCGTGACCATTCATCACGACCCACTCCCATTAAACAGTAAACGTCGCCAAACGTTTTAATATTAACACACTGTCTCCCCATCTTCCGCGACGTATTACAGGACGAGCGCCGCCATTTTCCAGCCCGCGGACGAACCATGTTACTTACTTTTCCAGCAATTACTCATTCTATCAGCAACAATTATATCACCACCACCGGAGACCACCAACCGGACTGGCCATCCCGTAATGGTCTCGGTTAGGTCTCGGCCAGTCTCCCGCCTAAATCTATTTACGGTAAATAGGCGAGCAGCTGGCTGGGGTGCGACTATTTATCATCATGAAAAGTGAACGTAGAATTGGCTGCTATTCTAGATCGATAATACTTTTACGGAAGCTTTCTCCGTTACCGACAAGACGAGTAAATGGCCGCGACTAGAAATATTGGATTATTCTCTCGGCGTATAATAATATTTAGGATGTTTTCATTTTGTTGGTGGCCCTGGTTGAAATGGAGAGCATTTGCAGTCCTTAAACGCCTAATATCGCCCATGTAGCAGGGCAGCAACTTCCAATATATATATGTGTGTGTAACAGTATTGCTGTTGTTGCAGAAACCCGGTAATTTTTACAAATTTATGGCCTGTTTACCTCGAAGACTAGAACCGCAAGAAAAATCAGCCCCGTACTGTTTATAAATTCATAACCTGCGTTCCCTCTGTTTCTCCCGTATTTGTCCATCTCCCATAGCACGGCCTGACCTTCCTCGCGAGTATCCGGGAAGGACGGAATGTCGCTAAATGCTCGCCGACGTGATCAAAGCGAGCCCCAGCAGCTCCGGTAATCACAGAAAGCCGAAACGTGTCGGATTGCGGAACGCGTCGGTTAAACGGCGGCGCTTGGACATCACTGGGAACACTGTACGCCGCACACGCGGCGCATGCTCCATGAACGCGTGACCGAACACAAAGCCGGAGAAGGGAATTATAGCCACTGATATAGGTATA
Source organism: Paralvinella palmiformis (assembly GCA_025642065.1). Taxonomy (NCBI): domain Eukaryota; kingdom Metazoa; phylum Annelida; class Polychaeta; order Terebellida; family Alvinellidae; genus Paralvinella; species Paralvinella palmiformis. Next base: position 94,175 of record JAODUP010000397.1, read on the forward strand.
AATTGGCCGAGTTATAAGTCTATACTGCGGCCGGATTGATGGCACATGAATGGATCCCGTAGTTAAGAAGAGGAAACCAATTAGAGATTTGATGGAGTGGAGTCATTCTCTGAATGGTGCTAGAGGCTACGGCGTCAGGAAGAATGGCGGAGGCGGGGGGGGGGGTACATGGAGATTGGCTGATGGGGAAACGTGCCCCTTTCTTCCTCCGCCGCCTCCTCTTCCTAGGTCAGTTTGTGCTGAAGGATAGCCACGAGTGGGTCGAAGAGGGTGTGGGGATTGGAACACAGGCATAGGCTCTGACAAATGCATCGGTTGATGTATGGGCACACAGCATAATGAAGCAGTGAGTGAGAAAATTGCCACAACAACTCGGGCTCACACAAACACACACACACGCGCGCGCAAGCACACACGCACATAAAACCACGCACTCACACAAACGTGCATGCAGGCATATTCACCCGACCCAATAACAATACATTTACACAAAAGTTATCCGTGGCTTATATCGGCAATTTCATTCTTCTCTAAAATGAAACATCCCCCATCCCGTCCTTTACAAATACAACATCATTAATCTGGAGCCTGGGATCCTTCATACAGCCTAAGAAAGAGCTCGCCTAGAGCGGACTCGAACTGACAACCTCCGGCTAAGTGCCAATGAACTGTACGAGCTGAGCTAAGCCGTAATTAATACATTACCGACATGCTAGTTGAGGCCAAGTCTACAGTCTACGCGGAGAGACAATTTGTCTCAAGTTGACACGCACGCAACATGATCATGACAGTAAACCTCGGTCTGTACGTGTACAAGAGCGCACTATAGTACCATCGTCGGCTAGGTAATTAGCCGCCTTGTACAGATGTACAAAGAGCCGTACAGGACGTTCTGCCACAAAGACATCAAATGATATAGGATACTCGGAGAGACTATCTCTTGATATCGGATTGATTGTGTAAACGTTGAGGATGCTACATTGTTGGTAATTGGGTGTACTCGGGGTCACGTTATCTATCTGTAAGGGCGCCTCCGTCGGCTCAATGGTAGCAACGTTGGTCGTAGATCTATAGCACCTGGGTTCAAATCCCGCCCAGGCTATGTCAGAAGGGTGTTTCATCTTTCACTTCGTCTACTTATTTTGCAGGTCGCTCGGCCCATTTAGCCTATCTTGTGAACAAAAGTGGCCGTAAATCAGTAACATTTTAGTAACATATTATGTAGGATGGGGGGAAGCTGGATATCGTGTCCTGTGCCTACGAATATTGTGAAATTTAGCAAATATGTATTTAGTCTGGACCGTGACATTTTAGAGGAAAAAGAGCAAATAACATACAGTAAATATATGCTACGGATACCATCACAGGGACAGAAATTAAAACTAGAGTAAACTAATTTAGAATAAAGCATAGTATTCTTGTTTTTATAAAATATATTTGTTTATACGGAATAGACCAATTAGAATGAAGCTTTTATTTGAATTTGGCGCTACGTTTAAGCACAGTCAATTGATATACGATTATGACGTTAATACATTCATACCAAATGTCACCAGAGGCGTATTCTGACCATTGCCTCCCCCCCCAGGCTAATAAGATTATGGGGTCCCGTATCTCAGATAAAAGTCTTCAAACGGGGGCACCTTATCTCAATAAAACAAAGATTCAAACAGGGGAACCTTATCTCAAATAAAAGGCTTTAAAGAGGGGCCCTTTATCTCAAATACTTTAGAGCCCTCAAACAGGGTCCTTTTAAAAATGGGTTTTCAGACTCCTGGGCCTCCTCTTTTAAGATTGAAATTTTATTTTAAGAAAATTAAATATTCAGCAATGCAAAATATTAAAATATTATACTGATTTTCAGAAAGAATTATATTTGGAAATCTTTTAGCAGGCCCCTAAACTTCAGGGCCCCCAGCCAGCAGCCTATACTAGCTTACAAGATAATCTTGCTCTGAATGTTGCTAATAATATTAAGTAATGTATGTCTCATACCAACATTGCTCGGGACTTACATCGATATTAGTAGAAATTAGAGTCAAATATAATCTGGATATAGTTGTTTTGAATATTATTCTTAAATTGGGCGTACTGGATAAAATATTAATTATGATAAAGGTCGTAAAACGTATTGCCGGATAACAAAAAAATGGTGTTGAACCGAAAGTGATATCTTCATAAACTCATAATCATATCGACTGCAAATTTAAGGATATAATTAATTAAACTACCACCGATTGCAATCATTATGATACCGTTCTAGCTCTCTGCTCTAATACAATAATTTAAGCTTAAGCCACGAAGTATGTGTACGAACAGTATCAAAACATTTGTGTAAATCTATAAAACGAATATCGTTTAGCAAGTATAAATTGTTACTTTCTAAGGGTAAAATTAACCCGTTAATTTTAATTAAGGATCTTTACAGTAGATCGATTCTACAATGATTTGTACCCAGTAAACCTAGTTTAAGAGTATATTTCCAAAAGACCTTTAGCTTTCCTTTGGACCGTGTGTCCCCTTTGGTTAACACCACAAGCAATTCTCATTCATATTTGCGGGTGATAATGAAAGGTAAAGATGTTTTTGTTCTTAATCTATATGGAGGAACATAGAGTGCTTGCAATAATCTGAAAGGGGAAACATAAACAATGTTTTATCAGCAAGGCATGGACATTCTATGAGGCTTGAAATTAATCCAATCAGAGGATCAAGACCTGTAGGTTGACAGCAAGACAATGATGACTCGCCATAGCGGTCAAAAAAGGTTGTGAGTCGGGTCCTACTATCTTGGCTATTACGGGCATACAATATTGATACTAGTATTATATTAATTAATACAATTAGTAATATTAATAATATTCACGGCGATAAATAGTTGGACGCTCATGTTGCAATACACACCCGACTTAAGATAATGCCAACATTTATTTCGGGGGAAATTGGGATTATCCATAATTAACGGTAGTTTTAAACAGTACGAACGAAATGTGGACATAATTAATCTCAGCACGAAGCAGACCAATGCAGTCTCAGTTGCCTAATAAGCTGGTTTCAAATGGTGCGACGAGTACCTAGACAAAGTCCATCTGTCATCAGAGACAACACATGGAGAAAATGACATGAAGCCATTTTTACGATCATTCACAACATATCGTCAAGCAGACACCAGGACGATTGACATACGTCAGACACGGGCGCCTTTAAAGTAGTGCCACGTTTGGCTTATTCTATTTCTGTGATTTCCTTTCAGATTTGCAATTATTCTTCGCCTGGTTTGTAACAGCTTGCATAGTTTATTTTTACTGTAAATCAAATCGCATGTATATATATATATATATATATATATATATATGTGTGTCGACTATTTTAAGATGGCGTAGTAATATCATGCTTTCAAGACGAACTATTTTTTAGAGTATGAGATTGGGGCTATCAGGAACTAAAGTCATATTGGAACTTGTGAACGTACACAAATAACCTTTCTGTATGCAAAATCGTTCTCGGGCTTTACAAGTGTACACTCAGCAAAGAAAATGTTTGGTAATTAGTGCAGCGTTGAATGTTAGCTGACGTAGGGATGAAATGAGAGACTTAAAGGCAGACAGATAGACAGACAGATAGGCAGACAGATAGCCAGAGAGGCGTGACTTACGTCGGGTGATAGATCCTGTTGTGTTTTGAGCATCACAATACATCGTTCACATTTTAACAAAGCTTGAGCCTTGTTCATAATCTTTAACACGACTCCCTCAACCGAGGTCTGTTCCTCAAATAAACTGTGTACCACCTCAAGTAATGCCTGGAATGAGAAAATGATTAAAGTCAACGACAATAACGGTGTATGTGTGTGTGTGTGTGTGTGTGGGGGGGGGGGGTAATTACTCTGTTGTCGTTTTTCTTAATTACGTACACCTGACTTCTTCATTAATACTGTCATTGTCATCTTCATCGTAATTATCATTATTGTTATTATTGTTATTGTTATAATAATTACCTTTTCCTCATTGTTATTGTTTTCATTGTCCCTGGATTTGTAATTAATATCTTCATTGTTATTTCTCACATTATTATTATTATTGTTGTTGTTATTTTTATTATTAACAAATTTTGTTGAACTTGTTGTTACTGTTGTTGTTGTTGTTGTTGTTATATGATCTTCAGTATCACTACTACTAATACTAATCAAGCCTCTAGACAAGCCACAATGAAGTTTATTGAATAACGAATATTAATAGCTTGTTTATATTAAACCTATGTCATCATCATTACTGTCATTATCATCATCATTATCATCATCATTATCACCATCTTCTTCTTCTTAGTAGTAGTAATAATAATAATAATAGTAGTAGTAATATCATCACCACCATCATCATCATCATCACTATAGTAAAGCAATAATATTAATAGCAATAGTATTAGTAACAGTACTACTAGTAGTAGTAGTGGTAGTAGTAGTGGTAGTAGTAGTAGTAGTAGTTAGTGGTGGTAGTAGTAGTAGTAGTAGTAGTAGTAGTGGTAGTAGTAGTAGTAGTAGTAGTTAGTAGTAGTGTTAGTAGTAGTAGTAGTAGTAGTAGTAGTAGTAGTGGTAGTAGTAGTAGTAGTAGTAGAAGACACATTAGAAGTATTTTAATCATCAAGCTTCCACAATATATATATTATAAAAGTAGAAATGTTTTGAACGTAAACATGAAGACTGAGGATCAAATATTACTATAAATATCAACTTGAACAAGGATGAGAATGTGAGTCAAATTTATGGTCATGAGATTAGGCCAGAGAAATGGTAAAAATAATACATACATCTCCAAATGTATTGACAATCGGCATCATGTGATATATATATATATATATATGTGTGTGTGTGTGTGTGTGTGTGTGTGTGTGTGTGTGTGTGTGTGTGTGTGTGTGTGTGTGTGTGTGTGTGGTGTGAACAAATTCTGCATTTTACAATAATATTCATCATTATGATGGTCGGTTATAAGTTGATAGTAAAGCGTATTTGATGTTTTTAATATTTTAAATTGTTTTATGTATAGAGTAAGACCATACAAAGGTATGCTTGTTTCCTGAAAATGGCATGATTAATAGATTCAATTGCCTACAAAGCACAGATACAGCACTTTCTCCCGCGATGTATGCCATTGTATCCATAGCATATTTGTACAATAAATGTAGGACGATGTAGAATATATTGGTCGTCTATAAACAATGCCATTTCGTGAAACATGATTTTACACAATACTTTCGACCACTAATTAGTCAATACGTCCTGATTTTGAAATAGATCGAATCATTTTCATGCTGAGACGGCTTAATTCAACAACTTAAGATTTTTGGGAATGATCCGAGTATTGAAAATATGTTTATGGTGCGAGTTAAGTATTATATCCCATTTATAATTGTCCCCTTCGCAAGTCTGTATCCATATCGGTATACTTACTGCTTCCAAAACTACATTAAGATCAACATGCCTTCTTAGTCTGCTTTCTTGTACTTGGTTTTTATATACGTATGTCACATATATCTACAAGGTTCATTTAACTGTGCCAATTGGGTCAGAAAATAAGGTCGGTTTATGACGCAAATGTTATCAGGGTTAGAATTTTTGTTTTTAAATGACGTCTGGGATTCTAAACAAATAACGTTCATCTGCGAACTTTAATTGTGTCATAATTAAAAATTGCCTATTTACCTTATTTCCATTATACATAAGTATTTACCTTGTTCCTATCATATTCTCTGCTGTAAGCTTCTAAGGCTTGAGCATTACTGACGGCCATACCACAGAATGCTAAGTAAGTCTCTAGCAACTGTAATATATAGAAATATAGAAATATAGGTAATATATTGATACTGGGATAAACCACATGATGGAATATGATACTATACGTGATTGAGTATGTAAATATTGATATGTGTATATACATAACGTATATATACTTAATGTATATATATATATATATATATATATATATATATGTGTGTGTGTGTGTGTGTGTGTGTGTGCGTGCGTGTGTGCGTGCGTGCGTGTATGAATAGGCTGACAGACGCATTAATAAATACATACCATAAAAAGACGGAAGTGATCAAGCCAATGGGACCGATACACAATTACCATATGGAGGCAGCCATATGAAAGGACCGCAGCCGAATAAAACCAGAGCGGTGATTGGCTGACGATGATCATTAATACGACATCTAATCCGTATCAATTTCTAGCCCCGCTGTTTTGCTGCCGCGAATAATTATTCGAATGTTAACAGAAATGGATCGGGGACCGGTCATATTGAACATGACAGTGTTTTGTGTGTGTATAAATGGCCCGATCGGGGGTATAAATCATTGATTTACATTTTTAAGATGGTATGCGGTTTTAGGCGATTTGGGTTGCCCACGGCGTGGCACACTTGATTGACATTTCTCGTTAGTGGAAATCGTCTGCGTATGGTGAGAAATATGATTTGGCATTTTCGGTGACTCGGAAGATTAGATTATTTTCGCATGATCCTTCATTGCTTCATTCATTCCTTCATTCATTCATTCTCGTTTTGATTATTTATCTTCATTTAACTGAATTAAAGGAAAGGTGTTGTAAATTTAACACTCCAAGGGGATAAGTACCGAACAATAAGGTAATTTGCATAGATAAACGTAATTCGTTCATTCATTCATCACTTGAGTCCTGATTGATTCAATCAAGAAATTCACACAAATTAGTCAACAATATCGCGAGTACACGATTCGCCACTCACTCCCTCACTCAATCACTCACTCACTGGGTCACTAACTCACTCATCAACCAGCCACCAATGGGCCAGTCGATCGACCACACCGACAGTTGACGTCACTAGCCTCCATTTCATTTCGTGACATCGGACAAAACGCCGCTCGGTAATTGGTAACCAGAATAAAAGACCACGTGACCAAGCTCCTGGCGCGTTGCCCGGATGTCCAGGTGTGTCTGGTGTGTTGTGCCGGCAGCCTGTTACCGGAGACCAATTCTGTGGCGGTCTGGGCGAAATGGAAATACGCAAAACTACGACCACTTCGTGAGAAAAATCTCGAAAAATCTTCGGCGGATAATTATGACAGGTTTGTCAAATATCCTCACACATATTGCACTAATGGGGTTACAGTAGAACCCGACTTAGGCGAATACCGTCTCAACCGCATTGATTTTTCCGACTTTCTTTCTTGGCCACAGGCGATATTTTACGGGCTTTGTTTCGTCTCGCGATCGGAGAGTGGGCGGGGATGTCGGTTTGCTGTTAAGACGGGCGGTCGGTTTAGCCGGGTAGCGGCGCATACCGGTTTCACTGCGTAACGGATATTAATCCATCATCGTCTAGTTTAATTTCTATAATGGCCCACAGATGGAACGTTCTCTGTATCATTAAGACATCAGACAACACAAGCTTGGACATATCAGAGGAGTTTTGTCAATACAGCAGTATGACTTATATAAGTAGGTCACCCACTACACCCTGATCAGAAATGTTATAAGTGACCTAGTTAAATTAGATATTTAGGTAAGTTCCTGACCCAATTTTATCAGAACATCAATCTTAAATCTATGAACAACATTTGATTATGTTGCATTAGTAGTTTTACTGTTATTATTATTATTATTATTATTATTATTATTATTATTATTATTATTCCCACATTTTGGGTAATATTTCCCTATATAAATATGTGAATTAGGCAGAACATCAATCTTTCTTTAAGCATTGCAGCTCAGTGAATAGAGAGCAGTTAACCCTGATGGGGTTCAATTCCCAGTTCAGTCATTAGGAGCCTAGACCATCACAGTTATAAATGATCACCCTTGGAGCTATGAAGGACGGTGTCTATAAATGATGAATGGTAGAAACTCCCATATCAGTTGGGTAATGTGTAGAATTTAAAATCCAGACCAATTATAGGAGTACTGGTAGGATATGAGCATGTCTTTGTAAAGGACTTATTGAATTAACAAGATTTTATATTAGGGGTATCTCTCTCTCTCTGTGTGTGTGTATATATATATATATATATATGTGTGTGTGTGTGTGTGTGTGTGTTTGCGTGTTACAATATAGTGTGAGTAGAACTCCCCCCCCCCCTCCTAACAAAAACCCAAGACCTTCAAACTGAACAGATACGTTAATACATACACTCTACAAACACCAGCTACTACACCTCTATTAACGCGGAATGGCCGAAATGTTTTCCAACCGGAAGTAATTCGATTCTTCACAGACTTTCGTTCGAAAAAAGACGCACAGAGACCACGAGGTGCGAAATAATGTAAATTCGGATGAGTGCAAAACGCTGAACTCTTCAGCATCCGAATACAAACCCACAATAAGACTAGTCTTATTTACTCTACCCTATCGTACCGTCTTACTTACTCCTCGCCGTTTGGGAAGTAATCAAAATTAACCTTGTATATTTACATATACTTTTTTATGCCATTTCCCAGTCCATCATCTGATATAAGACTTCTAAATGTCGTCCAGGGCAGAGGTTCGTTCGACTTTATTATCGTTGTTTGTGAACCGATAAAATCTAATATTGCCATCAGTTCCCCGAACGAAGCCAATCGATAAATGTAGACATATAGATGAGTCAATGGCATTTAAAACTGTCCTCTTCCCCCGAGTTCGAATGCCTCATTTTATGCAATCGACTATTTTGTGCCCTGAATTGCGAGGTTCAAAAAAGCTCCAGCAATCAACAAACATTTACGTGATTATGGCCCAATTGGTAGTACAGACCACTACCACCTAGGTTCAAAACCCACTCGGGCTACGTCTGATGGGTGATTCGTCATTCAGTACGCCTCGTCGTCTTTCCAGGTCTTTCGGTTCATTTTGCTTACCGAGTACACAAATATGGTCCGTAAAGTAACAACGTTTCATAGATTATGTGACATCGCATCAGGCTGCGGATACCTCTTGCTTTGGCTAACGTAAATATAACGTTTATATAACGTATATATAACATATATATATAACGTAAATATAATGTTTATATAACGTATATATAACATATATATATAACGTAAATATAATGTTTATATAACGTATATATAACATATAGATATAACGTAAATATAATGTTTATGTAACGTATATGTAACGTTTATATAACGTATATATAACGGGAGAAAAGATAAAGATTCACAAAACCTTTTATATCTTGATTATCGGCTGTTAAGTGAAGTTGGAGGATGTTTGCCCTCAGCCATATCTACCTGTCTTATATGATGTCAAAGAAAGCGCTAAAAGCCGTGTAACAAATATTAGGGGTGTCACGTGACTAACCGTTTGACAGGTCGGGGTCAAGATTTTTAAGGATGACATTTACCTAAGTGCATACACTAGAGGAACGGGAGTATTTTGTCTAGGAATTGCGGTATTTTGTAAGTATTCACTTAATCTATCACTGGTTTTGTCTCGCTCTCTCTCTCTCTCTCTCTCTCTCTCTCTCTCATATATATATATATATATATATATATATATATATATATATATATATATATATATATATATATATATATATACTGAGAGTGTAAGCTAAAATATTATGGAGCTAGGATACAATACCATTGTCATGAAGACATAAACCATATTTATTATTCGGGATTATTTTGGGTTTCTGGAGGTTTATACATCGGCATAAATCGGAAGTAAAATATGATATACCTGTCGGAACCTCCTAAATGATGACACGTGATAACATCGCATAAAGATATTATGATATAAACCGTTAAGGGAGATATACTGGGGGATGTTGGGGGGGGGATTACTGTCCTTTTAACAAGCGATTTATGTCAACAATTAGTTAAAGCTCTAGAAAGGAGATAAGATAAGATAGATAAAGGTTATTTGTTATCTAGATAGTGTTATGTTAGGGTTAGTACGATGGATGGATGATTGGATGAATATATGGATGGATGGGATGGATGGATGGGTGGGTGGGTGGATGGATGAATTGACGGATTGAAATTGGTATACATACACATATACACTCTCTCGTTTAAAAAAAATATCTATCCCCCTATCTATCTATCTATCTATCTATCTATCTATCATATATATATATATATATATATATATATATATATATATATATATATATATATATATATATATTTAAACAGTAAATGATATTGAAGGTATCTTATTTACATGAACTCGAGGTGCATTTGACGATATTTATCGTCATAATAATGAGATAAACATGACAAAACTGACAATCAAACTTGTATCATGTAGCAAGAACCAAGTCAATATTTATCGATATACTTCCAATATTCAACTTTCCAACAACTTGGAATAAATGGAGCCATATACTAGATGTAAATACCACGCGATCGTGCCTTTAAAAGGGTCATCAAGTCCGTATTTCTGGACCGTTATGCTGGTGTGGTAAAATGTGGAATTTCATATTGTAATGACTGTTATGACACACGATAATGTGTCATTGAATTTATCATTTCCCCGTCCTTGTTGTCCTTCAAGTATTTCTTCCTCGACACCACGGTGGGTGTTATGTTATTGTGCACATTTATTATTATTCTTCAATTTGGCAGCACACGGTTAATTGTTACCATAGTTTGCTTTTGTGCTGCTCTTCCTATCATTTAAATGTATTTCAAAGTTAATGATTCGCTGAATATCAATGGGGGGAAGACATTTCCAACATTGTTATAAAAATGTCATTGTTATCAATCAATATATGACACCTGTATATATGTTTGGAAATGGAAATAAATATATATCTATATATGTATATATATATATATATATATATATATATGCGTGCATGCGTGAGTGAGTGGGGTATGTGCGTGTGTGTGTGTGTGTGCGTGTGTGAGTGGCGTGCATTTGTGAGTGTGTTCGTGTGTGTTTAACTATGCTTTATCTAGCTATATATCTATATATCCATAAACATATCCATCTATCTATTTATCTGTCTATATGCCTCGATCTACTTAACATAACTAAGTAACTATTTACGTGAACATTATGGCAATATAAGTAGTGTACTGTCCAGAACATGAGGGTTCCTAACTAATCAAGCCAACTGTATACATAATTGGCTCAACGATGAACTCACACCAAGTTACATGGGTATGTTTACCGTATACAGCCGGGATAATTGAAAACGGTTAATAAAAGCCTTAAATAGAAAAAAACAAATTTACGATAATATTGTTTTGTTTTCTATAAACATCGGCTTAAAGTTCGAGTTAAACTATATTGTTCTTGTACGCAGCGTACTGTTTAGATCCATATATGAGGTAACAAAATGATACCTATGTTCACGTCATCGCGGGATAACAAACCCATCACCTTTACTCGTCTTCACCACTAAATACATATTACGGGCCAAGTTGTTTAAGCCGTAGAGCATTGTAGAAATGTGTCGCCTCGTTATCCACGTATATACAGTGCAATGTTCAGACCGGCGAAGTGTCTCGTTGTTTTCACCTGAATAGACCGGCCGCCGAATTAGACAAATTTCTGCTGTCTATTACCCCTCCCGACGTCCACTTTGGCTGTACATCAAGCCAGAGCTGATTCTAAAGCTGATGGACCTTTGGCACTACGTCATCAATATGCCGCCAACTGAGTGATATCTGGCGAGGTAATCTCGTTTACCATCCGCTTCTAGTGACGTCGTCCGACAACGGATATGAGGTAACAAGTGGTGTCACAATGACCCGTTCCCGGCTATGGACACTTTGTATGGCATTAGAGAGGCGTCCTGGTATTCTGCGTAAACCAATAGCATCTTCTCCCGAAGCAACAAACGATACGATGCATAATATATTAGCTTTCCCCTCTTTACTCTTGTTAAGAATCTATATGTTTTATGGCCTCAGTTAGCCACTACAGTGTTGACACCGAAATCTTACTACCCGAAAAACCGGCACACGTATTATTCGGCGCTAAACAATGGAGTATCTTAATGGGTATGCAATTATGTTCGTGCGTACGTATGTGTGTGCACGCGAGCGCGCGCGCGTGTGTGTGTGTCGGGGGGTGGTAAGACGACAGGAGACCGGTGTTAATTAATTGAGAGACAAAGACGACACGGAGTCTAAACTGCTCTGACTACATCTGTCTTAAAAAACAATAGCACTAGAAGACTATAAAGAATATCTTAGTCCTTTATAGACGTATTATTAGTGTTAACAAAACCCGATTATGATGACAAACCTCTGATGTAGTTCTATAAGTGTTTTGTTAAACCGATTAAGAACATCCTTAGACTGTGAACGATAGTGAGTGAGTGAGTGAGTGAGTGAGTGAGTGAGTGAGTGAGTGAGTGAGTGAGTGAGTGGGTGGGTGGGTGGGTGGGTGAGTGAGTGAGTGAGTGAGTGAGTGAGTGAGTGAGTGAGTGAGTGAGTGAGTGGTGAGTGAGTGAGTGAGTGAGTGAGTGAGTGAGTGAGTGAGTGAGTGAGTGAGCGAGCGAGCGAGCGAGCGAGCGAGCGAGCGAGCGAGCGAACGGTGAGTGAGTGAGCGAGTGAGCGAGTAAGTGAGTCAGTCAGTCAGTCAGCCAGCCAGTCAGCCAGCCAGTCAGCCAGCCAGCCAGCCCGTGCCTTATTATTTATTTACTGGATTGCAGACAAAAGCGACGTTTAGTCGATGGCTCACTGGCCGTCGTAAACATATGTGCCGAATAAACATCCCACCAAACACGCATTCGATCCAAGAACCCAGAGCTCAGTTGTCCTGCGCTCTATCCGTGATGTCAGTAGAGCATTCTCTATCAATATGGTCGTCTCACGGCTGTTGTACAGCAATGCTAGATGGGAACACGAGTCTCCTCATTTACTCCATAGAAACACGTTCCCCACCATTTGCTATACAGAAACACGCTCCTCATCATTTATTTCATGGAAACACTACCCTTACCATTTACTATGTAGAAACATAATTCACACCATTCACTATTCTCGCTACAGCGTTGACAGTGTTGTCCTACCACTTGACCATCCGACCATACTCGAAACCGATACAAAAACGACGACGTGTGGTAATCCGACACCGAATCCATCTTCGAGGCAGTCTGGCGGAATCGAAATAATTGTACCCGGAATCAAATTATCTCGTTACGAGCTTCTTCCGTTGACATTGTCTCACCAGGTGGCTGTCACGTGACACAAACGACGGTTGAGTCTCAGGTGCTAAGGTAAGTGGCAATTCAGACGGAAGAACGATGAATAACCACAATCTTCAGCCGGCCTCTCAATCAGTGACGATGAGAAGAAGAAGAAGAAGAAAGCGTTTCTCTTTCACGTTTTATCAACTACTGTCTTGTTTTGTCTCGCTATGATTGACACATTCCTAATAATTGACGGTTGAATAAAAGATTTGCTGATTTCTGACGGAGAAACCGTCACAGAAGTGGTATCGTCTTACCGACGCCACCACGCGGACAATCGGACAAGTGTTCTTCAGGTGTAATGTGCTCTGGTCTGAAGAAGTCATCTGGTTGGATCAAGATCATCCGTTATCTGTGTCATCTCTTGATTGTTACTATTTATAATTATTATATATATATATATATATATATATATATATATATATATATATATATATAGGAGGAATGTGCATAATACCACCTGACTTATAACATCAGCTATCCTTAAAGGACATTACATATGACCCATCGAGTTCACTAAGAGGCAAAGCTCTATAATAATAACATGCAATCAAACCTCCCTTAAAAGACAACCTTAGTTTAGGAACCATATGATATAGTATTAAACAGTTGAAATTATCAACGAGTAGAATCTATACCTTGCTAAGCCAAGAAACAAAACATAAATACTGTGGCTAACCTAACCTATATATTATGCAAATTGGCAAATAATTATCATAACAAGTAATCGGGTTATGGTTCAAGCGGATGTGGAAAGACGTCACCAATTCATAATTAGTTTATTATACAATCCAAATAGAGGTATTCCTTTGTGTACGCAAGCTGTTCTAGATACTTAGACACATAGATTCTGTAAATAATACTGTTTGCTTTCATTGCATTTTCTTGTCTGATTTTATTGCGCCTTGTTGTTCTGATCTGTTTAAATTTATTTTCTCTTTCCTACCTCATTTTATGTCGCATTATATTCTATCAGGTTGTATTATATTATATGAGGTTGTATTATATTATATCAGATTGTATTATATTATATCATATTATATTATATTACATTGTATTGTATTCTATCATATTGTATTTTATTCTGTCATATTGTATTCGATCATATTTTATTATATAATATCACATTTTCTTATATTATATCGTATTGTATTATATTCTATCATATTGTATTATACTATATCAGATTGTATTATATTATATCATATTGTATTATATTATGTAATATTGTATTGTATTCTATCATATTGTATTGTATTCAATCATATTGTATTATATAATATCACATTGTCTTATGTTATATCGTATTGTCTTATATTATATCATATTATATTATATCATATTGTATTATATTATAACATCTTAGATTAGATCATCTTATGTTTATGTTATTCTTCCTCCATCTTGTTGTTGTTGATGTTGTTGCAGCTGATGTTATTGAACGATGAACTTCTGTTCGGTTCTTTTTTGTTCTTGCTGGTGTTTGTGGCACGAAGTACACTGACCAGTCAATGACCCTTTCGGCATCAAGCTAGCATTGTTCCACTTCCCGAGTTCCTGCAGCAGCAACCGATACATATCTCTGTTTGACCAGAGACCATGTCTCAAGCACATTTTCTTGCGGCCAGAGAGTCAAAACTTCCAACCATAGCAACGTGATTTCAACGTGGAATCTACGTGAATCAAACTGGGAATTTCCGGATAAATGGCTACCATTCATAGCTAACCGGGTAGGATTTGGCTAATCCGAAAAATGGTCTTTCTGGCAAAGAGAACGCAAATGAGTTGTTCCAATATCTGGAGGCCATAATGGTTCGGTTCTAAATTGGATAACTAGAAAAGATGGTAAATGTACTCTGTCACAGTTAATTCAGTCATAACTGGATACGTGATTGAATAGTTGCGGATTGACATGGATTACTGTAATGTATGCATACGGCACTAGGCCGATTGCAGTCGGTGTACGACACCGTTCACGACATTTGGTGCGTACTAGTTTACAGCAACAAACCACGAAGCTCTGCTTTACGACAGTAATGACTGGTTGAGGGTTTTTTCTTGTCGTAATACTCGTCTTTTTATGCATTACCTTCCATGGCGTCAGAAGTGTGTCAAGACCTAAAACAGTTACCACATCTACAGCTGACGACTACGAGGTAGATGTTCACTATGGATTCAACATGAGTGCTCGATTGTACGATTCGATGCGAGCAAAAAGTAATATAAAAAACACACATACACACACACGAGAAATATTGAAAACGTTTAACTTAATTTATAATAAAATGTCCTCCCCACCAACACCTCCCCCTCCAAGGTACGTTAAAGTATGTTCACATCGGAATGGCGTGCGCCATTTTCTTGGCATCATCCGTTGTCATGATGTAAAAAGCCATTAACCGTCATCTTGTGCCACACAAATACTGCTTCGGAGACGGTGTTTTTAATCCGCAGTTCGCCGTATGAGTCAATCTAATGCAATTACGTCACGTTGGGTCTTTAAGTGTAGTCTACTCCGGGTTAACTACAACATCTGTACATCT
Organism: Paralvinella palmiformis; assembly: GCA_025642065.1. Taxonomy (NCBI): domain Eukaryota; kingdom Metazoa; phylum Annelida; class Polychaeta; order Terebellida; family Alvinellidae; genus Paralvinella; species Paralvinella palmiformis. The sequence continues at coordinate 109,885 of JAODUP010000397.1, forward strand.
GGCATGGACATCTGATAGCAGATGTGGCTAAAATGTGACATGAAAAACATTTAAACGATGTCACGAATGAGGCTTCCTTTTGTTAATGAGGTCAGTCTTAATATATAATGCAATTTCTTGTGATTTGTTTTTCTGAATTATGACAACGGTAGTCTTCTACAGTATGTCCCCTTTCACGATGGTAGCGTGTCTACAGTAGAATGTGTCCCCTTGTGACAAAGGTAGTCTTCTACAGTAGGATATGTCCCTTTTTTACGATGGTAGTATGTCTACAGCAGAATATGTCACCTTGTGACAAAGGTAGTCTGTCTAGAGTAGAACATGTCCCCTTTTGACTACAGTAAAATAAAATAAGTCTCTCTATTTACATTAATCCATCATGACTTTGGAACACATGGTCTGTCTTTGAAGACTACTTTTTCTATTTTATTCCCTGCTCTTACAGTTAGGGAAAAAAACATCTGGTACAAACACATTCCGGTATATACGTGCAAATGCATACACACGCACAAGCAGACACACATAGATATACGTATTATCAAAGTCTACCAGCATGATCCAGACATCCTCTCAAGACAGCTTATCAATTAGGAGTATTTTGGTCGTCACGTGTGTGTGCGTGTGTGTGTTTGTGTGAGTGCGCACGCGCGCGCGCGTGTAAAGCCACGGTCACTCAGACAAAATTCTTAATTAAATCTTGATCCCATCCATCTCACGCTGCCTGGATGCATCTATCCTTGCCCTACTGTACAACGCTTGACCTATTTTTCTCGTTTTCTAGGTCAATTACTTATCTCAGCTTCCGTTTGACCTAGATCTGTCTTCGGTTGGTAAACACTACCGTTCAATTAATATGTACAGTTTAAATACTAATATCTTAGCGCTAAATTGCCTTTCGTGATTTTCGTAGACATATCACCGAATATTGATTCTACATGATCTTTGATGTTACAGAAGTTGTAGCGTCTTTCTTAATAACGCCTAGATTTTATTTAAACTTAATACTACCCTCTCAAGCAAAATCGGGCTTTTAAGTCCGATCTTACTGTCTGTAGCCAAAATGGGCTAACCAATTTGCTAGGAGCCACACCTTAATGGTGTCAAACGCTTGACAACACAAGAACGGGTTAAAGTATAACTAGAGATTTTGTGCTAAGTCCTTAGAACGTCTATGATCTATTGATAAACGGGCACTATCCGTGTATTGCTAAATGTATAACTAGGGCAATTATCGTCGTCGTAGCATCTCCAAATAGCTACATTAGGTGACCTCATTACGTGACCCAATTAAGTGACCTCATTCTATGCGACCTGATTAAGTGATCACACCAAATGACCCCGTTTAATCTGGCCAGAAGGTAATCTATCCTGTTGACTTCACTAAGTACCCATGCTGAGTCACCGTAGACGGTGTATTAGCGAGTCAGCGACAGTGGATTAGATTATCTTTAATTTATATATAAATAATTAAGGGCCAGTCTCTATCTCCCTGTGTGTGTTTTAGGGTACATAGTAAGAGGCAACAGGCACAGAGCATCAACATATCTAAACATCCTTCGAAACCTACCTCCATAAATATAAATACAACTATACATACATTAATCTAAAAATAAAATCTTCCATACCTCCACATATTGATAAATGTGTGCGTATACCTAAGCATGTGTCTGGTCTACTCATCAGCCTGTGGGAACCAGCTAATTCGCTTTTCGTACGCGACAAATATGTCACGACCACAGGAAAGCGGCTACATGCAGGCTACGTACAAAAAGCGGAAGCACGTAAAAACATACCATTTGATACCACAGCTCGCAACAAACAACACGTGCGTGTGGTTCAATGGTGACTTGTTATATACATATCATAAACTATTTTGACACCACAGTTTACATTCAACAGTAATTTTCTGTGGTCCAAAAGAAACCTGTATATAAAACATTTCGATTCCTCAGATGCTGACCTCAGCTTTATTCTGGGTTCGAATAACTGAATAAATCCTACCTGTATGAACAATGTATCAATAACAAGTCCGACTAGTCTGGCGTCGAAGTTCTTCTCTAACCTAAGTGAAAATTCAAGCCTTTTATATACCCTCAGTGTGTTAACAAACATTACAGTTTGATCATAACAAAGAGAATGTACACTAACTCAGTGTGGACCCACTGAAGTGATTTAACTAAAATAAAAACAAAGTAGCAATACTGCACAATGGATTATTACTGGACTAGAACGAAATATCGTCTCAAACCTGAGTAAATACTATGATTTACTCGAACCTAACAGCTAACCCTCATACGTTTCCCGGTTCATCACTAAGGGAACTTTCAATCACGCTTAATTTAGCGTCCCTAAGTATATGCAGTTAGGTGTGGTGGGATCTAAATTAAAGCGTCTATCCACTTGATCTATTTGACCCATGGTCGAGAACAGCGGATTTCAGGCAGATCTCCGATACTGCGAATGACACGTCGGGATTATAATAGCTATACATTTAACAAATTTCCTATATCAGTGTAACCTAATTACTCATAATATGGAAACAAAACTCTGTCCGCAGCTTAATACCCATGGAGATGCCTGCCGGAGTAACAAACGACTCCAGGAGTATAAATCCATCAAGCAGCATTGTATGAATTAATAGGTCGTTTCGCCAGACCACATAAGAGGACAACAATATAGATTCTACATTATACATAACAAAGCTAATAACTCAAACATGTTGTAATAACGACATAACTTTCTTACATTGGTGTAATAAGGAATCTGGATGGAAATAGATAAGATGTCTGGCACGGGCAATGTGCGTTTTAGGGTACATGTGGCTGTGTGTGTGTGTGTGTGTGTGTGTGTGTGTGTGTGTGTGTGTGTGTGTGTGTGTGTGTGTGTGTGTGTGTGTGTGTGTGTGTGTGTGTGAGAGAGAGAGAGAGAGAGAGAGAGAGAGAGAGGTAATCACATGAAGTTTTGTAGTACTTTTTTTGGCTTTAGAGTGACGCATCACGTTTACAACATCTGGGTGATTCAATAGGGTCGTCACGTTCTCTTGGCAACTGTTCGTAGTAAGACGTGTAATATTTCATGAATTATTGTAGGTAAGTTGACAAAAGGACGAACAGGATATCAACAGAAAGACAGACAGACAGATAAATCTGCTGATTGAATACACATACACACAACACACAACACACACACACACACACACGCGCGCGCACACACACACACATACACAACATACACACACACACACACACACACGGGCACACACGCACACACACACAGACAGACAGATAAATCTGCTGATTGAACACACATACACACAACACACAACACACGCGCACACATACACAACATACACAGACACACACACACACACACGGGCACACACGCACACACACACACACACACACACACACGCACACACACACAGACAGACAGACACGGCACCCTATAGAACCATGTATTATAATTAAATAGATTACGTTTATACAACATTTTAATGGAGGGTCAAATTGGGAAATCATGTTTCCCCAAAGGGGCAAAAGACAGAGACAATTGTGATGAATGAATCGGTGAATGAGTCAGTCAGTCAGTCAGTCAGTCAGTCAATGAGGGTTTTGTTCACTCCCGGCTCCGGACACACCTGAATCATAAGGCGGGTGGATGTCTTCCCACGGATATATCCCACAAAACACTAATATGACCGGGATTCCATCCATGATCTTCTCGTTTGTAGGGTAGTCCTCTAAAATCAACCCATCAACCGAACCTTGGCATAACATTAAATAGATTAATTATTTCTTGATAGTCCCCTGGTAGTATTTCGTAAAGATACGTCCCCCCAAAAACAAATTAGTAATAGAAGAAAGGGAAAAAGACAAATATCTATAATGTCTATTTATCAAGTCGCTTGTTTTTGTTTATTTTAATAATGACTCACTGTTTGACTCTCGGCTGATAACTAATACATTTCTTATACATATATAACTGCCTGGATGATGATTGATGATGATGATTGCTGTTTTACGGCCACTTTTGTGCAAATGGCAGGCTAAATGGGCCGAGCGACCTCCAAAGCTAATGAAACGAAGCGAAAGACGAAACAGCCTTCAGATATGCCCATGCCGGGATTCGAACACGGGTGGTAGTGATCTGTGGTCCAGCACGCTACCGCTAGACCACGGAGGCGCCCATATAACTGCCTGGAAGAATCGCAGAGTTCACTCATCGTGTCATCTGACTGCCACAAGTCAGAATGGGGTCAGTGAGAACAATACGTCAGAGTTAATGATGTAATTACGATGAATGTAGCTCGGTCTAATGACGAGGAGGAGCAATTAGTACCAAAACAGGTCATCACTAATTAGAGACAATCACATGGATCAAAAAACTGGCTCAACAAAGGGTTGAAGGAGGAGGGGTGAGATTGGACCACGACTAAGAAATGAGAGAGAAATCGATTCTTAACTCGTAAATGTTTATTTATTTCAATGTAAACGTGAGGGCAAACAAACAAATAGATATGTTTTATGTTTTATATATAGAATCTTTTCGAATTACCTTCAGATCAAACACATTAATGGTGTATATATTTTGGGTTTTGCTGGTAATTTAACAAATAAGACATTAACAATTAATATCGTCTTATATATTAAACATTGAATATTAATGGGAGGACATATTTTTATCACATGTGATACGATGTATATTGATTCATATGTATGAGTGTGTCTGTACGTATATATATATATATATATATATATATATATAAAAGAGAGAGAGAGAGAGAGAGAGAGAGAGAGAGAGAGAGAGAGAGAGAGAGAGAGTCATTCATCGCAAACAGTAAACACCCGTTAGCTGACATAAACACTTTCCACAAAGTATGTAGCTATCTATAACGCCAAGCTGACGTCATATCCCTGACTGACTGATATATTGCTACACTATATCAGGGCACGCAGGCGGCGTATTTAATACGTCGTTTCGCGATCGCGAAGCATATTCCTCACACATGATTGCTCTCTCACCCTCATAGTATTTCTAGGCCTGAAGTTGGCAACGCTATAGAACCTCAACTACCAGGAGGGCATATAACACGCAACTCCTTGAATACAATAAAATACTTTCTTCGATACATTATTCTCTCTCTCTATCTCTCTCGCTCTCTCTCTCTCTCTCTCTCTCTCTCTTTCTCTCTATCTATCTATCTATCTATCTATCTATCTATCTATCTATCTATCTATCTATCTATATATATATATATATATATATATATATATCCCTCCTTCCCTCCTCTCTGTGTGTGTCTCTCTCTGTCTCTTTCTATCTCTCTAGCTCTCTCTTTCTCACCTCCTCTCTATCTGTCACATACTCATCCACAGCAGTCTTCCAACTTCCTGTAGCCATCTTAGTAATACATGCTTCACCATCCCATATATATATATATATATATATATATATATATATATATATATATATATATATATATATATATATATATATTTTATTGCCCTCCCATCACTTTCCAAGCCAAAGGCAGATTTACTATATCCCTGAATCAGCTGTTGCTTCCATTCAAACCATCCGTAATTCAATTGGCACAAAATTGACATAAAATTGACAGCAATATTGGTCTAAGTGGCTAATAATTAATATATTACGGTAATAAACGTAATTATACGTCACCGATGTCATAAATGACGTCACATGATCGCGTAAATAAAGAACCACTCGTATTAATTAACATTGATGTTCATTAGGAAATGCGATAAAACTACGTTTGTGGCGATATTAGCTCGCGGAATGACTGATGTTTGTTATCCGGAGATATTTTATTCCGGACGCAATTTAGCAGAACGCCAACCCATCAGCCAATCCGATGATGGTCTTATGGGTCTGAAGCCACTCACGGAAAGCCCAATGAATCGCATCCCCCAACCGAACGCATTAAATAGAAACACACAATAGGCATGATACACAACTATGAACGATGTTAAGTGCTTTCAAAATATTCCACACTCCCTTTTGAGCTATATGTCTATATCTATAGATTATATATATATATATATATATATATATATATATATATATATATATATATATATATATATATATATCACAATTATCCATCTCTACATCCAGGGAAGAACCAGCCATTGAGAGGTCAAAGATTACTGTAGCTAATTGATGGGTTCTCTAACCTGGATTCTAGAGGTGACTGGTCGCCACATTACCACTCAGCCGCCACGACACCCCCCCCATCAACATCAAGTGAACACGATGGACCGCCTTGTTAATACGTTACACTTTATTCATATTCATTCATCTGTCAAATCGGAAGCCATTATATCGATCAATCTACAAAACTCTATCGTGTTCTCATCGATTTCGGCTTTATCACGGAATCGATTACACTGTACAGTAACACCTCTTATATACATCGACCACCTTCCTCGATGGAATACTGCGCGCCAAATCTGTCGCGGGCCGTTTGAAGCCATTCTGAAACAATTCTGAAGCCATTCTGAAACCAAGCTGAAACCTCTTCTTAAATCAACTACCTCGTCTGTATTCTCGTTGTCGATTGGGATTAATTCAGTGATCGATATCGTATCCTTGTCGTGTGTTGATGTAAATAGATAAATCGATTGGATAATCGAACTTAAACGACAAAGATTAATAAGCAACACCTGTATTTGGGACCCCCTAACAAACTCAATTTGCATATTTGAATACTTGTCAGTGTTAAATGAAATTTCTATGCAGTACGTCACCACTAAGCCACGGTAATTATATATCAGTGAAACCTGTTCACAATATGGGAGAACCTACCTATTAAGGTCACCCGCATATGTGATAATACCTTTTTACGAATAATAATTATTTTTGTTGCTGTTATTGTTGTTATTATTGTTGTTGTTCTTGCTTTTGTTGGTATTGTTGTTCTTGTTGTTCTTGCTTTCGTTGTTGTTCTTGTTGTTCTCTGCGTTGTTGTTGTTGTTGTTGTTCCTATTGTTGTTGTTGTTGTTTGTGTTTTTTTATTGTTGTTGTTTTCTGCGTTGTTGTAGTTCTTGCTATCATTATTGTTGTTGCTGTTATTGTTGTTGTTATTATTGTTGTTGTTGCTGTTGTTGTTGTTATTATTGTTGTTGTTATTTTATCGCCACCTTTATTTCTCTAATATATTAAACGGACCAAACAATCTCCGAAATGTATGGGTTGTAACGCAAAACGAAATAACGTTTAGAAATAGATAGACAGGAGGCGAACCTGAATGTTAGAGATCTGTGACCAAGCGCACTAGTGGCTCGACTAAAACATGACATAATATTTTTTGTACAGAAAAATCATTGATTTTGTTTTAAACTATCATACTTCCTTAAATCTGATTATGTTGATCCGAGTTAAGGATCAGACTTGTTCCTTCTTCCGGATAGTCATATAGCAATCTACAATCCGGAGATTTATTTCAGTTATCTGCGAAGTACAGAGTTTGTTTTATTTCCCATTTATAGACTAATAAATGATAATAATCCGTGACATTGTAACAAAGTTCTTATTGATAGCCGACTCAATCAATCAACAACCGGTATAGACCTGTGGCTAGATTGTGGATCCGAACCTACAATCTTCCAGATTCTAATGAACCACTCTACTAAAATGAGCAACGATTTCGGTACTTCTGTATCCGTTTTCGAAATAGAACCATCGTTTTACGGATATTATCCTTCAGGATCGGGATGGGGGGATGTCATATTCCCTCCTGTAGCAAACTGGATCCAGCGTCATCTTAAATATGGATAAAAGTTCGGAGGTGGAACGATTTATTTTGTTAAACAATCCACGATTTGTCGTTTTGATCTCGTTCTAAGTATCTCGCCAGCTCCTCTCTATTTGTCGTCCCTTGTAACCACTGATGACGGGTAACGAGACCGGAAATCAAACCCGGCTCGGATAATGGCCACTGGTCACGTGATTGGCCGAATTGTCGTCTTGTCTTGGTCACGATAGTCAAGATGGCAGCCGGCGGACGTTGACCAGGGATCCTCTAAGGGGGGTGGATGGAGCGTTATGTGTCAGACGATGTGTCGGCAATAACTGGTTATTGGAGAGAATTAAACCGTTGACGGGGTTGTGTGGGGAAGGGTGGGGGGGCGGGGGGGGGGGGGTATATGCCCCTCGATCTCTGGAACACGAGGAGAAAGAGAGAGATCCTTACGTTTACTAGATCCCGTCATCGTCCGTCAACAAGCTGAAAGCACTCGGCTCGGACACCGGAGGCTACTCATTCCCAATCCAGAGTGGATGCGTGCGTGCGTGCGTGCGTGCGTGCGTGGTTTCATGCGTGGTTTCGTGCGTGCATGCGCGGTTGTGTGCATGCGTGTGTGGTTGCGTGCATGCGTGCGTGATTACTTGGTTGTGTGCGTTGTTGTGTGTGTGCGCGCGTGTGTGTGTATGCGCGTGCGTGCGTGCGTACGTGTGCGTACATGCGTGTGTGCGTGCGTGCGTGTGTGTGCATGCGTGCGTTAAGTAAATGGTCCCTACTTGATGGCTATTATTGTAATCCCTAATACACACACACAGAGAGAACAGCGGTCCCTGGATGTTAGGATAACTGGTGGCTTTTAGCGGAGAAATAGGAGGAGATGAGTAGGGAGAGGGAGGGGGAGAGGGAGACGGGAAGAGATGAGCGAGAGAGGGGTGGGGAGAGAGAGAGACGGGGGAGAGGGATGCGGGTTTGACGTCGATGACCTTGTTGAACCACGAAGTCAACTGGTTGGGAGACACCTCATGAAGTGTTTGCCATCTAGTGTAGCATGTCAACAAGCCACTCAGCCAGTCAACATGTCAATGGGATAGGTACTGATACAGGGGGAAAAAGATGCGGGTTTTGTCCGACTGACGCCAAGCCTTTATTAGCGAGACGACCGTATAAATCAGTTCTCCATGTTCTGTCTATTACGGCCTTGGATCCAGATCGCTACGTCATGGCTATGCTGTAAACCGTCAGTTACTGACTAGCTGTACAAACTAGAACCCTCTCTAATGCGGTCACTTAGTGATAGAATGTTGTCAATGATAATGATAATGATAATCATAATAACAAAATAATAATAATAATAATAATAATAATAATAATAATTATTATTATTATAATAATAATAATAAGAATGTGACAATAACAATGAAAACATTAATTACAAATCCAGGGACAATGAAAACAATAAGAATGAGGTAAGGGTAATTATTATAACAATAACAATAATAACGGTAATGATAATTACGATGAAGATGACAATGGCAGTGTTAATGACGAAGTCAGGTGTACGTAATTAAAAAAAATAACAACAACACCAGAGTAATTACCCCCCCCCACACACACACACATACACACACACACACACATACACACACACACACACACACAGCCTAATATGTTGTACTACAATAAACATAATCATAAACGACGTAAACTAATATCGTGATTAACACAAATTAATCAACAATTGAATGATAAAAAAGATGACCTTTTATAATATAAACTTTTCTACCTCGTAAATAAATGTATTGTTTATTTGTGGTGAGACATTGAAATGGATTCAACTAAAGATGTCAGTTGGGGGGGGGTACCTGATTAAAAAGTTCGGGAGTCCTTGGGGGGAGGACGTGGGTGGGATGGTCGGATTAATCCGGCATGGTAAATCCGGACTCGGGTGATCCCCCTTGATCCCCCTCTCTGGACATATCCAATCTATCAGACGCGACGCCTGGATTGACCTGGATTTAATCCTTAAGTAATTTTACTCCTGACTTAATTGGGTTTTCGGGATGATGAGTTCGTAGAGATATAGTTGACGGGGGGGGGGATGGAGAAAGTCTCCCAGGGGTGGCGAGTAGAGGAATGGAAGCTAACACGAATTCACTATTTGTTGTTAGAGAATATATTTAAATACCTTTCGCAATCATATTTACAATCATGCGCATACACGCCGGCGAGGACACACGCACGCACACACACACACACACATACATATACAAGTCTTAATTGTACATAATATGTGACATATGATGTGATGATCTGTAGCAGAAACCCATATTTGATGCCATATTCTAGCATCTAGAATATATCATTATGACAGGCCACATATGATATAGAAATGTGTTATCTAGGTTATAATATAGCATTATCTATTATATAATACGATTAAATATGCGTGATATAAAATAATATCAGCTAAGATGTATTCTAAAACGGTGTAATATATTGCATGTTGTATTAAGATGCAATGAAGCGTATGATATAATCACATATTTACTAATATAAATATTGCATGTGTTATACTAGTATCGATTTTATAGCGTGAATTATTGTCGTTTTCATTTAATGACACCTTGAATATAAGCAAATAACAATGGGGATATCAACTAATTTAAAAAAAATTACAATATAAATAACAACCCTTGCTTCACCTGATACCCTTTACACAACATCAAGGTTCTATAAACACAGGTGTTATGTTTTAGCTGATGAAGCTAACTAATGAATTGAATTGATTACCTTTGATTGGTTTGTTTGTTATACCTTTGGTTTCTTAAGGTAAGAGATACTAGAGAGTTATGTTATTGTTATAATACATCTTTGGATTATGTGGAAAAATTATGTTCATGATATTGTTTTCTACTATGATATAATAAAATATATTATCGTCAATAGTCAATACTCAAATATTTCATATATATTATATATAATATATATATATATATATATATATATATATATATAAAGGATGTAACATCACCAATGATATAACGATAGCCAGTTAAAAAATCACATATATCAAAAATACCACTCACCTCGTGTGATATGATATAATATCATAAGATATTGTTTTGTATGGTGTTGTATTTTATATTTCAATTGTATTATATTTCAACATATTATATTATATCATATCATATCATATCATATCATATCATATTATATTATATTATTTGCCAACAAATAATATAATATTACGACGATGACATTTATTACACAATACAACCCATGTGCTATCAGAGATGACGAAATATAATTTCACTCGCGACATCGTACCATCCGTAATGGGACGGACGACACTTCGGCCCCCGTAACATCGTGCACGTGCCATAAAATAACAAAACACAAAACCGGTAGACGAACAACAACCGGCCGAAAGATATTCGACCGATAAACGTCTCGTCTTAGAGGAGATAATTCAATTAATCATTTACATCACCAACCAGAGGACGACGTCATAGGGCGCGAGCATCTCTACCGCTGTTAGCATTTATTAATACGCGGCGTCCTACTTCGGCCGTTTAGATGCGGCTCGCATCCGATCAATTGTCCGACGGGCCGAGGATGACGGGGCCGCGTTGTCTCGATCGTGGAAGGATTGTCCCTTCCGGGAAGAGCTAGGACATTGCATCTCCTAGTCTTGGCTATTAGCCATGGACGGGGGCTGGGAGTAAGTCGGTCTCGTCTTCGTCTTTTTTAAGGCCGAGAACCGGGTGTTTAAAATATAGACACTGTCTGGGGCTTTGTACGTGTTAGGAATATCGGCCATGAAGAAAAATGAGGAGAAAAAATCTGGGGTGAAGAAGAATATATATATATATATATATATATATATATATATATATATATATATATATATATATATATATATATATGTATGAGAGAGAGAGAGAGAGAGAGAGAGAGAGAAATATAGCTCCATCTGAAAAGAACTGGCAAGTAGATCAAATGGGTAATTGTGACAGTCATGTTCCAGTAAAAGTCCTCTATATCAAACTGTGTTTAAACCGAAGGGTCAAATGACCACACGTATTAATAAATGGGCATAATAACGAATTAATGGTTGTAGATAGCAACCGGGAAATACACTAAAATATGCCAAGTGGCATTAAAACAGCCGCAACAAAATTTCACCAACTCCTTCGGTCGGAGAAAAAAAAACACCTGGAAGCTACCTTAGAAGACTATCCCCTTTTGTAAATCCCTCTCGCGTTGCTCTCAATGGCACTCAGCTACACGAGCTCGGGAGATTCGTTGAATCCATAAAGCATGAAAGACTTCGTTTATTCCTTCGCATAAATAACATTGATGCACCTTGTTATGAGAGAGTGTGTCCGGATCCAGATAACAATATTGGTTAGCTAACTCCGGATCAGATAATATACAAGATCCAGATGAAAGGCAAGTATGGTAATGTCAGATGACTTAAAATAGACGCGCTAACTTTTAATACTGTTGCTATAGAAACTGGTAAACAGTTAATGACTGGGAAGGACAAAGGAAATTCATTCCCGCCTTCCCCTTGTTTTCCCGTAACTGAAAATTGACGTAGAAGTGACCAAAACAAAATCTGAGCGCTGATTGGCTGAAAGCTCGAAAGAAATCGGGTTCGGTGAAATGTCAATCACACCTCCAGGATACGGACATTGGTATTTCTGTTCATTCATTCATTCACTTGTTCGTTCATTTGTTCATTCGTTCGTTCATTCGTTCATGCAGTTAATTTAGTTTCCAGACGTTAACTAACCTTTTCATCGTCTGGCGAAAATATGCCATTGGCTGTGTTCTTGTTTATCACCTGGGCAACCCCGATGACGTCACCTTCGGCGTTCTTGATTGGCATACAGAGGAGGGAATCCGTCTTATAACCTATCATCTTCTCAAGGTCATCTTTATACCGTGGATCCTGAAATATGATCAAAAAATTACTTTTATTGAGGTAATGTTAGGCGTTAATGTATTTGTCATGGAGTTAACAGGCAGACATACACACACAGAGAGAGAGAAAGAGAGAGAGAGAGAGAGAGAGACACAGACACACAGACCGACACACGCACACGCATATATATATATATATATATATATATATATATATATGCATACACACAGACACTAGCAAATACACGCAAACGTAGGCACATGTGTTTGAATGGACGAATACACTCGCATACACATACACGCACGCACACACGCACACAAACACACACATCTCTCTTATCTCTCTCTACCAGAAAAAATCAATGCAAACATGGTCAATTGAAATTACACACACACACATATATAACATATATATATATATATATATATGTCTCATTTTTCAATCAACATATATTAAATTAGTTCACAAGGTGTTTTATTTATTGTCAAAAAGGATTTGACAAAGCTCCATCCCCATCCAGCTTCACGCCAAGACACATCAGCAATAAGATTTATAAATACCCCTCCTAGAGCCCCTTCTGTAATACAATATACAAAAGGAAAGGGCTTCAATTGAAGAGAGAACGTGTCTGGGACACGTCCTGGGGTCGGAGTAATGTCATTTCGTTATTGATTTTCAAGGGCATTTATGAACAAACATGTTCTCAGACAGGATCACGGGCACAATCACAGACACAATCACAGGCACAATCACAGACACAATCACAAACACGATCATAGGACACTTCCGTGTGGCGCAGACGATACAGTACTGAGCAGCAGAAGACATCTAAGTCTCGGATTCTAATCCCAGCGCTACCTGAGTCTGCAAGATGTTTCATCTATCACTAAAGTTGTCCAGTTTTCGGTACGTCGCAATCTGGATCTGCTAAACTAATAATCGTCATTTTTGTGTGGGTAATTAGTCAACCCGATTACAGAAGAAATAGAAAAGACTCAATTCGGTTAAGGAGTAGGTACCTACGGGGCTGTATTGTCCATAAGGGTGACTATGTGGAAGCGTATGGACCCCGCAGGGAGTAAGAACCCAGTAATTTATTTTTGCTGAGACAATGTTACCAGGACCTTAGAAGAACTTTGTAATCAACGCCGTATCGATACATATGTATATGTATTTATCCGGTTATATATACCATGAGTAATATATATATATATATATATATATATATATATATATATATATATATATATATATAATCTCTGTATAATCAGGTAACATGTATATTACCTGAAATATTCAGGTAATACGTTTATTTTTTATTTGATTATTTTAAATCATATTTAAATCATATGTTTAATCGAATTCTTCAGGAGAGCTGCAAAATGGATGTAGAGCTGTGTACTGCGGCCTAGTACCGTACAGTACCAGGGTCAGACTATCAGCTGTAGTTGAGCGAGAGATTGAAATATCGGAAGGTGGGCCCTGAAGGATAACTAAAACCCCGACCATGGGTTAATACGGCCCTGGATACGTACCCAATGGCTTAAATATCATAATTTAGAATTTGTTTGTGGCATAAACACGATAACTCGTATGTAAAAACATCAGATTAATTTCCATTTTCCATTGTATATTGTATATTTCGCACGCAGGTATTACTATAGTCTACGTACCATCTGGATTTATTTAAAATGGCAACAAACAGACCCGACCTTGACATTGCTCGTTAGTCGGACCCCCCTCCATGTTGACAACATTGTGCGGCGTTTGTTGGTCGATATATCGAATATTCTTTCTGATATTCGAATAAAGCAGATTGTGATGCTTACAATACAAATCGTAAACATATATCGGAATAGCAGATGAATGGCTTAGTGCGTGTGCGTGTCTGTGAGTGTGTGTGTGTGTGTGCGTGTGTATGCGTGTGGTCCTTTCTTCGGCAGGATGTGTCTACTTAAAACTATACCGAAGCTCGAAGAGCCTGACACAAACCGGCACTTCCTCGAGCCCCCACGGGAGTATAACGCATTTCCGTCAGAGATAATCGTTTAGCTATAGGAAGGTCTTCATGTACGGTCGAGTAATCTCATAACTATGAAGAATGGCCGATGTGGGCTGACAAAATCCCAGCTCACTTTGCAGTATACCACGGACACGTCAATCTACCATTCTTCCGAGCACATCTGAGTAGACCAGAGTCGTGTCCAATGGCCGATACGTGTCCTGCCGCTATCAATCACACTCGAACCCGATATCTCCGCGTGTAGGTGTCCGCCAACCCTACGCACTGAGCTACGATTTCTAATATTCAACCGAGCTTCAGAAGAAACGAGCCAAATTTTGACCCCGTTCTCTCGCCATAATCCACGTCCTGTACGTCGGAGGTCACGTGTCTCAGAGGCGGGTAGGCAACCAACCGGAAGCTCGCAGTCTTTCCTAGAGTAAGATGGTAATCTGATCTGAAGGTCATCCGGATAATGACAATAGCCGTAAAAATCTGATCTGGGATCGTAAACAGCTGGATATAAACAGTCGGTGAGCCATGATGGTTGGGCAGCCTATACTGAGGACTGATGAGAAGTGACAGCTGTATGGGGGTGGATGATGTAGAGTAACAGCTGGTGGTTCTGGATTTTGATCTAAGAATGTTACCTTGTTATTTATGTCAAGCTTTAGAGGTGTGTAGGTACATTTATAGGTTTAAGAGTATATGTGTGGCTATGAGAGTATATGTGTATGTTTATACTAGTATTTATATATATATATATATATATATATATATATATATATATATATATATATATGGGGAGTAATGCAAGTTCTGGTGTTTAATAATTGGTGTAGCTTTGAATGTATATCAAGCAAATTTCTTTTAAAGTCATTATATAAACCAAACACTCAGGCGCATAGACTTTTATCTTTCCAACCAAACACTCTTTATTGACTACGAGCGTAAAGTTCGAATTGTTTAATTATTGGGAACTATGGAGTATCCTTAAAGACAAAATGTTATGCTAGACACGAGGTTGTACGTAGAAATATTAAAAAGATATGTACATCTATATATTGGTACACTGAATGGGCGACTGGTAGCAAGTAACTATTTCTCTTCGTCAAATGCTGATTGTTGAATGAAACATCGGTAATCACTTCAGCTGGATATGGCTGTGGTATGGAAATATAAATCTTAATACGATACTTCTGGTATAATTATTAGTACATATGTGAGTGAGTGAGTGAGTGAGTGAGTGAGTGAGTGAGTGAGTGAGTGAGTGAGTGAGTGAGTGAGTGAGTGAGTGAGTGGTGAGTGTGAGTAGTAGTAGTAGTATTGTGGTAGTGAGTGAGTGGTGAGTGAGTGAGTGAGTGAGTGAGTGAGTGAGTGAGTGAGTGGTGAGTGAGAGTGGTGAGTGGTGGTGGTGGTGAGTGAGTGGTGAGTCAGTCAGTCAGGTTTAAGAACCGAAAGGCCACCAACAATGTAATGTTTAAGGACACATCGGTAGAATGGGTTCAGTTCGTGTGGCCTCTTTGTACCCGCCTCTTATCCAGGATTATTCAGGATAATCCGGATCTGGGATACAAATAAACAATCATCGCCAACTTCGCTAGTATAGAGAACTTGAGATCGTACGATACGACTACACTGATACCAAAAACAAACGAGACACACAACAGCTGTGTCACAATGCGACTCATCATACAACGGCTGTGTCACAATACGACTCATCATACAACGGCTGTGTCACAATACGACTCATCATACAACGGCTGAGTCACGTGTCATCACTTAACATCGACTTAACAAACCTTTACGGAACACTATTGGCGTGGCCATATTATTATTTTGATCCAGAATGCACTCAAACAACAAGACTTAACCTATGATACTAAAGACAGGGACTTACTGATCCAGTCGCTATACACCTCATTAATAAAGATGTCTTCTCTGGGCACTTCTTAATTATAGCACGACCTTCGACCTTCGACCAATCAAACAACTTCCGTCTCTATTTCAAGGGAAAAGAAGTCACGACCTTTATGCATCCAAACATCATCCGTGTGCATTATACGGATATTAGATACAGCCAGCACGGTGATCTCGAGTATTGAGCGCAAACATCCAGCTTTGTGGGTTCGAATCTGATGTATATCTGTGTTTCAGGGATGTTTCCGCGGGAAATCATATGTACCAGGCGTGACCTTTACAGAAGAAGCTAAACAGAACTCTTACTTACTCACTTACTCGCTCACTCACGTACTGACCCATTCTGCTCGTTCACGTCCTTAAAACGAACAGATCAACCACATACTTCAGAAAGATATAGAAACCAACATTCTTCCAACCAAAAGACAACTCACTCCTTCAACATACATACATCGCACGCACGCACATACACACACACACGTACACACGCGCGTGCGCGCGCGCACACACACACACACACACATATAACACACAGACACTACCCAAACCCTTCAAACAACAGACAAATCACATACGACCTTCCCCACCCAAACACCCCAACACACACCCCTATCATCCCTCCCCCTCTATCCCCACTTCACCCTTTGACCTTTCCCGATTGACCGTAGCGGTGCGCAGAAATCTAATTAAAGTTTGAAGCCAAACTTATCAAAAAGTGTCCGGCACTGAATTAAAGCCTCGTAATGGACTTTCGCTCAAAATGGCCGCCCGTTATTAACCCGTTGTCCTGGCAACCATTGCACATACGGGAATTCTGAATAGCATACACGGCGGGGTTTTTTTTCCCCAATATTCTGAAAACTCATTAATTCGAACGTCCAGTAAGATATGAAGGAATGATCAATTGTATGTAGCCAAATAAGTGTACGATGTTGTTGTCGTCCTGTTTAGAGAGACTCTCTCGTGTTATTTGTAATTGTGTATATTTGATCATTAATTAAAAGGATTCATCATTCGTATGACAGTATATGCGTTTAATGAATGGAGATTTAATGATATTAAGTGCACTTCTCGTGGATTGAACACCGGATACCTAAATGTTAATTAATCAGAGTAGCGATGTTGTTTGTTGTTGTTGTTGTTGTTGTTGTTATTGTTGCCTGTTGTTGTTGTTGTTATTGTTGTTTGTATTGAATGTATCCTACAAGTAACATAGGATGGGCCAGATATGACACCGAATGAAATGACATGGTCCAATGGTTAAAGCGCTGCGCCGCAAACCTCTAGGTTGTGGGTTCGAATCCGGTACATGGCTGTGTTTGTGGGATATGTTCGCCCTGTCAGACGCCCCTCCGTCATATGACTCCGTGTGCGACCAGTACCAAGGCTAAACATTCACTCTATCCAGATATAGGACGGGACCAGGAACAAGTTTTTTCGTAAATTGCACTGATGTCACGGTGACGTCATATTTAAGCCGATCTTACCCAACTTAATCATAACTTGAACAGGGGGCGCCTCTTTGATCCAACGGTAGCGCGTTGGATCACAGATCACTACCACCCGTGTTCGAATCTCGGCGTGGCCATATCTGAAGGATGTTTCGTCTTCGACTTCGCCTCACTACCTTTGGTCGCTCGGCCCATTTAGCCTACCATGTCCCCAAAAGTGGCCGTAAAACATCAATCATCATTGAACACTCGAATATTTCGTCATAGCCATGGTTAGCCGTGACGTCAGCGAGATAACTGGTTATATAATTCAAGAATAAATCAGCGATATTAATAAATAATGATAGTAATAATAACAGTTTTATTCAGGTAACCTTACTAGCAGGAGCCATTTAAAGATGTTGTACAGTGACGTCCCGAATAAGTCGTCCACATAAAACCCAAACATTATTTATCTGTGAAAGCAACTTTTGACTAGGTGAGTTTTTATAACAGGTTACCTACCATAAAAGCAATTAATTTCAATCAGGCAGTATAATATACCCATCAATGAAAAACAAAGAGTCGTCTCCACATTATCTGCATATAGACAGATAGCAATTTAATTTGAAATAAAAGGCAATATATATATATATATATATATATATATATATATATATAGTCTATTGCTTATTTTGATAAAGCGGCCAATTCGTAACTAGAGACTTTCATTGTATCAAAACAGCTCTTCTAATTAATGAATGGTAGCTTTGAAAGATATGATTAATTATGCTTGTAATAGGTGGGTGGTCGTAATAGGTATATGGTCGTATTAGTCAAATGCCGGATTAGGGAGGTGGCGCTGTATAGCTAACGTATTGTGTAGGACATAGGTTTTCAGTCGTTAACGCGGTTGTGTCAGACGTAGAGGTTCTGGGTTCGATTTCAAGACATTTCAATTGATCAATCGAGTACTCAAGGACAGTGGATCCTTGATTCAACGGATTGGATTATTGTATATTACTGCAGATTAATGTAGACTAATGTAGATTATTTATATTAGTGTGCATTATTGTAGATCTGGGGATTAGTGTGGACTCTTGTAGATTATTGGTGTCACGATGGATTATTGTAGATTATTGGGATTAATGTGGATTGCTGTAGATTAATACGGATTATCATGCTTTATATGGCTGGCTTCATAAAATAAAGTATTCTCATTAAACGGATAATGTATGCGTGTATGCGTCCGTGAGTGAACGCGTTTCTTTGTGTGAGCAACATAATCTAATCCGCCATTCAATAGTCACGTACAATAATATTGACACATGTCAGTGTCACTCCAATTGACAATCGACTGCTCTCTCTCTCTCTCTCTCTCTCTCTCTATCTCTCTCTCTCTCTCTCGCTGTGTGTGTGTGTGTGTGTGTGTGTGTGTGTGTGTGTGTGTGTGTGTGTGTGTGTGTGTGTGTGTGTGTGTCGCTCGATCGCTCACTTTCTCCCTTGCTCTCTCTCCCTCTTTTTCTCCCGCTTTCTCTCTCTCTTCTCCGTCTCTCTCGTTCTCCCTCTCCCCCTCTATCTCTCTCTTCTATAGCAAACTGATTTACACCAATACACAGACCTTGACACCGTCAGGTACACAATGAAACACAATATCTAAACATCAATATCACCTGTCACAGATCAATAATAAACATCCCATTCAGCGGTTGAAAACAGATTCTTTTCTATTTCGATTCCTTCACCAGTACAAGCCAATCTGTACAACCCGACCACCCGTCCTAACAGACCATCTGTTCTTTAAGACATTCATAATGCAATTTCTCTATTTGTCTACACATCTAAGTCCTCTACTTATCTAGTCCCCTAGTGCTCTATTAGCCTAGTCCTCTAGCCATCCATGCAACGAGTCATTTACACATCTACTATTCTAGTCCTGTGGTGCTCTAGTCCCCATATCCTCCAGTCCTCCAGTCCTCCAGTCACCTAGTCCTCTAGTCCGCCTGTTATCTAGTCATCCAGTCATCTAGTATTCTAGTCCTCCTATCATCTAGTCCTCTAGTCCGCCTGTTATCTAGTCATCCAGTCATCTAGTATTCTAGTCCTCCTATCATCTAGTCCTCTAGTCCGCCTGTTATCTAGTCATCCAGTCATCTAGTCTTCTAGTCATCCAGTCATCTAGTTTTCTAGTCCTCCTGTTATCTACTCCTCTAGTGCTCCTATCATCTACTCCTCTAGTCCTGCTGTCATCTAGTCCTCTAGTCCTCATATCATCTAGTCCTCTAATCATCTAGTCCTACTACTATTACTACTACTAATAATAATAATAACAATAATAATTACAATACTACTACTACTACTACTACTACTAACGACACTACTAGTACTATAATTACTACTACTATTACTACTACTACTACTAACAATAACAACTACAACGACAACATTAGCACTACTACTGTTACCACAATTAACAGCAATTTCCTGGAGGTGTATACCATTTCCGGTGACCTTCACCTCACAATGCTCCTATTATCGACACAATTACTACCTGACAGGTAACGTCAACAAAAGATATCATTAAACGAGACCATATCGTAAAAAACATAACTCAACACCAGCCGGGGAGAAATTCAAATAAGGTGGTCTTCATAAGTAGGTTATGCTCTATATAACAGACTAATTTTGTGATTTGGTGTGTCCTAATTTACTAGTCATCTAAGAGAGGTTGTTGTTTAAGACAGGTGAAGTTCAAAAGAGGTTTTACTATATCATTGTGGGACATATTTAATGCTTAAACACTCCATTGTCCCACGTGTCATATGTCAAACGGCACACGCATTTCATATGACATGTCGGATGTCACAAAGGAAGTACTTTATATATATATATATATATATATATATATATATATATATATATATATATATTATTTATTTATATGACAGCATGGATATTAAATGGAGAGACAGCACGATGACATGCCTGCACAGCTGTTTTTCTATCCGCACCAGCTGTTATCTTATCAATACCAGCTGTTTTATCCAATCAACGACAGCTGTTATTGATGTCAGAATCACGTATACCAGCAAAATATTATTATTAGCTGTCGTGTTATTTTTTATACTTGTTACAATATAGGTCAAATGGTTCAGGTAATTGTGTTGACAGACACTTTATGAACGTTCTGGATTCTTTTGCTCTCTCTCTCTCTCTCTCTCTCTCTCTCTCTCTCTCTCATCTCTCTCTCTCGCTCTCTCCTTTTCTCTCTCTCACTATATATATATATATATATACAATTTTTGAAGATTTATTCAATTACTTTTAGGTGTAAAACGAATATTTGATAATCACCAATATTACTCTGATGGTTGTCATCATCAAGCCAGTAAAGCAAAGTGACGACAGATAACATTCATCACGTCTTTGTCCTTTCTTTCACTCCGTCCGTTCCCCTCACCATACAGCACTCACGAGATAATAATTGTCTTCGCCATAAATCCCCATATATCGGTCAATGAGCAATGGCACACTTTATACAGATTTAATGCGCTATCAACGAATAATGGCCAATGGCAGGAGCCCGGCTCGGCTCTAAATTCATCACTTCAGGAAATGAACCCCGCCAATTGGCGAGAATTGATCCAGATTTAAGCACCGGAATGACTGCAAGTCGGCCATATTGGCGCGACGGCGCACCACGTGGCAGCCAAGCCCCGGATGACCGGTAGAATTATCTCGATATTCGATTGTCTGATCGCGAGGTGGTCGTGACTGCTGGAAAGCCGACGTCACGGCATTTTTCTTCCGGACGGTGTCGCCAAATGATAAAGACGTCCTGACGTGATACACTTCGATCGACCTTGACATTCAGAAAGGTCGAAAGAGCCGAATTACAGCAGTACGGCTTCGTGCCCGTTTCAGAACGACAATGACTGCACTCGGCAATGAAATTCTCTCTCTCTCTCTCTCTCTCTCTCTATTTCATTCCAATATACGTATAATTTGTATTTTTATTTTCCTAGAACGTCGTCATGGTGTCTCCTCTGGTATGCAGCACCAAGCGAATTAGTCACAGTCGTGTCTGGTTGCATATCTCGTCATGCAAAGTTCTCAAAAGAGATAACAGACCATCTGTCTTCGCTGATAGAAGCAAAAATTATCAGATTATTGAATGATAAAGTGGGATATAGAAAGTGGGAAGTCCAGGAATGGGGTAATCGTGATCGGTGATGGTAATCGATTGTAATCGATTACACGATATGAAATAATCGTAATCGTAGTCTTAATCGCCATTTATAGATGCAATGTAATCGTAGTCAATTACATTATAAATGTAATCGTATTCAGTGATTACTATAACGATTACACAAGGTTTTTGAGTATTGACCATGTTATTATATCATGCCAAAATATAATATATTATAACAGCTTGGGATTGTGATATTGTGAGATTTCAACCCGATCCCAACCTGAATTGAGTCTATAAACTCTATTTCTTGTATATATTATAATTATTCCATATATTACATAAAACTTGCCTGACTGGGACCTATGACCTAGGCAGGACTCCCCATAAGGTGAACAACCCACAAACACCGGTACGAGCTGTATTCAAACCCTGGACTGGGTATTTGCAATAAAGCACTCAAACCACTCGGCCATAGTCACACCACACATGACGCGTCCCGTTGCTAAATGTATATTTCCCAACTATTCAAATAATGTCAACTGTAAAATAATGAATTTAAATGGATTATTAGTACATCAGTGTGCTTGTGAATATGAGGTGTTTCTCTAAATCATAAGTCTGTCCAGATGTGATATTGTTGGGAAGGCAGCCAGCCAGCCACTGGTTCATGTGGTGGCAATTACAGCTAGACAGTTGGTCGTTTAATTAACGGGATTCACCATTGTGTGCTATAATGCATTGTATTCTTCTGGGCAGTAAGTAAATTGGTTAAATCATCTGGTTGTGTGATGCGATTGCAATCAGCCATGTAGCCAATGGGGAATGAAGTCACTGCCAAATGCTTAACTAATAATTGACTTGGCTGACCAGGTGACACGAGGGATTAACCCGGAGATAATGACGAGGCGATGACGAGCTGATATTGATGATTCTCCATGTTTATATCAATCTCAGTTGTCTCAATAAATAACTGTGCATTTATGGCAAGTATATTACTTGCTCCTTTGCTCTATGGAGAATATTAACCTAAGAAATATTAAGACAAATTATCATTAATCAAAAGATCAATAAAATATACTTCTATTAATACCCATTGTTTTATTTAGTAGTTATATCGGTATTGAAAAGTGTTGAAAAGTGTTTCGTGGATTACCTATTATTATTATTGTTATTGTTGTTATTGTTGTTATTGTTGTGATCGTTATTGTTATAATTCTTGTTGTCATTGCTTTGTTCTCGTTGTTGTTACTGCTGCTGTATTCGTAATAGCAGCAAAGGATTGTGTGAGTGGGGGTGGGGGTGGGGGGGGGGGGGGGGGGGGGGGGGGGGGGGGGGGGGGGGGGGGGGGGGGGGGGGTGGGGGGGGGGGGGGTGGGGGGGGGGGAGTGAGTGAGTGAGTGAGTGAGTGAGTGAGTGAGTGGTGAGTGGTGGTGGGGTGAGTGGTGAGTGAGTGGTGGTGGTGGTGGGGGGGGTGGGGTGGGTGGTGAGTGAGTGAGTGAGTGAGTGAGTGAGTGAGTGAGTGAGTGAGTGAGTGAGTGAGTGAGTGAGTGAGTGAGTGAGTGAGTGAGTGAGTGAGTGAGTGAGTGAGTGAGTGAGTGAGTGAGTGAGTGAGTGAGTGAGTGAGTGAGTGAGTTTTTTTATTTCCCCCATTGCTGGTTAAGATGGTGCATATGGCCCAGACATGACTCCATAAGGAGAATAACTCACAATCACGTGAACGAGCTGTATTCGAACCCTGGGCTGGGTATTTGCCGTAGAGCACTGAAACCACTCGGCCATAGGCATATCCCAAGTAATAATAGTAGTGGTGATGATAGTGGTACTACTATTTCTAGTAATAGTAGTACTAGTAGTACTAGTAGTAAAACCCAGACTTCAGTGAATCATTAGTTATCAATGACGTTCACTGTGTGGAGGGTGTTGACATTCAGCCCATGAAACGGTCAAAATTGTATATCTATTAACAATTTGTTTACCAATATGATGAAATAGTATTATGGTGTTCCAGTAGTAACATGTGGGGGCGTCTCTCTGGTTTAGTTGGTAGCGCATTGGACCACAGATCACTACCACCTGAGTTCGAAACTCGGCGTGAGCATATCTGAACACTGTTTCATCTTTGACTTCGCTTCATTACCTTTGGAGGTCGTTCGGCCAATTTAGCCTATCATGTGCACAAAAGTAGCCGTAAAACATCAATCATCAATCATCAGTAGTAGCATGCAACCTTTAAGATTGTTAAAACTAGAATTACATCAAAACGAAATTCTCAATAGCCGTAGAAGTATACGTCATCACAATACCCGATTATCGTCCAATTTCATCAAATATTAGTCCATTAACAGGGTGGAATGGGATATGCCGAAAAAGTATGTACCGTATCGGGGTAGCAATAATCACCGAACCCACGACCTGTAGCCGAATGCCAGACACTCTACCACCGACGACAGAATCGGGAGATAGAGACACGCGAGAACCGAGTCACCAGCGGAGCAGGTGTCGTAGTTTAGACACTTCTGCCATTTAACATCATATACCTTCCAAACGAGAAGACATTAGACATTCTATAGCATCAAGCGGCGTGTTGGTGCCTAGAAAGGCCAATCACCTAATACATCACAGACAGCGTGCTATGTATTACAGGATAACCTGCGCCTATAGACACCCGTCTAATTCGAACTCCGCAATACTAGGTGATAAATGGAACGAAATAAATCAACATTTGCACGAAACAAACTGTTCTAAATGTTCAGTTGAAAGAAAACAAAGTTCGTAGAAAGAAATGCTTGAAGGCTGCCTCATAATGTCCCAGTGTCCTGTTGGACACCTGAGGTTCAAAGATGAGGTATTCTAGTCATCTGGAATAGATGCTTTACAAACAGGTATTTCACTGATGTCGTTTCCAAACTTGGAACACGCCCCAGTATTTAGGCAGCACTCAAAGGTCCAGTTTCGACCTTGCTACAATTCTGGCTGCTAGACGGTCACCACCCTCACTCCACTGTACGAGCCAACAAAACTCAATTTATAATGGAATATTCCATTCATATATCGCCAAATTATCCTTCTCGGGACCTGTCTTATACGACCACCCTAGAGAGTGGTCCAGGCGACAGGCGTAACACATCGACAATCAAAGAATAACAATAAAAGATCGTCGAATACTAAAATGTTGCAGCTGCAGTCTCTCAAGGCAGGTTTAATTGGACAATTAAACCCCTCTTGAGAGACGCATCAACTGTGTCCGCAGCACAATCAAAGGGAGCTACTCCATTACGGGCAGCCAATTGTGAGGCCGGCAGTCTCTCCCAACGGGCTTAGCTGTACCGGGATGTAAAGATGTCACCGTGACCTCAGTCTGGGATGATGGGTTGTCTCCAGGTGAATCCCTGGATGGCGGCCATCTTGGTATGCTCGAGCAACCGGGATAATGGATGGTTCTATACGACATATAACAATGGCGGACCTTCTCGGCCTAGTTGGCTCCAGTAGTCGATTGTTTTGTTATTTACATCCTTTGCTTTTGTTTCTTTATCTCCGTTTTATGTCGCCGCACGAGAACGAGGCTCCGGCCTCATTCTCGCCGCCACCTGCTAGGCGAGGTGTCAGGTGGTGTGCTTCCCGCGCCGTTGAAGACGTTCTCGCCGATCGCGGCGACCATGAATATGGCTCATTAACTGATTGATTAAAGTTGGAATCGTGGAATCGTCGACCATCCGATGTATTGGTTGTCGTAATAGTTGCAGTAGTGGTAGTTGGTGTTGTAGTAGTTGTTGTTGTAGTAGTTGTAGTAGTTGTAAAAGTAGTAGTAACACTAGGATTGGTAACAACACTACCTGTAGTTGTGGTTGTGATAGTGGTCGTGATAATAGAAACAGTGGTGGTGATAGAAGTAGTTGATGTATATATAAAAAAATATTATATATATATATATATTATATATATATATATATATATATATATATATATATATATATATAATATATATGGAGTGAGCGAGAGAGATTAAATTTACTAACGACTTAGAATCAAACTTTCTACAAAATAATTTTACAATATTGTTATAAAATATTTAACCAACAATGGATATGACAATCCTATTGTCACATCGTCTTCCACCACAGGCCCTCAACATCACATCACGTTCTCACTACATTATCTACCGGCATGTGATCACATCTCTTACAGCCAAACAAGTCAACGAAGGTCATCCATTGCTAGATCAATAACACGCCATAAGCTTTGGCATTAAACTAATGCTCTCCACGTTATACGTCGCTGATGGCTCCATCGTAGATTCGGTAAGTAAATGTCCAGGGGCCATAGGTTTGAATACATCGACTTACCGACCATCCGGACAATAGTATTGTGCACGTGCCGGCATAATAGCCTCGTTGTCGACCGCTTGCTTGCGCTTACGAAGGTAGGAATTCACCGAGTACCACAACTTCGATACCGGGTCATTTGACGATAATACCATAGCTCACAGGATCCATCTTGGATGGTCCAAGACGGCAGTCAAATTAAGAAGATCCAAAATAACATCATGATCTTACTCAGTAGGTGTCCGGATGTCACTAACTCTGATTCCTTCTATATAAAATGGTGCTGTTTTGCGGCCACGTTTGTGCACAAGCTGGACTAAATGGGCAGAGCGACCCGAAACGGTAATGAGGCGAAGTAGAGGATGAAACACCCTTCCGATATAGCTCGGCTGGGGTTTGAACCCATGTGCTATAGATCTGTGAGCAACCGCGCTACCAGCCAGACCATGGAAGCGCCCCGTTTCCTTCTATGTACTAAACATACTTTCCTTATCGTTTTTATTTTTTTGCAGAAAACTTTCAATTCTTCTTATTAGAATTTGTTCTTTCAATAATCTAACTTATGAATTCTTTATTATAGGTTGGGTTATGGTTTCTATATTCGAATAGGAGTGTTCCAATAGTGCAGCGGTTACCGGATTAGATCGTACCTGTAATTGTAGGATGTTTCTCTGGGGTCTGTCCCTCTGACATATGTCTCATGTGTAAACAGACCTGAGACGAAACAATCAAATATCATGCTTTATGTACTTCTTCTCGTATTTAATCATATTTGATTTAAAGAACAAAATTCACGATTAAAACACGTAAAAGATTATTGTGTTGATACTGTTTTTGTTGTTGTTGTTGTTGTTGTTGTGGCAATCAGCTTTGTTAATTCAATCGTATATTATTCTTAGAGATAATTAATTATATTGTACGTTTTACTAAAACAGCATCTGTTAATCCATTGGAATATAAATGCGTTAGTGGCTTATTTCGTCTCAGGTCTAGTCATACCTGAAACATGTTTACTTAAGTCTAGTCTGACCTAATGCCATATATATATATATATATATATATATATATATATATATATATATATATATATATATATATATATATATGTCTAGTCATTCATTTACCAGTATATCATTCTCATCTCACATCATCTCATACTTTCACGTTTATGATCATTGGGTTAATAGCTTCTAGCTAATGTTTGTATGTATACATTACGGAACTTAAATACATTTTGTCTTATCTCAAATATTTCATCGGATATACGCTTCATTACCGTTGGAGGTCACTCGGCCCATTTAGCCTACCTAACTCATAAAAGTGGCCGTAAAACATCAATCATCATCATGTCTCAATTCAGCAAATTCTTATAACCGCGATTGGGCCATTGTCACTATTACAAAATAGCTCTTATAGTAGCGGGTAAAGATAAGGTGTATATAACACCAGTAACCTGCTTGATAAAGGCCAGTACTGAACAAGGACACACGTTTCTGTACGCAAAACAAATCGTCCCTTTAAATATCCTTCGGTGACTTGTCAGCGACACATCTCGACTTACAAAGACAGCGGCGCCACGAAATAGACGTGCGGCGACCGACACGTGATCCAGTCAGAACGACCGTCGGCTCGGAAGAGAAAACGTCTCGTTCGTCGTCAAGGGCAAGGGCTGCATAAACAAATCGGGCCGTATCATTATAAAGGAGAGAAGCGCTCGTCCTTTACACAGTTAGGACAATGATGGCATTGTGACGGCCAATTGTTAGGTCGCAGGATATTAGAATACACTGTATAGCTCGCTAAGGCCGATTTAAACATGGCGCATTCACTAAAGACGGCGCAGAATAATCCCCTTATATCGCCCTAAGTGGCTTGTCAATAACGTATCTAGGATGACAATGCCATTGTGATAGAAAATAGATAGGGGCGATGTTTCTTAACGCGAAATAAAGCAGTCGCGCCTCCCCCCATAAGAAGATGCGTGATTGGTACATCACTGGGGTATTCATGGCAACAGTGGTATTAATCCGTTGACCTTTTCTCGTATAAAGATAAGGAAATGACATACTGCAAGGCTGACTACGTGGGAACCTTCCTCAACAAGGACAACGGCCTCGCGCCCTCGACAAAAACAAGCCATTATACAGGCCCAGTAAGAGAATTAGGGGGCGAAAACAATATTTTTTAATATATAAAATGCTGCTAGGTCGACAAGATTCTTCAAGGAGGCTTTGGTTTGTCACGAAATGTACCCATATGCAGGTTTAAACAGTTTATTTATAATAATAATAATAATTACAAAAACTTCTATAGCGCCATTATCGTGGAAAAGAATCGGGCTCACTGGCGCACCTAATACAGGGGTTGGGCAAACCCGTACTCCAGGTACAAAGTTCATCAACAAATGATCAGATGGAGTAGAAACGTAGGAAGGATAAGCGAGTCTGAAAAGGTGAAGTTTTCAAATGGTGACGGAAAGAAAAGATGCCATTTGATGAGGTAACTTGTTAAGATAGTTTTACGGCCACTTTTGTGCACATGGTAGGCTAAATGGGCCGAGCGACCTCCAAATGTAATGAGCGAAGTCAAAGATCCTTCAGATATGCCCACCCCGAGATTCGAACTCGGGTAAGTAGTGACCGGTGGTCCAATGCGCTACCAACTGACATCGGCGTGTGGAAGATGTCGTCTTCCAGATAAGGAAATGACGACGTCCTGCGTCTGCTACATCAAGCCGGTAAGGAAGGCTGTTCCTTATCCATCGAGAACTGCGACCTTACCAAGAGCTGACGGACTAGTCGGTAGTGACACAGATACATATATAAGACGACGACAGCGCCTCTGACGGGGAATAAATATCGTCCAACAGAGATAGGTTATCTAATCGCAAAAATAATGACATCCACCCAGATGACATCGGCGACGAAAACAGATTCCACGGACGAGATAAGGAAATGACATCATGCCTTATCTGAAGCAACTGGGGCCTTTCAACGATAAGTGCAGCCCGGTTTTGTTCAGCGAACACAACCATTGCCCTATATAGGCGGAGAGGGGGGGGGATGAGGCGGCCCCGGACAACGATCCATCTGGGACGGACGGGATGTACCGGGGATCGTGACCTCTGTACGTCAATGTGACGTCACTTCTACGTCATCGCGATTGGGTCACTGATCAAGATGTGCTTTAGATCGGGAGTTGTTGTGAGGCTGTTGTGTTTATATTGAAATGTTGTGTTATATTTGTTATTGTTGAGGGGGGGGGTCATGTGGGTGGTACTTTTTGTGAACCTAACATACTAACATAGATAGTATATGATTGGTGATGAGTAGGTATGGAAGAGTTGTTGTATTGTTGTTGTTGTTTTTGTTGTTGAGTGTTGTTGTTGTTGTTGTTGTTGTTGTTGTTGTATGTTGTTAGTTATTTAGCCTCAGTTTTTGCCACACCTCGGACATATGGCCGCGGAGCGACTCCCTGGGGAAGCAAATCAAGCAAATACATGTCTAAGTTGGATTCGAACCCAGAACCTGGAGTACTCTAGTATAGAGGAACAGTAATAATAATAATAATAGGTAGCAGTCTTTATGTGTAAAATCGTAGTAGTAATTCTAGTAGTACTAGTAACAGTAGGAGTAGTAGTAGTAGTGATGTAATAAGTGCGTTTTATTAAATTTAATTAGTATTATAATTATCATTGTGGTGCCGAAGCGGGAGATGTAAGATCGCTCAGTGTTCTGGATTTGAACCTCACTGATAGAGAAAGAGAGACCTGTGGCCATCCAGTCTACAATTTAGGGCCGTTTAAGACCAATGAGGCGATCGTGAAGGTTAAAACAGTAAAAACTTGTCGTTGATGTTTTACGGCCACTTTTGTGCACAAGGTGGGTTAAATGGGCCGAACGACCTCCAAAGGTAAAGTGAAAGATGAAACACCCTTCTGACGTGCCCGGCTTGGATTTTAACCCAGGTGCTATAGATATGTGGCCAACCGCACTACGAGTTAGCCCATAGAAGTACCCAGTAGTGAAAGTAGTAGTAGTAGTAGTAGTAGTAATAGTAGTATCATTAGCTAGTAAGTGAGTGAGTGAGTCTGTGCTTATTTAACCTCGGCACGGGTCACACAGAAGGTATATCATCGAGGTGCATCTCTCTACTGAAACATCCTACCAACACGGATATTGACTTAGACGTTTTCGCCGCAGCGCATTAGCGTGTGGCTAGAATTTGGTGTTTATGTGATATTATATATGATAATTAACAACAACTCCCCGCGGTATCATTTCGCAGAAGAACCAAACAAAAACACTCATAAAATTCCAGTAAAATTATTCCCATGCGAAGTACGTATCAACGCCGCGTGTGGCAGACAGACTCAACAATTAGTGGCGAATAGACTCGCGGGAATGTGATATTCTCGGTGGCGAATATACCCCGTGGTGGAAAGACTTCGGTGACGAACGTCTCCCGGGAGTCGAGCCGGAAACGTCGCATCAACGCCTCCATTAAGAAGAATTCGAAAGATGACGGCGCCCATTTGGAACGCGTCGTCTGTGAAAATAAAATAAAAACATTTGACGGTAACATTTAACGCGACGTTTCGTCCGTTAGCTAACCGGACAAAACTAACCGGACAAAACTAACCGGACAAAACTGCTAAATAAACCCTGAGAGATACAGCGTCGGTTGAATACAAAGATGCTGGGCGACAGTTTCCAGCAAAACGAGGCCCTTCGAGCAGAAAGGTCGGAAACTTTTCAAATGGTTTTGTGTAATTGACAAGAGATGCGACAATAAAAACAATAATGATTGCGACGAGAGATAAACACATAATCCGAAGCTCTATTCCCTGTCTGTTGGTGATCTCATAATGTACCACATCGTTTAAAATTGGTTTTCGATGTTACATTTGTAGTTGGACGTTAATAGGTTCATTTGTTTTTCATTTGTAAATAATAAATTGCCCCTTTTTGTTATTAAAGGGCAACGGATTATCTAAAGCGTGTGTTTGTACGCTGTACGCTATAAGATAGCTGCTACTAAGTGTCTATGTGTATACTCTGTGCGATGATGATGATTTGTGTTTTACGGCCACTTTTGTGCACTTGGTAGGATAAATGGGACGAGCGACCTCCATAGGAAATGAAGCGAAGTCAAAGATGAAGCACCCTTCATATATGCCCACGCCGAGATTCGAATCCAGGTGGTAGTGATCTGTGGTCCAACGCGCTACCAACTAGACCACGGAGGTATCCCAAATATACTATATGTGAGTGTGTGCCTATCTACCGACAGGTGTACTGTGTGTGTTATTATATAATTCCATTAACATGACTTACAACTTATTCGCATATTTACTATAGGCTGATACATAATTCAACTGAATTATGCCTTTGGATAGCTCCTAATAGCTAAATATCTCCATTATTATTATTATTATTATTATTATTATTATTATTATTATTATTAAGGAAAACAGTATAAATATTTGTATAATTGGCATTCATGTCAGTAAAACAGCAGTAGCTGTAGAAATATTAATATTCATACTAGTAATAGTACGCTTATCAGTAATTGCTCCTCTGCTAATTGCTGTGTTGGGTAAATTAAGTACAAATATTTGGAATATAGCATTGTATGTTTGGTTTAGCAACAAAGTTTGGCACGAGAGAGTGTGAAAGAGGGGGTGATGGGAGAGAGGGAGATAAGGGGAGAGAGAAAGAGGGAGATAAGGGGAGAGAGAGAGCGGGGAAGTGAGAATTAAGTTAAATAAACAGTATTAGTTTGTAATATGTGATAGTTTGTGATAACGATAATATTGTTTATATACATCACGGTGTTTGTGATAGAAGAATGAGGACACAGCGTACAATTACGTACGTACACACACATACACACACACACACACACACACCTATATACTCTCTTTCGGTGTGTCTACGCTTTAATCACCCGTTTATGTGTGTGTCTATCTCTCTCTCTCTCTCTGTCGCTCACTCTGTGTGTTCGTTCGTATGTGTGTTCGTGTGTGTGTGTTCGTGTGTGTGTGTGTGTGTGTGTGTGTGTGTGTGTGTGTGTGTGTGTGTTGTCAGATTCTACCCCACTTTATCCAAGTTGGCCATTAAATAGTATTACTCTTATGAAGATTTATATAGGATAGCCAGGTAAAAGATTACACGCTTTAGCATGAAAAATCGCTTCAACTGATTTAGTCCCCTGGTGAATCGTCCATTCGTTGTGCCTGTCTTTTCACTCACTGCGAAAGATCACCCCCCCCCACACACACACACACACAGGGAGATAGAGACTGGCCCTTAATTATTTATATATAAATTAAAGATAATCTAATCCACTGTCGCTGACTCGCTAATACACCGTCTTAAGCCAAACTTGGTCGTACCCTAATACCAGCCTGACACCACTCTAACACCACTCTAACGCCACTCCATCATCACTCTAACGCCACTCTGTCACATGGCGCACCATCAATAGGCTAGCTAACCGCCTATAATCCAGAAGCAGGTGCTCGTCACGTTAACAGAATTAGCGCTAACCAGTTAGCGCGCTACAGACAAAATACACCTTCGGGCGTATACAGGGTCTTTACTGTATGGGATTATTACTACTATAATGTGCTCTCGGTTCAAATACAATTGGCGATGGAATCAAACTGTAAAGACAGTGAAAAGGGGGAGGAAATACGAATTTGGTAGCAGTAATCCTTTTAACTTAGTGTTCGTTTCATACTAGAAACACGCTGCACCAAAAAACGGTGTTGATAAATGGACAGATAATTATGTGTACATTCAATCAGCCTCATTACTAACACATCTTTAAAGATGACTTACAATACAGTAAAGTTTCGTTTTAATGAGAAGTGGCTTATGGCGTAAAATACATACACGTAACATGGATGATACTGATAAGGAATCTAAAGATATGAGTATACTATTTATTTACACGTATATTATAATTTTTTGTAACGTAGATGATACTAAGAAAGAATATAAATATATATGTATATTATTTAATTACGCGTACATTAATATTATCTTAATTTTCTGTAACATGGATGACACCAATAGGGAATTAAAGGCCATTAAAGAGGTCGTACCATATTTGGAGTACGATAAATGTAAACAAAACATGACATAAGCTCTAATAATAATAATAATAATAATAATAATAATAATGCATATTTAATAAAGCGCCTTTACTAGCAGGAGACATTCAAAGGCGCTGTACAATCAATATGTAATATAATAAAACCCTAAATAATATGTCTGTAAAAAACCCTGTAAGTGACAATCGAATCATGACCGGGCCAAGCCAGATGCACGATTAATGCTATATTAATTAGCATATGATGTATAATATAATTTATTTATGACATAATAGTTGATTCTTGTACAATAACATCACATTCCCTAAGTAGCATTGCCATTGTTATTGATCATGATATGTGATATAATGACAAAGGAACAGATATAAAGACAGTATAATTGACAGACAGGCTAATAGGTATATATATATATATATATATATATATATATATATATATATATATATATATATACTGATAGGACAACCTTGAAGCAGGTGAGAGGAAGAGACGGGCATAGAGACATGTAGACAGGATTTATCCTGATGCTGCTGACGGATAAAGGGACTTCATAATAAATGACACAAAATGTGGATTTGTTTCGATCACATGACCGCTAACAATAATCGACATACTTCGATCATTTTTATATGAATTTCATTGCCTCTGGCATTCTCTCGGAAACCGAACCTTCACTGTAGCAAGCATTTGACGTCATCCACAGTCCTGAAGGGATCCGGACGACAAGCCGGATCAGTCGAAGACGAAATGTCTTTCGTGGGACCCCGGCTCACAGTTATCCATCAAATAATTTCATCTCTGCCCCGTCTTTTACGCCTAACATCGCTCAGTAGCCGCCGGAAAACAATCCCTGGAACACAACCAAAAACCCACCCCGGAGCCAACAATCAGATGGATTTGGTTCGTTTATCCGCGCTCGATGCCGGCCAGCTTTATTATCACGAGTCTTCACTGTAGCGGCCGTTGGAAGCGGCAGGTGAAGGGAAACACGTTCCGGATCGGGGTTTATCGATTCCGGATTCCGGGCGGGGCGTGCCGCAAATCCCACCGTGACGTCATCGGTACGTCACAAGGCGTGTCTGCGTCATTGGATGCGATAAACTTCACGGTCAGACTGGGTTCGGCAGATAACACTGCCGCTCTGTTATCGATAACAATATGTTTGGTTCCCTCTGGGTGCTGGATAAATCAATATGGGAAGATACGTCATGGAAACAGACAGACGGACGGACGGACGGACGGACGGACAGACCAATATCGACTGACGGAGAAATGGACATAGAAAGAACGTGAAACACGTCAACAGACGGAGAGAGAGAAAGGCGGAGATTATTATACAAAACAAGAATGGAAAAGATAGAGCTAGAAATAATAATAATAATAATAATAATAATAATCTGTAATTGATTAAATACCCCTCCTTTCTACTGACAAAAGATTCGTAATACTGTGTGTGTGTGTGTGTGTGTGTGTGTGTGGTGTGTGTGTGTGTGCGTGTGGTGTGTGTGTGTGTGTGTGTGTGTGTAGGTATGTCTATATATATAGAGAGAGAGGGGGGGTGAGAGAGAGAGAGATTAAAGTTATCATACATAACACCAATCTATTATTAACCAGTTTTCAATACGTGATAAATAGTTTATATTTCTCTTCTATTCTTATAATTTTGACAATCTCATCAAGAATTGGTTAGAGTACTGCACTACAAACTTCCAGGTTGTGGATTCAAATCCGGCATATAGCTGTACTTGTGGGATGTTTTTGTTTTGACAGACGACCTTCGGGACATAACAACTCAACATAACACACTATACGTGTAATCGTATCACATTAATTATAAAACTTGTTTGACTTTCTGTCTATCTCTATGTATGTATGTAACATCAATATGACTATCTAACTGTTTGTCTGTCTGTTTGTCTGTCTGTCTGTCTGTCTGTCTGTCTGTGTGTCTGTCTGTGTGTCTGTCTGTCTGTCTGTCTATCTATCTATATATCTATCTATCTATATATCTGTCTATCTATATATCTATCTATATGTCTGTCTGTCTGTCTGTCTGTCTCTGTCTATTTGCCTATCTGTCTTCACTGTTATCACCTTCATAGTACTCTCTATATCACCATAATACTACTCTCTATATCACCATAATACTACTCTCTATATCACCATATACTACTCTCTATATCACCTTCATACTACTCTCTATATCACCTTCATACTACTCTCTATATCACCTTCATACTACTCTCTATATCACCATCATACTACTCTACATATCACCATCATACTACTCTACATATCACCATCATACTACTCTACATATCACCATCATACTACTCTACATATCACCATCATACTACTCTCTATATCACCTTCATACTACTCTCTATATCACCTTCATACTACTCTCTATATCACCATCATACTACTCTACATATCACCATCATACTACTCTCTATATCACCATCATACTACTCTCTATATCACAGCCATACAACTTTCCAGAAGACAACCTTACAAACCTCGCTTTCACCAACATACCAGACTCCCTATTACTATATCATACTTCCATCTATATCACTGCCTTACTACTGTCTATATCACCGTTATATCACCGTTATATCACCGTTATATCACTATCTTTATTACTAATACATCTACCATAATATCACTTTAACGATTCTCATTATACCATAAAGACGATAATTGTGCCCAGTTAATGCCAGTTAATGCCAGTTTATGACCCTTGTTAATAATATACACATAAAGCCTGTAACCTGCTTTATCAGACTGGTAACCTGTGTTCTGTAGCCTGTGGTTTGCGGTCAGAAGTATTTAGCCTGTGGTCTATGGCTTACGACCTGTGACCTATTTCCTTTAGGCAGTGGTATGAGGCCTGTAGCCTGTGTTTTGTGGCATCTAGCCCGACCTGTGTAACATGTAGCCTGTAGCCTACGAAATGTATGATGTAAGAAGGGCCCGTGGTCATTAACCTATGCTAATGATATGTGACTTATGGCTTATCGCGTGTATAGCCTGAGCCCCATAGCCTGTGGCCTATCACCTGTGGTATGTAGCCTGTGATCTATAGCCTGCGATAGGTAGCCTATAGTATACATTATAAAGTTAGAAATAAACAATTTTTTAAATATTTTTATAATAATGTATAACGGGTAGTATCAAGATTATCACGTATATCTGTTTGTCTGTCTGTCTATATGTCTGTCTGTCTGTCTGTCTGTCTGTCTGTCTGTCTGTTTGTCTGTCTGTCTGTCTGTCTGTCTGTCTGTCTGTCTGTCTGTCTAATTGAAGGATCATCTGCTCTTCTTATCTCTTTACTCAATTATCTATTCCTTAGTATGTCTAGCTTTCTTGATCATCACCTATCTACATGGTTAGCTTACTGTGTGTGCGCGCGCGCCTGCGCGCGTATGCGCGTGCATATGTGCGTGCGTGTACTTATTAATTTATGTTTGTACATCTCCCACAATCAGACGTTATTCCAGACACGGCAAGTCAACCAGAGAGTGAATAAACAGAAGAGATATGAATATTTAAATAAATTATAAACATCAATCTGATATCCTACAAACCAAGACCACCTACGTTAAAAATAGAACCTGTCTGAATGGCAATAAAAAGAGCACCTCCCACTGTTTCGCACCATTTTGGTCACCAACAATGATATCTACCTTGAAAGACTACTTCTATTCATGTATTACCTGATATGGTAATATATTGTATCTTATATTATATTCATTTATATATATATATATATATATATATATATATATATATATATATATAAAATCAGACAACAACGATGACAGTAGGATGTACATATAATTATCTCACTATTTATATCAATATCTATTTTAGTTAAATAGCTTTTTACCTACAGACCGGTGTCTTGATTTCTAAGGACTTTGAACGGCGGCTAAGGACTTCTCGAATATCAAATATTGCTCGTGACTTTTGACTGTTTAGGTCACTCGGATTATAAATGATGATGTTATATGGGGCTGAAATACTGAGTAAGATGACAAACATATTTAATTTAGACAGACAGAAAAGACAGACTTGTAGATAAGGTGATGACGATGGAAATAGGTTGATCTAATTATTGGTTAGAAGTAATTAAAACTTAAAATATAACTCTCTCTCTCTCTCTCTCTATATATATATATATATATATATATATATATATATATTGATAATTTCTTCTCACCCACTCTCTGATGAGCATATCAGAGAGTTTCAATTTCTATAGAGTAACAGACTGTCCCCCCTTTCAGATGACACGTGACTTGCTGTCTGTGACATTTCGATTGGCTGGTTTACGGTCACGTGCCGGCCACTTATAAATGACGGCAATCGTTATATTGCGGGCTGAAATATTTGCCGTGTACCGTGAAGATGACAAACATATTTGAATTTAGACAGACAGACAGACAGACGGAAAGACGGATAGACAGACAAACAAATAGATTGTGATACAGACAGACCAATATGTGGTTCAGTCGAGTTGGTGAATTAGGGGGACGACTACTTGGAGAAAGATCCCGCAATATCAGGTATGACCCTGGTCCGTACCCAGAACCTGAAGATTTAAAGAACAATGCTCTACCGACTGTGCCATCGGAGCGTTCTAAAAGACCAGTGTGCAGTAACTTACAGGTAAAGTTGTTTGGTCACAGAACATGTAGGTTCTTATTTCGAACCTACCCACTCCCTACCACCTCATCCACAAAGACCATCCCACCCCCTGTTTGGTTTATAATTGCTTACTATGATGAATGGCGCGCCTTAATAACCCGCTAGAGACGGTACAGTCCCCAATAAGGTGAATACCGTGAATACTTGTTCCTGTCCTATACCAACACGGTCTAACATCAGACGGGTAGCATGGATAATATTAATAAGGAGTGCGTTGAAAAGGCTTTACTATAACACAAGACTGTGACATCTGGATGATGATGATTGACGTTTTACGGCCACTTCTGTACACATGGTAGGCTAAATGGGCCTAGCGACCTCCAAAGGTAATGAAGCGAAGTCAACTATGAAACACCCTTCAGATATGCCCACGCCCAGATTCGAACACGGGTGGTAGTGATCTGTGGTCCAACGCGCTACCAACTAGGCCACGGAGGCGCCCCTTATGTCAACTGGGGACAAAATACTCCCACATTATACTCTCAATTCTAGAAATTAACTCTTAAAAGTGCACATATACTCTGAAATCTACACAACTACTTTCAGATGTAGACATTTTCTCTTTAATCTGCACATATACTCTCAAATATAAACATATACTCTTTAATCTGCACGCATACTCTCAAATCTAGGCATATACTCTCAAATCAGCAAAAATCCGTTTAATTACTAATCGACACGATTAGAGCAATGCATTTGGTTTCTGAATAAAATCAACAAAAACAGACCAACAGACGGACAAACAGCTGTCATGAAGACAGGGAGATGGACAGACAAAGAGGACCAGACACGCCTTGAAACATACTGAGAGACATCTCGCTATCTCTCACATACCATCACCCACCGAGAAGAAAACATCAAAAAGCTAAGACGTCATAATGGCGACTAGGAGCATCTCATAAACAACATAGCAACCATAATGGCGGCCTAGATCTAACAATGTCTGACGACTTTACTTAACATCTGGAGGATGTCGCTTCCTGACTTGTAACCATAACAACCACACCAACAAGGTTAATTTGACACAGTTTTGGGTATTTCTCATATTGTCTCGAAAAGATAAGTCCGCTCTCTATTTTATTTTTCATTACCGAATGCCATTCTCCTAACAAGATTGGTGGCTCTTGAAGGCTCTGAGCGCTCCCCGCCCCCCCCCCCACACATGCCCCTCGACGTGTCGTATACACCTTTTCGTGTGAGAATGAGAAATTCCACAGATAAATTGTGAAATAATGACAAAAACAAGAAAACCACTTCCAAATAAAACTATCTGTCCATTCTAACCTAAATATCCGATGGTAATGTAGCGAAGTGAAAGATGAAACACCCTTCAGGTTGTTTAATTATGGAATTACTGAACAAGTTCACTGAGTTCAAATAGCTAATCATAAAATAGTGACGATTAAAGCCTAATGAGTTCTACCTTGATTATTAACTAATAATTAATATGATTTGATAATTGCCAGTAAATTAAATAACCGCAAAGTTGAAATAAATCTAATAGTTTAAAAAACAATGCCGCGTCAACAAAGCCTCACGCTACACGAATTACGAGTAACGTCTATTAGCAAGACTACAGTAGCTTGATTGATATGGCGCACAGCGATTATTTACAGTCTAACAGTAAATCACAGGCCACCTGGCGGACGATATGTAACCACGTGATCCGGACAGTCGTAATACGGAGAGCAATAGCCGCGGGTTAAGAGAGTTACTGTGGCGAGTTATAATTGATGATTGAGTGCGTTCGGAATCTAAATGCCATAGCAACAACATTTGTTGACGTTGTGGTGCTCGTTGCTATCGTTACTTCATTAAGTAATGGTTTAATATTTATCTCCGCCATCCGACTTGAGAATATCACTGGATCGATCATGTGGGGGTTTGTAGGTTTGGAAGTTGGAAGAATCGAATGCTGACGGACAGACGCGCGCGTGAGCACACACACACACACACATACATACATACACACACACACTCACACACAGACTCAGAGAGAGAGAGAGAGAGAGAGAGAAAACCCAAGTGAAATCTATGCCTTTCTGTCTATCTATATGTCTATCTACCTGTCTATCTATCTCTCTATCTACCTGTCTATCTATCTCTCTATCTACCTGTCTATATATATATATATATTTACCTGTCTATCTATCTTTCTATCTACCTGTCTATATATCTCTCTATCTACCTGTCTACCTATTTATCTATTTACCTGTCTATCTATCTCTCTATTTACCTGTCTATCTATCTCTCTATCTACTTGTCTATCTATCTCTCTATCGACCTGTCCATCTATCTCTCTATCGACCTGTCCATCTATCTCTCTATCTACCTGTCTATCTATCTCTCTATCTCTCTTTAGCACATCTATTCCTTAGTCTGTCCAGCTATCTTGATAAGCACCTGTCTACATGGTGAGCTTACTGTGCGTGCGTGCGTGCGTGCGTGCGTGCGTGTGTGTTAGTGCATGCGCGCGTGTGCGTTCGTGGATACGTGCGCGTGTCAACATGAAATGGTGTTTTCTAAATTTTTCTATTTGTCTATTGACCGAAGACGAGTCAAAATAATAAAACATTCCATATTCAAGATTTGAATTGTAAACAGAAATGATGACGTCAGAGGCCCATACCAGATGCTAAAATTGTTGATGATAATGATGATGGTGATGATAATAATAATAATATTAACTCAACGCTCACTCACTCATTCACTCCGTCTCTGACTTACTTACTCGCTCACT
This sequence comes from Paralvinella palmiformis, assembly GCA_025642065.1. Taxonomy (NCBI): domain Eukaryota; kingdom Metazoa; phylum Annelida; class Polychaeta; order Terebellida; family Alvinellidae; genus Paralvinella; species Paralvinella palmiformis. The sequence goes on from JAODUP010000397.1 coordinate 151,018, forward strand.
TAGTCACTCACTCACTCGTCTACTCATTCATTCATCTAATCTCATAACAAAAGGCCACAGCCATAATAAACAGTCGCACCACGTGGCCGCACAATAAAGGGTCACAATAAAAGCAAACCAGTCAAAGGTCATAATATAAGGTCAAGGAATATAAAGGGCTTCGTGTGGGCGTGGGCTTTTAGTATAGAACGGATAGAGGATTACATGTAATTACATGAAGATTACATGAAGATTACATGAGGATTATATGAAGATTACGTGAAGATTACGTGAAGATTATGTGAAGATGATGCCAGATGATACGTAACCACGACAAGAGATGACAGGTGATTAAAAGATGATTTGATGAGATAAGATAGTATTTGGAGAGCAAAAGGGGGTCGTGATTATAGAAGATGAAGATGATTGAGAAGATGATCGGATTGATGATGGAAAAGATTATAGCAACGATGTTGACAACTATAAGGGCAACGTGATATTCATCTGAGAGTACCGACGTCAATATAATGATGATGATGATGATGATGATGAAGCAAGGGAAGGTACTGGTGAAGATGAGAAACACGAGGGGGAGAGAGTGAGGAGGAGGACAGTACTGATGATGATGATGATGATGTTAATGATGATGATAAGAGATCTGATGATGATGCTGATGGTTATGAAGAGATAAGGGAAGGTACTGAAGATGAAGATGGTGATGATAATGAAGATGATGACAGAACTGATTATGATGATGCTAATAATAATAATAATAATAATATTGATGATAAGACCAACATTCACGCTAACAGCCACCAGCCCTCACCGACCCCGTGACGACAAACAACAAATTGCTGACGTCAACACCATAATGAGCGGCTCCTAATGCTTTAAGTGAAACAGGACGCCAAAGTCAATAAATATTCATTATCCATAATAAAGAGGCATATTACTTACATTACCCACACTACAGGTAGAGTATCCTCTCCCCGCCGTCGGCAACAAACATATTCGGCCACTTTAATCCCCACTTTGGGATATTTTAGCTCCACAGATTGAACACTCGTACTCCTTGATTGGGATAAGGGTCCGCAGGTTGAGGGGGGGGAGAGGGGGGCGGCGGTGTTAGAGGATTTTAACTACGTCGTTTGTTAGAGAGTTCGCTCGATAGTTAGTTATAGGACGAAGTAGAAGGCTCGTTAATGAGTCGAATTGTCTACCCTAGTGATGGGCTGAGTACTGATAGGGTTGAGTTGAAGATTGATCGGTGATTCGATGAGTCATTTGGTCGGTGATTCAAAAGTTGTTGCCATTTGTGTACGCCGTTTCGATTGATGGTTGATTACGTTAGTAGACACTAGAGTGAGTGAGTGAGTGAGTGAGTGAGTGAGTGAGTGAGTGAGTGAGTGAGTGAGTGAGTGAGTGAGTGAGTGAGTGAGTGAGTGAGTGAGTGAGTGAGTGAGTGAGTGAGTGAGTGAGTGAGTGAGTGAGTGAGTGAGTGAGTGAGTGAGTGAGTGAGTGAGTGAGTGAGTGAGTGAGTGAGTGAGTGAGTGAGTGAGTGAGTGAGTGAGTGAGTGAGTGAGTGAGTGAGTGAGTGAGTGAGTGAGATTAGAACTGCGTCGTCTCTTCAAATGTTTAAATCTGTTATAAAAACTCACCTGTTCAACATTTCATCACCAAATCTAACCATTTATGTACCTCATTTTTTAAATATCATTGTTCAGGGCCTTTGAATAGCTTTTATCAGTAAATGAGATTTATTCAATCTGCATTATTATTATTATTGTTATTATTATTATTATTATTATTATTACCATTGTTGTTGGTGGTGGTGGTCACCGTATCTTAGTACTAACGCGGCAGACTACAGGTGTTTGGTTCAAAGATGATATCTGACGGCGCCCCTGGTGATCAAAGTCATAAGTATATACCTGATCAGGTCAGATTTCCTGTTGGTAGTGGTAATTAGTATCTCGAAGCGGCATGTTTACAGGGCAACCGATAATCACGCCGAAGTGTATATGTCTGTAACGAGACAACCGGCGAGGCAACCCGACTATAGACAGACAGACAATCGGACAGACAGGTAGGCAGGCAGGCAGGTTGATATGACAATCAGTTATTATAATATCGTATTCTTAATAAAGCGCCCTCATTAGCAGGAGCCATTCAATGGCGTTGTACAGTGATACCCCGAAATAATGCGTCAGTTTGACGGACTAGCGGATAATAATGAACTCGGGTGATATTACTGCTCTACGCCACTATACCTAGCCCTCATCTCACCCCCCCCCCCGGGGGTTAGGGGCGGGAGGAGTTATTGTCGCCACCCAATAACCGACCCACCAAACCACCCACCCATCCACCCCGACTGCCACCTGTCGGAGAAATAGAACTATGCGTTTCACGATAACATCCTTGTTTACGGGATAAAAGCAGACATTTATTTCCAATCTACACGTGTTGTTCTAACCCGGATGAGAACAGTCAGGAAAACAGCTTCGATGAACGAAAAGATAATAACATAAAAAAACATATCCGTTGTTGATCGGTAATATTGACGTTAAATATCCGTTTCTTCTATTAGAGCGCCAGATATCGAACTGTAAGACGGAGATCCAGATAAATAAATACTGGATCTTGCGAAACATCCCGACGAGAGTTTCACTGTTTTTCGCTCTGAAGTTCCGCTGAAAACTCTCACCGGGCACGGGATTCTATCCAATACACGTGCCATCTCTTACGATTATTGGCAACGCGGACGTACTTCCGGTCACGTGATTACGACGGGCTTTCTTCGTGTTGGCGTCGATGGCCGTGGTTCTTTGGCGTAAAGCACATTTCTGGTATTGATCGGGTTTGGTTTGTGTTTTTTGTCGATCCTCGCCCGTTACATCCGATCAACTCGACCAAAAACTGCTCGTTTTGACGTCATTCCTAAGCTATGGCGTACGCCGCGGCTAGACATGACGTCAGCGGTCGTTAAGATGCGCATTAGCGTCTGGTAGTGATGTGGTTACACGCCTCCGTAAGATGTTTTCATACAATAATAATAATAATAATAATAATAATAATATCAAATTGGCTTATGTTCTCGGCTAGATGGGATACCAACTTATGTTCAAAATAGCGTTTCAAAAAATTTACTTTTCGTATGTGAGCATCAAAAGCCGCATCTCAGTTGAATAATCGTCAGATCTCCTTCAGACTTCTACGCGTTCGAAGTTATAATTCAATACTGCGATAACATCTCACGCTGGCTATGTGGTCTAAATAGTAGGGCGTTGGATCACAGATCACTCCCACCTGAATACGAATCGAATCTCGGCGTGGGCCTATCTGAAGGGTGTTTCATTTTTCACTTCGCTTCATTACGTTTGGAGGTCACTCGGCCCATTTAGCCTACCTTGTGCACAAAAGTGGCCGTAAGACATCAATCATCATCATCATCATCATCTACCGACTGTTAAAATTAGTATTTCGGTAACATGCTTCCACGTTGGCACCCGTCTGTTCAAATGCCTGTTTTTCAAATGGACGATTCCACAATCACCTGTGAGTGTTCGAAATAAAGTTTCAGGAGCCTAATTTTCATTTCTTTCTTATTTCTGTACCTCAAGATATTGTTGCAAGAGTACGACTCTTTGGCCACACGAGTAGAGCGTGACACTATTTACCTATTGCTATGGTCATTCTGTACGGGAGGTCGCAGGTTCGCGCCTCAGCCGTGGCACTATAGTGGGAGGAGTTTTCATCCAGCCAGGCAACTGGGAAGGTTTTCTCCACCTAATAAGCCATATGTTATAAATTATAAATTTATTTAGAATTAGTCTCCGTGGGGAAGCTATAAATTACAGTCCATTTGCGTCTCCCTCATTTGAGGTTGTCAGCCACGTTAAAAACTGCCATTTCGGCCATTTTTATTTGTTCAACAACTAGGAGTGTTCGAAATTGCGTTTCGAGCGGATGAGCGTCATCTGGACCCAGCGCTCATTAACTGAAACATCCACCACCTATCTACTGTCATTTGATAGTCGCAACACTGTCATCATTGCCACTAGTGCTATCATCATCAATCATCCTCCGTCACCCCCCCTCCCCTTCCCGTATTATTCAGCATTTACCTGTCATGGCTTTGTTTACAATCGATCAACGTAATTCGATAGAAATCGTTTAAGGATGTAAACTCTCTCTCTCTCTAAATCTCCGTGGTCTAACCGGTAGCGCGTTGGACCACAGATCACTTCCATCCGAGTTCGAATCTCGGCGTGGGCATATCTAATGGGTATTTCATCTTTGACTTCGCTTCATTACATTTGGTCTACCATGTGCCCAAAAGTGGCCGTAAAACACCAATCGTCATCATCTCTCAAAACCACAAGCCATGACGAGAAGTGACAACACAATCTCATATCGCCGATAGACTTCTCATGGCCCATCAACGAGTCGAGTTGAGAGGATAATAAAATATATATCCAATCTGAATCCGGGGTCATGTATGCTGACGTAAAGACACGTATTGCTTACGTCAGTGATTTGGGTGGATTATTGCCTTTGTTCAGGGAAGAGGGGCAACATCAATGATCTTCCTTCATTCACATGGTACCTGTTCTGATTGGTGAAGAAGATGATGATTGCTGTTTTACGGCCACTTTTGTACACAAGGTAGGCTAAATGGGCCGAGCGACCTCCAAAGGTAATGAAGCGAAGTCAACGATGAAACACCCTTCAGATATGCCCACGCCCAGATTCGAACACGGGTGGTAGTGATCTGTGGTCCAACGCGCTACCAACTAGACCACGGAGGCGCCCGTTATGTCAACTCGAGACAAAATATGACATATAGGTCTACTCCCACATCATACTCTCAATTCTAGAAATTAACTCTTAAAAGTGCACATATACTATGAAATCTACACAACTACTTTCAGATGTAGACATATACTCTTTGATCTGCACATATACTCTCAAATCTAAACATATTCTCTTTAATCTGCACGCATATTCTCAAATCTAGACATATACTCTCAAATGCCAACGACGAGATTCGAACAGGGGTGGTAAGGATCTGTGGTCCAACACGCTACCGCTAGACCACGGAGGCACTCTAACGTGTTCTGAATGGATTCTGGCTACCTTTTAAGTGAGTGACTGAACGAGTGAGATAGTTTGATGGATGAGTGAGTGAGTGAGTGAGTGAGTGAGTGAGTGAGTGAGTGAGTGAGTGAGTGAGTGAGTGAGTGAGTGAGTGAGTGAGTGAGTGAGTGGGCGGTCGGTCGGTCGGTCGGTCGGTCGGTCGGTCGGTCGGTCGGTCGGTCGGTCGGTCGGTCGGTCGGTCGGTCGGTCGGTCGGTCGGTCGGTCGGTCGGTCGGTCGGTCGGTCGGTCGGTCGGTCGGTCGGTCGGTCGGTCGGTCGGTCGGTCGGTCGGTCGGTCGGTCGGTCGGTCGGTCGGTCGGTCGGTCGGTCGGTCGGTCGGTCGGTCGGTCGGTCGGTCGGTCGGTCGGTCGGTCGGTCGGTCGGTCGGTCGGTCGGTCGGTCGGTCGGTCGGTCGGTCGGTCGGTCGGTCGGTCGGCCAGTGAGTAGCACTTAAAGACATTCCGGCAAAAAAATGCCGTCTTATACTGTAGCCTGATTTAAGAGGCCTCTTTTCGAGATGCGCGAGGGGTCCACTCCCGTGTGTTCATTCTGAACCCGGAGGAGTTATACTATAATAGTAAAAACTTTATTTGTTTGTTGTTTGGTTCTGTTTACATTATATTTACTTCATTATTATATCAATGTGTCTGTATTTCATTCGGCGGTCTAGTCAGTTCGCTTCAGGATCCGACGCCATAGTGAATCCGTTGCCACTCTACTCCGGGTCTACCGCATTCCGTAAAATCATCGCTCATAATTAAAATGTCCTCTCCTATTGGTTCCGGATACGTCGGAGCATATATCAACGTCTCGGATCTGAACTATGCCCTATTCATCAATTACGTCATTTGTAAGCGTTCAGGATCCAATCTGTCGGATAGTTTTGTCTATTTTCATAATCGTAACCGTTCCCTTATAAGTAAATATCAACGAACATCCCATAATTTTGGTATTTTCAGTTTTTAATATAGATTCTCATTACGTCATCATTTTATCCCATGATCAATGTCGGATGCCTAACAATCTCGACAGAGAAAATCTCGACAAAACGTTATCTAATTAGAATGACAACAAATAGGTCACGTCCTTCGATTAGCGTTGATGGATCCGGATTATAGAATCTAGCTTGAAAAGGAACGTTTACGATCCAGAACGTAATAATGACGTCAAACAACCGCCCAATCGGTCTCCTACATGAAGGTCAAATATCACTGACGTCAGCCGTTTATGCCCAGCAATAATCCGACTTTTTGACGTAATAACCAGCGTCGAATGACGTCAGTATTTATAGCGCTCACGTAATTTTTAACAAGATGACAACAGTTTTATTGCCTTATCTCAAAGTATCGCTAGATTATTGTTCCCATTTGACAACATCATAGATCTACATCATCGTCGGGATGTATGAGATGAATATGGATTTATTTCGTGTGATCAGGCAGCACCTTGGCCTCAGACATCACAATCTACAACATCCAATTACTGATCCACACAACTGGTGCAGGGTGGTCCAGATACCGATCTACAGTTGGATGGGCTGATTCGGATACTCATCTAAAGCTTGTGTAGACCGAGCCGGAGACTGATCTACAGCTGGTATAGACTGAACCAGATACTGTTCTACAGCTGGTGCAAACTGAACCAGATCCTGATTTACGGCTGGAGTAGACTGAGGCAGAGACTGATCTATAGCTGAATGGACTCATCCATATACTGATCTACATCTGAATGGACTGATCCAGATACTGATCTTCAGCTGGTGTAGACCTAATCAGATACTGGTCTACAACTGAGTAGATAGAGTCGGTTATTGGTCTACAGTTAGTGTAGATTCGGTTAGATACTGATCTACAACTGGCTTAGACTTAGCCAGATACTGATCTACAGCTGGTATAGACCGAGTCAGATACTGATCTACAGCTGGCGTAGACTGAGCCAGATACTGATCTACAGCTGGCGTAGACTGAGCCAGATACTGATCTACAGCTGGCGTTGACTCGGACATATGGAGACTGTAAAGAACAGCTCAACCTGCAAACGCCAATAAGCGGACTCGAACTCGAGGGAGGTATTCGCATAATCATCCATCCACCCTATCAACTTGGCCACATCTAATCTAATTACCATATCGTGGCGCAAAAACAGTTGACGCGCGAATTCCAGCGAATTTCAGCCAACAACTTAAAACATCTCTGATGACAGATGTCAGTCCGGTTGTCGTGCTTCTGAATCCGAAATTCCGGATGAATCTCGAGCCGACATGATCTTCTTGCGCAGTCGCTAACTAAATGAACAAAAACAAAATGGCGCAAAACTATCGCACCGTGGAAAATAATCTAAATGTCAGAATTGCTGACAGTTCACCTGTCACAAATTTGACACCTCGCCCGGCCGAGTTATTCACGGATATCGATCCGGACGGCGTAGGTCATCGAAAGGTTGGCGTTGTGTCGTTCGACTGGTGTCGCATTCACGCTGACAGTTCGGTGATCTTTCAGGCCAGTTGTATTGTCTCAAGGCCGCTGGACGGCCGCTTGGGGCGCGAATGGCCCATTCTTGCGACCTTTCGGCGATTTGTTCGAGAAACTTCGGCGAACGAAAGGTCATCGTTCGGGTGAATGGTTCTCGTCGAGATAAATAGGCATTGTGGCGGTGACTGGGGTCACTCGGTGCGTTGATTGGAAACGAGATCAGAGCCATTCTCGGTGAAAATACCGAGACGTAATGCTGCCATCGGGTACGATTTGAGTGAGTGAGTTGGGTGGGTTGGGTGAGTGAGTGAGTGATTGAGTTGGATGGGTTCAGTGAGTGAGTGAGTGAGTGAGTGAGTGAGTGAGTGAGTGAGTGAGTGAGTGAGTGAGTGAGTGAGTGAGTGAGTGAGTGAGTGAGTGAGTGGTGAGTGAGTGAGTGAGTGATTGAGCTGGGTGAGTAAGTTGGGTGAGTAAGTTGGATGAGTGAGTGAGTGAGTGAGTGAGTGAGTGAGTGAGTGAGTGAGTGAGTGAGGTGAGTGAGTGAGTGAGGTGGTGAGTGAGTGAGTGAGTGAGTGAGTGAGTGAGTGAGTGAGTGAGTGAGTGAGTGAGTGAGTGAGTGAGTGAGTGAGTGAGTGAGTGAGTGAGTGAGTGAGTGAGTGAGTGAGTGAGTGAGTGAGTGAGTGAGTGAGTGAGTGAGTGAGTGAGTGAGTGAGTGAGTGAGTGAGTGAGTGAGTGAGTGAGTGAGTGAGTGAGTGAGTGAGTGAGTGAGTGAGTGAGTGAGTGAGTGAGTGAGTGAGTGAGTGAGTGAGTGAGTGAGTGAGTGAAACCCGTCGGAACTGATCAAACCGGAGCTTCTCACTTGGTAAAGAAGATGATCAAAATAAATATCTCACAAAAAAGTTGAAAACCCAAATTCCAGTAAGACACAGGCCTGTGTATTATCTACTGTGTATTGTCTACTGTGTATTGTCTACTATGTATTATCTACTCTTTATTATCTACTTTGTCTAGTGTAATGCGAGCTATGCCACTCGTGGTGTTGAGAAAATGTAACGATAAGACTAGCTTTAAGAACAATGTATTATCGTATTGACGGGTATTTCGCTAGATGTGTGCATTGAGACAACTATTACAGGTTGTATACTGGGAAAATATTAGAGAGAGAGAGAGACTCAGAGAGAGAGAGAGCACTCTGGGTGTTGAGGGAGTACGATGTGACATTAATCAGTATTATGTTGAGCCTGAAGCAGAACTGTTAGTGGACTGACTGTGGGATGCATTATAATCATCATCATCATCATTATGAGCATCAGACGTTGATGGTCTATCAGCTAGATCACGTGACTAATATAATGTGGTATTCAAAATGGCATAAATAAATATTGCAATTCCTCACT
>JAODUP010000397.1:165000-172500 GCA_025642065.1 Paralvinella palmiformis
AAGTAGTTGGTTAGACGGTGAGAGAAAACTGGTTTATGATAATTGGCTTATGATTGATTACTGATAATGGCCGGGTTTTTGCGGGTTTCCGGTTTTCAAGTTTTGTTGTTTTGCGGCCATTTTTCTCCGGACTAGGTCAAATTAGCCGAGTGACCTCCAACGATAACCTGGCGCACGGACAAAGATGAAACACCCCTCAGACAAAGCCCGGGCGGGATTTGAACAAATGTGTTAGAGTTTTGTTGCTTGTCGCGCTACCAATGCAGCCATAGAGACGCCGTACTAACAGCGTATTCCAGAGAGTTGATGTACATGTACTCTGTTGTACAGGTAGAAATCAGGAGGAATAAGAGTACAAAGCATATGAGTACTGGAACAAGTTGTAAATGTAAACTGCGTTCATTTTCGATGCATTTCGCGCGCACGTCAGGCTAATTTAGGCGAAGCATTGGCCAACGACTAATGGGACGCAGTGAAAGATGAAACATCCCTTAAACAAAGCCGGACTAGGATTTGAAACGCAGTACCAGAAATCTATGATCGCGGCCACTATAACCAGTATGAGATCGATGACTAAAACAATAAAATGGTAATTCCTAAGAACTTTGGGGCGGAAGATTTGGTTCAAGATGAAGGAATTTCCGCAAGGGAAATCCCCACACAAAAAACCCAAACCAAATTTCGAAAACGTTGGATTATATCATTATATATTACCTCGAACGGAGGATTATGTTCAGTTTGTCTCAGAAGCCACGTGGTCTAGAGATGTAGTCCTAACCAGCTGCTTAGCACAAGATTATAGCAATGAGATGTCAGATGTTTATAGGTCAGACGTCAATGGTCAGTGATCTATTTAGAACGAGCTGGCAGACGTATCGGTGACGTCACAATAAATAATGGACGATCATTGGCTTAGAAGGCGTGTACCGCACGTGGGGGGGGGTGTTTGGGATGTATTTGGTGTTGATGTACGGGTGCTTGTACGGGTGTGACTATACGTGTGTAACTCTACGGGTGTCTGCACGTGTGTGACTGTACGTGTTTTGATTTATCACTAAGTATATATCTCTAGTAATAAGCATTGTCCGTTGTAACTATTGTTGTTCTTGTTGTTATTGATGATGAGGATGATGATGAGGATGATGTTGATGATGATGTCGATAATATTTTAATTTTTAACTGACTGAAATTACCCGCACATTGTACGAGGCTGACCACAACTACATGCGCATAAGACTGCAAGTTCATTTGCACGCGTGCACACACACACACACACACACACACACACAATAGCATAGAGCAATATATTTAGATTTAGGTATCACATAACAGAAACGTACTTATTTTAAATGCTAATATTGCTATCAATAATTTTAATAATAATAATACTACTACTATAATAATAATAATAATTATTATTATTATTATTATTATTATTATCAATATCCTGTCACTTACCTGGTTGGCGTCAGTTATATTGACAGATTGTCCAGTTTCGGCCACGTGACCTATGATGCCTTGACCCCACGGTATCCTTACTATATTGTCGCCCCTCATCGTAGGCAGACAACTAGTACCGGTACAAAGGTCAAACACCTTTGACACCAAGGATTGTTTGCCCTTTTGACCTTCAACGAAGAACAACGAACTCCACTCGGCGTCGACCAGGATGCTGACGTTGACCAGGATCCGCGAGGTCAGCGAGGTCAGGTCGAGGTCGTGCGAGATGTCCTTGACGATCTCGAGAAAGAAGTCGCGCTCGTTGGCGGCGCGCAGTTCGCGTTTTAGCTCCTCGTCCTTGCTCCGATAACGCGGAAGGCGCACCTTGGACTGGATCAGCATGCTGAGAATGGAACCGGAAGTGGGCGGCAGCGACAGGAACTGGCGCATGCCCTTCAGCGAGCTTCGGCGTTCGGCCAGCGATGACTGGTCACGTGACTGCGCGAACGACGCCTCGTGGGTGCGGAAGACGCTGCGCATCTTCGCTCGAGCGAACTCGTGTCGGAGGTATTTCTTCGAGTTGGATCTCTGGTGGCGGACATCCGAGAAGAAATGATCCTCGCCACAGCCGCGCGGATCTGGAGACGTCTGCTCGCTGGAATCCTGCGACGTCGACTCGATCCGGAAAGGTCCGGGCTGGAGGCTGTCCTGGATCGTCGGCAATCCTCGGCTAGTCAGCCACTTGTTGATGGTCAGCGTATCCGCCTTCCGCAAGACGTAATCCTGGAACCATCCCGGATTCGACTCCAGCCACGACTCGACGTCCGTGTGATCCATGATCGGGGTGTAGGGGAGGGGGTGGTGCTGTTCAACTCGCAACAAGCGATCCGTCACCGAATCGTTCACGTGATAGCTATATCCAGAAGGCGACTTCCTGGGAAGTGGACGACATTCAGGATCATTCTGTTTGGTCAACGGCGATAAGAACAAAATAATGATACTTACCTGACGTCATCAATGGCGGGAGATCGTAAAGGTAGTCACGTGGTTAAATCGCGGAACGCTGGGGGTGTCGTTGTTCTGTTATCCGGAATAATCCGTGTTCGAATAGTGAGATGCTTCGATTAAACAAAACTTACGTCCGTATCAGTCAAAGGTGTGAGATCTGGTAGTGTTAATATAGGCGCATCTCTGTAGAGTAAAGGGTTACATCTGCGGTGCCTGTGACAGATGATACAGATGTGTAGACGTACTAAAGACATCTGGACTGGCTACGGTTATCTGAATACAGCGGATACACTCTGGCGCTTCAGGTGATACAGATGTCGAAAGATGGAGAACATCTGTGTAAAGAAACGGCACCAGAGTATGGCGTCAGACATCTTTATAGAAACGAGCCAATGTGTGTGTGTGTGTGTGTGTGTGTGTGTGTGATGTGTGTGTGTGTGTGTGTGTGTGTGTGTGTGTGTGTGTGTCTGTGTGTGTAAATGTACGCATGTATATACGCATGTTTGTATATATGCACGTATATATGTATTTATGTATAATTATATCTTTCCATATATGTATGTGTGTGTGTGTGTGCATATATGGATGTGTGTGTGCATATATGTATGTATGTATATGTATATGTATATGTATGTATGTATGTATGTATGTATGTATGTATATTTGTATTTATGTGGGTATGTAAGTATATCAATATATATATATATATATATATATATATATATATATATGATTACAGATCAACATCTATCTAGGTTTATGCTATGTATGCGGGTCAGTTCCGTCTGTTGTTATCACAATACCTCAACGATACAATCCTCAACAAATCTTCAACTCATTCTCAAACGCATTCACACAATCCTCGCCACGATTCCTCGCAGCAAATCTTCGGCATATATCCACATCTGGATAAAACATTCAACGTAGATTTACTCGGCGTGTCCACGTCTGACCGCAAATCCCCAACGCCGACCCCTCCGCGTCATAAAGTGTCCATACACGGTGTCAAGGGAGTTCCGTGTGTCAATCACAATGTCTCCGTGTGTTTTTACCCACCATGCACCGTATATCCACGTGTGTTTTTGTGTGTGTGTGTGTTTATAACAAGTCGTCACGACTAAAACTAACGATGATGACCTGATAGTAATGCCATCAGCGAACACAACATTGGAAACCTTCGCCCCGCAGACCAGCGACATTAAAACGTTTCTGGCCGAACAAACAAAATGGTGTTTCGTTGGCCACGAGCCGTCACTTATCCGTGGCGCAGAAACCCAACGGATGTGGTCGGGTCACGTGCACTCTAATGAAAGATATAACCAGACGGACGGACGGACGATCGGACGAACGAATGGAGTAGCAGATTGACGGAGAGAGAGAGAGAGAGCCAGCTAGCCGACCGACTGACTGGTGACTGGTGAACAGCCTCACAGCGCCCTCTATTGAGAGCAGCAGCCGTTTAGACATTGATTTGTCAGTTTAGCGCCGACCGGTACCGCAGCTCCTCTCCTTTAGACCGCGGCCATTGAAGGAGGAAGCGTTATTTGTCAGTTTAGTGCCCGACTAGTTACGTTCTCCGACTGACTGACTCACCGGTGACTCGTAGCGACTCGATTTTCTGTGTCGGGAGAGTAGCGGGCGTTAAGTCGGTGTCGCTATTATTTTTTGTCCTTTAAGGCATCTTTCGCGTTGAGGTTTTACGGCCCCTTTTGTGCACTTGGTAGGCTAAATAGGCCAAGCGACCTCCAAAGGTAATGAGGCGAGGCCAAAGACGAAACAACCTTCGGAAATGCCCACGCCGAGATTCGAACTCGGTAGTGGTAGTGATCTGTGGTCCAACGGGCTACCAACGAGACGACGGAGATGGCCGCATCCTTCGCGGATACGGCGAGATGAATGGGCCGAGCCATCCAATGGGGCGATGCGAACGATGAAACACTCTTAGGACTCCGCCTAACCGGGGTTCGAACCCGGGTACTATAGAAGTCTATTACTAACAGCTAGACCGAGCAGACGTCTGGAACTTGTCATCTCCACTAACAGACAATTAGAACAGTGACACAATTGTGTTAAGTGTCCAACCTCAGAGAACAGATCCTCAGACGTAATAGGGCGTTCATTGGGAGTATTTCAACAGGCACTGACACAGAGAATCACCAACAATATATTTCAAAGCCGATTCAGGAAAACTGACTTTCCTACTAAAACTTGTTCTGCGGACAAATATAGAAACAGATGATAGGGAAACCTACCTAAGCAGACAGCCTCAATGATCGTATTCAATGGTGTCAAAATGAGGTAATCATGTAAGGCCGTTCCTACCTATTACCGAACAAGGGTGCTGAATTGACGCCTTTTTGTGGGCTTCCAAGCGGGATGGTGCTTAAGACAGGTAGTCTTCGTGAGAGGTTTTCCGTGTTTTACATCAGTAATGACTGAACCTACTTGATGGTACTACTACTCACACAGAGGCCTAGCCACGAGGAGGGATGCCGTGGACTGGGGGGGAGGTCGTTCTCAGCTGGGTGTTGGTTGTCCGGAGGGGGGGGGGTGCTTGTGGTCCCGAATAATTTGTTTAAAGCCTACCTGAGCGACCCCTAGTTTCGTAAATATCCCCAAAACACGCGTAAATCGAACCCATTTGTGGTAATATAAATTGGCGTTATGCAGCCACCTCGTTAACTGACCAACACAATTCGATGACATCCTTTGCAAAAGCTGATTGGTTGGCTGGATGTCAATGGATTATAAATAAGTGTGGTACTTGTACTTGGTAGTTTGGAAAAGTAGGCGTGGTAAGGTGGCGGGGCGGATGACCGGATAATGTCTCAGCTATAGCCATAATGAAAAGTTCTTAGAAGATATTTGTATGGAGATAGGGCATTAGCAAAATAACGATAAAAAAACAATTTAAAGCGAATCAAACGCTTTGTTGTCTAAAATATAGTTTATTATAAATCTACTGTAGATGTTATTGATGTGTTAATTAGACTGGTGGCTCAGGGGTTAAATAGCGGGATAATAAGCGCTAGTACTGTTGTTCGAATCCACCAACTGGTTACTAGTCTAACACACTGACTCAGCCATAAACGACTACCTGGTTGAGCGTGCTGGATTAAGTATCTTTAATTGTTATTTAGTAAATATATACTCCACCGGTAGTTAATATGACTATTGAATTGTACACAGCCCGGAAAAGGGATATATGTAACGTGGAGTCAACTGAAGCCTTTGACAACTAACAATTAGTGACATTGAACTCTAACAACTAACAGTAAAGTCATTAAGAGTATAGTATATTTCAATTAAAACCATTAATGCTAAGAAATAAAGGCCTGCACACTAACAACTTGTTGGTAAAAACTGCAACCTTAAACACTAACAAGTAAAGCTCTAAATACTAACAAGTGAAACCCTAAACACTAACAAGTGAAGCCCGAAACACTAACAACTGAAACCCTAAACACTAACAACTGAAACCCTAAACACTAACAACTGAAGCCCTAAACACTAACAACTGAAACCATAAACACTAACAAGTGTCACTATAAACACTAACAACTGATACTCTAAACACTAACAACTGAAACCCTAAACACTAACAAGTGAGGCCCTTAATACTAACTAAAACACGGAGACGTAGGAAAGTGGTACCGGAAGAAGGTCAATGTTAATTCCCCCAAAATGTGATCCAGACGTTATTAATCCAGAAAAACAAACATAATCACGTTCATAATTCTCGGGTGTAAAAATAATCCGACTTTTTTTTCATTGCGCACACAACTAAGGACAATGGCCGTCTTATATAAATATGTGTTTCAGTCAGCTGTGGAAATTAGAGACGAATTTATGATGATTTGGCGTGGACTTTATGATCGGAACACCATCTGGAGCCGACCAGTTGACGTCATAACATAACCAGCAGACGATCGATTATCAACAATAGCCGCTTGTTTTAGGCGGAAGTAGCCACGTATGTACCTTCAACAACGAGATATATTATAGGGATCATTTTGTGAGACACCGCTAGTGCGTAGGGGGAGCCATCATCGGCTGCTTAATTCGAAGTTTTAGATATGTGAATTATGCTGGTTAATATTCTTGCGAAAATACCAACTGTTTTGAGATTGTTTACATATAAATATGTTTAATTGATTAATTAATAATTAATTAATTTGTTCATTCATTCAATCATTCATCGAATTCTTCCGTAGGACATTTGGTAGCACACTAAATAAAACACTCTTGAACCTCAGTGTGACTTGTCCTTGTGAGATGTTTCAACCATCAGTAAAAAGCCTCTGACCAAGCTAAATAAAACAGTTTCTGAGATTCACCTGTTAGTTGGCTAATTGGTTGGTTGTCTATTTGATTAATTAACTGATTCGTTTGTTGGCTAATTAGTTAGTTGGCTCATTGGTTAGTTGGCTGATTGGATGGCTGGCTGGTTGTTGGTACGTTTGTTTATTTGTTGTTCGTTGATTTCTTTGTTTTTATGTTTATTTAATTGATTGATTGGCTATATTTACCACCATTATATAGAGGAATGCCTCTCACCTTGACATAATTATTCCCGACCTTTGTTGACCTGACCCTATACATCGCACACGCCCCGACGCGGGAAGCTTTCCCGCCACAAATTATCTTCTGCCTCCACCAGGCGGAACCTTGACCAGACTTCGAGTGTGTATCTATGGAGATAGAGAATACACAGCACCTGGCATGTGGGCGATATTAGATAGAGATAGATCGTCGAGCACCGCGACCGACATCTAGGTAATGCCATCTCGCTCTATCTCGCCTCTATCGCTCGTTACCACGTCGTCCGCCAGATGTCGCTCGGCAGAGAAAAAATGGCCGCCAAACAATGGCCGGTATCGACTGGCGTAAGACAGATGTCGCTTAGAACGTTTAGAATTGTTGATATCGGATGATTGTGTTACCAGGTCGATGTTGAATGCTATAAGCGGCGCTAAAATGGCGACAAATGGCTAATTTCAGGCGGTTAAAGGGCACGAATATTAATATTAATATAGTTCGCTATATAATTAG
>JAODUP010000397.1:177500-352500 GCA_025642065.1 Paralvinella palmiformis
GATTATTGAAGTATCACTATAGCTAATTATCACCATGAAATCATATATCTTAGGCACAGACGATGATTGATTTTTACGGCCATTCTTGTGCACATGGTAGGCTAAATGGGTCGAGTGACTGCAACGGTACTGAAGCGAAGTCAAAGATGAAACACCCCTCAGATATGCCCACGCCGAGATTCGATCACGGGTGGTAGTGATCTGTGATCCAACTCGCTACCAGTTAGACCACGGAGGTGCCTCTTAGGCAGAGTAAAAGCTTCTTATCAGTAAACGATTGACAACAGAATATGTGTAATAATAATAATAATAATAATAATAATAATAATAATAATAATAATAATTAGTATAATAATAATAATAATAATAATAATAATAACTAGTATAATAATAATAATAATAATAATAATAATACTATCAGTTCTTTTAAATCGTTGATACATATAGTCTGAAAATGTAGGTTTTGGGCAGATCATCGCATTTGTCTTTTAACACACACACACACCTCTGTCTGTCTGTCTGTCTGTCTGTCTGTCTGTCTGTCTGTCCCTCTGTCTGTCTGTCCCTCTGTCTGTCTGTCTGTCTGTCTGTCTGTCTGTCTGTCTGTCTGTCTGTCTGTCTGTCTGTCTGTCTGTCTCTCTCTCTCTCTCTCTCTCTCTCTCTCTCTCTCTCTCTCTCTCTCTCTCTCTCTCTCTCTCTCTCTCTCTCTCTCTCTCTCTCTCTCTCTCTCTCTCTCTCTCTCTCTCTCTCTCTCTCTCTCTCTCTCTCTTGTATGCCAGGTGTTATCATAGTCAAGACTAAATGAAGCACTCACTTACTGACTTAACCAACTGTCTGAGATGTATATTGCTGACCATCGGCTCATTTATACACAAATTAACCGTAATATCAAATGCTTACTCATGCCTCAGTCATTTAGTAAGTACGAGAAAACTTAACGAACATTGCGAAGATTCGAACCCATGTATTTTCGTTCTCTGGTGGAGCACCATATCAGAGAGCCACCAATATCCCGTTATAATATATTTGTATGCATTAGATGCAAATATCAGTATACACTTAGTATAATAATTTTATTTACATGTTGACTGTTGACGTCATTATTGGAGACAATGGGGTGACATACCACGTGATTGTCTAAGGCCACGGCTAAACAATTGTTTGTTATGTTTTGATGTTTGGTTTCGTTTTCTGCTTAACGGCGATATAAATCGTATTGTGTTCTTTGCACACGCACACACGGACACGTACACAGAACGCACATACATATATATTCATATATATATATATATATATTCATATATATATATATATATATATATATATATATATTCATATATATATATATATATATATATATATATATATATATATATATAGGTCACTGACTAGAAATACATAGAAAAAATAGACATAATCCTGAAACTCTGGTTATTGTACATGGATGAATGAAGGCATGATTTAGATCCAAATTCTACAATATTTCAATTAAATAATAGTTAAATAATACATACAAATATATATGATTTAAGGTAGAACACGCTGTTGTAATTACAGTAATAGTTATGAAAAGTTATATATACATATATATATATATATCATTTAATGAAAAAAAGATTACAGGCACACACATACACGTTCCGTCACACACACATACACACGCACACACACACACACACACACACAAATACACACATCTAAGTAAAGCTAATGAAATATTATAATTACCTGTCCGAATAAGTCTCCTGTCTGGATCGGTTCCCTAAAGTATCGTTCAGAGATTGTATTCACGCAGTTATTAATAGTACCCTTTCGCACACCACTAGGACCCACCAGCATACATACATACCAGAATACATCATTATATCCCACAAGTCATTATATCCCACAAGTCATTTTATACCACAAGTCATTTTTTACCACAAGTCATTTTATACCACAAGTCATTTTATATCACAAGTCATTTTATACCACATGTCATTTTATACCACAAGTTATGAACTGAAATTTGAATATTGTGTATGAATACAATAGATATAAGATATAATGCAATAATACAAAATAATGTTGTCAATGGAGACTGAAAGGGTAATGTATATCCCCAAAGTCATTTTATCCCCAAGTCATACATCCCAAAAGTCATTATATCCTACAAATCATTATATTCCAAAAATCATTATATCCCAAAAATCATTATATCCCACAAATCATTATATCCCACACATCATTATATTCCACAAGTCAATATAACCCACAAATAATTATATCCCACAAAACATTATATCCCACAAATCATTATATCCTAAAAATCATTATATCCCAAAACATCTTTATATCCCCAAAATCATTATGTTATTGGGATAAGTGGCTGGCTTTGTCAAAAATATATAACGTTAATACAACATTTGATATACTAATGACAGAACATGATGTATATTATATATGTCTAGTAACTAGTCAGCCACTAGCCAACCCGTACACATCCCATACTACCCCATACATGTTACATACGTGTTCTATATTCATGGCATGTGCATGAGACTAATCTCATACTCTTCCCATACACATCCTGTATACGTTCCATTGATATTTCGCGTGTATCATCTATGAATCGTATCGACGGCACGTTTACGTCACATATACGTCACATATACGTCACGTACTTCAATCATCAAAGGCCGTTCCACTTCCATCATCGCTAACGTCATCAATCACGTGATCAATATGTCTACACGTGGTCGCCATTTGAACAATACTCACGTGATAGTTTAGTGGTAGCCGGTAATTGAAAGCAAATATTTACAGAATGACCTACTGGTGTAGGTCATCTGTCTACGTCATAGATTATACGAACACGTGACCCCTCCATGCGCAACGCATTGTCTAGACATGACCTAGACGTGACCTAGATGTAGCCTAGAATTGCAATACAACATTTAGGGAACTGCCACTAATGATTACGTCACGCTTTCTAGTACACATTTTACTTCGATACGTAATCTGCACGTAAGTCTCAAATAGCCATGACGTCACGTGAAAAGTACTCAAGTCAGCTTTCATCCCTGATTTAAGCCTTATTGGCCTATATACGTCACAATTGACCTCACATATAATCGGAATATACAACGCAAAAGTGATGACGCCTGGAAAATCTCTGCGCGTTCCAGTAATAATCCGAACACGTGACATACCGTGCAGATGCTGGTCGTAATAACATTTTTGCTCGTATATTTCTAGTTATTTTATCATGTGTATTCGTTTGTGGTCACGTGGCTATAAATCGTTAACTAAGCGTGATGGTGTGAAGCCGCTGATCAACAAATGAGCGAATGTTATTAAATTATAAAAACAAATTATTCTAGACTTCGCCTGCTTATTAATTATTCATCGATCCCATTATGACAGGAAAACGGATAAATGTGTCGTCATGTCTTGGTCTCCGGAGCAATGACCTGCTAGATAGGAAAGTGGCGACACCTACCGGACATACAGCATCTTTATGGCAAATAGTACGATCACCGAAGGTACGACGTCAATATTACATCATCGCTAATCTGTGAATAATGCGAAATTTTATTCGAAATGAATACAGAAAGAATATTACTGCGGAATCTTCATTGTCAGAAAGCTTAATTTGTATTAATAAATTTATTTGTTATTATCATAATATAATATACAATAAATATTATGTAATAACGGCTTCCCATGTAGCGCATTATTGAACTTGAGTTGCACTAAGGTGCTTTACGCTGAAAGCTGAATTAAAACATGTTCTGCCTCACACAGCACGACCATATTTAATGCATAAATCCCTTTGATTTTTAAATATTATCATAGACTAATTTTAAAAAGTCGATTTTAAGAAGCTTACAAAATATATTGATGTGATCCAGGTTTGTTACGATTCGATAACTTATTCCACAGTCTGGGAGCTGATGCTCGGAAAGACTTCCCTCCGTACAGTACTGTATAGCTTTGTGCTACCGTCAAAACATGAGCAACCCTCAGATCGAAGCATTCTCACGGGTATATAGTCGTAATTCAGATCACTTTGAGACAGTGGCATTATTCTACCCGGGACTTGGAACACCTGAAACAGGATCCTGTTCTACAGTGATCTCAACCGTACGGGAAGCCAGTACAACAGAGAATCGTTAATTAAGAAGATACTTTAATCAACAAGAACTATTAACTTCTAGATTTGGGTAATAATTCATCAAGAAGGTTTTTTATTCGGAATTGTTTAACAAACAACCGATTATACTGACTGAGTCTCTCAACCCGGAAAATAATATAGTCATATACAAGTATGTAGATTATAGAAAGGAATGTACGTTCTACTATAGACAAGTCACCATAACAATCTACAATATGTACACATTTGTACATAACATCTCGTTGTAAATAAATAATATATTATTTTATAAAGCAATCTGCTATAGAAGTATATAAAATATTCATATAGAATATTCTACTGTGAATAAATCACATTTTTTATAGAATATTCTGCTATAAAGAAATAGAAAGGTTTTTTAGCAGAAAAGACAACTCCAATTAAATAACTTCCTTTTAGATAACAATCTACTAATTTATAAATAGCATATTTAGTACACCATTCTACTGTAAATAAACGAATAACATTCACGTAACATCCTACTGTAAACAGATAACACATTTTATACAACATCCAACTAAATACAAATAACACATTTTTATATAGCATTCTACTATAAACAAAAAATACAAATATTTGATATAACATCCAGCTCGCTTTCTCTCTCTGAGTGATGAGTGAGTGAGTGAGTGAGTGAGTGAGTGGGTGAGTGGGTGAGTGGGTGAGTGAGTGGTGAGTGAGTGAGTGAGTGAGTGAGTGAGTGAGTGAGTGAGTGAGTGAGTGAGTGAGTGAGTGAGTGAGTGGTGGTGAGTGAGTGAGTGAGTGAGTGAGTGAGTGAGTGAGTGAGTGAGTGAGTGAGTGAGTGAGTGAGTGAGTGAGTGAGTGAGTGAGTGAGTGAGTGAGGTTGTCGGCGGATATTAGAACTGCGTCGTCTCTCCAAGTGTTTAAATCTGTTATATCTGTCCCTATCCATCGAGTTAGTGACTCAGTCAATCACTGAATTGTTGAGTCACTGAGTCGCATCTGCACACAAAAAATAGATTTTATGCCGCCTCCTTCTAGTCACCTCTCAATATGAGGACATAAAAGAGACAACAGCAGGACATCACTTAGTCTTTGATGTCTTCTAATCAACATTCAGAAGACAACAAAACATTCGGTATTCATCTCCTGTTTTTTTGTCATTATGACACGTCATAAGACCAAACCTTGTCAAATGTCAAATGCCATCCCCTTTGTTGGTGTCTGTATTATATAATCGCCACAAAAAGAGAGCTATTTTCAGTTAATATACCAATTCTTGGAATATCCCTTCCCATCTGCCATACGGCAACATTTTCAGTGGTCACGTGACCGTGTGCTGCTGTGACGTAAAGCATTCGGGGTTTTTTCTCCCCTTGATAAGCTTATGGTAGTTAACCTTTGTCAGCCTGTTGTGACGTATCTTGCTGCGATGAAATGTCAGAATCAAACAAACTTTATTTCGAAGCTCATGACAAACTACCTCACCCACTCACTTATACACTCAGATACTCAAATATCTGCCACCACATTAACCCGGCACACATGTTGATGATGATTGATGTTTTACGGCGGCTTTCTGGACAAGGTAGGTTAAATGGGCCGAGCGACCTCCAAAGGTAATGAAGCGAAGTCAAAGATGAAACGTATGATATGCCCAAGCCGAGAATCGAACACGCGTTGTAGTGATCTGTGCTCCAACACGCTACGGCGCCCGTGAATTGTTGTGACTTAATATTTTATTTATAACTTGTGACCTTGAAATTAATTAATGAATAAATAAATAGATAAATCGTCCTAACCTAGTTTTTTTCCTCCGAACGTCACTAGTGATCGTTGGTCGAGGATAACAATTATGATTTTAAGATGTTCCATTATCTTCATATTGTGTTATAACAATACATATGACAGCTGATGATCTCCTGAAAAATGACAGACATTATTTTTTTTATTCATGAACTCTTAGCCATTTTTATGATTTAAAGACAATATTCACCTTCGGTGGCTAAAACACTATTTGTGCGCACGCCACATCTCTCAGAAATTGTCTTCTCAGATAGAAGTCTGCACTTAAGTGATCGAACTTTTTGAAAAATTATACAAATTAGACAAAATCCTAATTCCCAAGATTCGGATGATAAACCTGAAACTCTTAAAGTATTCTACTAAATTCCATCCCAAGTAAACCTTTATTAACTTGGATTCGAACTCTTGATTCTGTTAAATGTCTCATCATATGTACAAAATTACGGTTACGATTTGAACAATAAAAGATGACGGTATACCTTAAGACGTTCACTGATGGCTCAGATTATTGTTTATGAACGGGTTATTTCTCGATTATAATATTCACATTAGACATGACGTGCCGACGGATGATAATAGGTGTTCATCATTCTTCTGTCTACGTTGTTACTTATCTTAATACCCGAGAATCGCCTATCATTTTTTATCATCGATCATTCACCTCGTCAGAGGATGTCAACGAAAGAAGCTCGCAACGAGATTATTTTATACATCTGAAAATAAAATTTATTTGTTTTCTTCGAAAATAGACAAGGAAATATCATATTTTATGTTATCATATATTAATAATCCTCCTGGCTGCTAATATGTGTATGTTATTAAATTATATATATATATATATATATATATATATATATATATATATATATATATATATATAGATAGATAGATAGATAGATAGATAGATAGATAGATAGACAGATAGATAGAGAAAGAGAATATATATATATATATATATATATATATATATATATATATATATATATATATATATAGATAGATAGATAGATAGATAGATAGATATAGATAGATAGATAGAGAAAAGAGAGAGAATATATATATATATATATATAATAGATAGATAGATAGATAGATAGATAGATAGATAGATAGAGAAAGAGAAATATATATATATATATATATATATATATATATATATATATATATATATATATATATATATATATATATATAGATAGATAGATAGATAGATAGAGAATGAGAGAGATATATATATATATATATATATATATATATATATATATATATATATATATATATATATATATAATCGTAACTGGGGAAAAAACAGCAACTGTCAATTATTGTAGTTAATGTAAATAAATTACCAAAGTAACCAATATACAGATAATATTAGTTCATCTTTTACTATCTGCCTAATATCAGCCAGAGAACGTTAATAACCTGTCATAGACGTGTCTTATTTGTCATCTTATCAATGGAGAGTTATCAATTTACATCAATCTAAATAATAGACCGTCGTCATGACTATCGTGATAGACTGATATAAGGTTATCAGATAACAAATGATCCCTGTTTTTCTTCGACGAAGAAGAAGCTTTCTTCTATTACCGTCCATTATCACCAAGTCTTATAAATGGTCGACAATTTGCTCTCCTCAGACAGGTGTGTTAGATGTCTGACGTGTCTATTCTCTCTCTCTCTCTCTCTCTCTCTCTCTCTCTCTCTCTCTCTCTCTCTCTTCTATCTATCTATCTATCTATTCTTCTCTCTACCTTTCTATCTATCTATCTATCTATCTATCTATCTATCTATCTATCTATCTATCTATCTATCTATCTATCTCATCTCTCTCCTCCCCCTCTCTCCCTCTGTCTCTCTCTCTCTCTCTCTCTCTCTCTCTCTCTCTCTCTCTCTCTCTATCTATCTATCTATCTATCTATCTCCCCACCCTATCAATATCTATCTATCTATCTCTCCACAAGTAATGACTAGCTCTGTTTATCTTCTGTGTATATTTTCGTTTCGTCTTTTAAAACGTTCCAACTTATTGTGTCATTTCATATACGTCATAATTTCACTGGATTATTGTATTAGTGTTGGGTTAATGTCCTGTTTATGATTGTTCGTGTTTATGACTAATAATTATCATATTCAAATGGGACATCTTTTCATCAAAAATATTTATTTATTACACATAATTTATCTATCATGGCTTCAGGCTTATTGTTTGAATTCCTTAAATCTGAAAACAAATCTATTAATATTTTATATAACATCCAGCTCTCTCTCTCTCTCTCTCTCTGCGAGTGAGTGATGTGAGTGAGTGAGTGAGTCAGTCAGTCAGTCAGTCAGTCAGTCAGTACGAGAACATATTAATTTTATATATATATATATATATATATATATATATATATATATATATATATATATATATATATAGTTTAGGTTGATTTAACACACTTATATTTTACATTTTACATACAGTGTTTATGCGTGCGTGCATGCGTGCATGCATGCGTGCGTGCGTGCGTGTTTGCGTGCGCGTCTCATTGGGAATATATTATTGTCAACTGTATACAATTCTAATATTAATAATAACATCAATGCTCATTTATGAAAGTTGTGGATGTGGATGTCCAAGATGAGACATAGATATTACACTCATTGAATGATATTTGGGTAAATGATGACAAAAATACTGTGTGTGTGTGTGTGTGTGTGTGTGTGTGTGTGTGTGTGTGTGTGTGTGTGTGTGTGTGTGTGTGCTTGTTATGTTCGAAATAAAAAAAAATATGATTGACTTAAGTACTAAATAATTAGTTGATTAATTTAATAGATTGATAATTGATTTAATTATTGCCTGAACTAATTGATATATTGGTTGACAAATTTTATTTTATTGATTGATTGATGATTGCGTTTGGTTTTTTTATCGATCGATTCATTGGTTGATTGATCAATAGATCGATCGATCGATTGATTGATATACGATCAATCTGTCACTTGATCAGTTTACTAGGATCATTTTATAAACAAATCACAGCCAAAAGTTTAGTCGGGATAACCATACGTCAACATGGTCCGTCAATAAAAAGAACCACCGAATTAGAATTCCTTAGAGCAGCCGTGATGGGCCTGAGCAATTTAAAAATTAAAAATCAATTTTGTAATCGTAAATATGAATATCGTATTAGGATTAAAGAAGACTTTTGGGTATAAACTATTATTATTAGATGAGATGTTTGGTTGTTGAGATGTTTGGATGTGTGGCTGTTTGGTTGTTTGCATGTTTGAATGTTTGTGTGTGGGGATGTTTGGTTGTTTGGATGTGCGGTTGTTTGGTTGTTTGGGAGTTTGGCTGTATGGATGTTTGGTTGTTTGGATGTTTTACGGCCACTTTTGTGCACAATATGGGCTAAATGGGCCGAGAGACAGCCTACTATTGTTGTTCAGGCCGCGGCCAATAAGGTGTTTGTAGGTTAAGACTGTTGTTGGTCTATTGTCTGTATGTAAATGGTGACAATCTATTACTTAGACTAAATGTTAGGGTCTCTGTTGGTGCCCAATTGGTGGTTAGTGATGGCTGATTGGTAGAGTGGTTGGCTAGCATTGGAGAACATCTGGGTTTGAATCCAGGGACTTTACTAATTATTCAGAAGCATGGATAAGGCATATCTTTTTCCCGATTTAACTGTTTCACCGATTTAGTTGTTTCATACATACCCGCGGGTGCACGTGCGTACACACACAGACACAAACGCATACATACACACGCGCGTACACACACACACACACACGCACTCAGAGAGAGAGAGGGGGGGGGGGAGAGAGAGAGAGCAATCATATTGTAAGCAGTGTAAAGAAATATACAAAACACACAAGCGTGTAACAACATCACAGCTTTTTTAGCAAAATGTTTTCCCTAATTATGTAAACAAGACAATCTATCTGTGGAAGATAATACAATAATTCCCACTGGTTCTGAGAAGAACTTATCTCTTTATGAGACGTTAAATAATCCCTAAATGTTTGTCAATAACCTATTTTTGATTGGCCGATAAAAACAATATCGACAAATGACGTCTGACTCGTAGAGTATCAATATACTGAACTAAATAACCTTTTCTTTGTAAATTTCCAACAAAACCACAACACAATATCATCTGGAGTGTGATTCGAAAGTATTTCCCTGATTTAACTGTACGATGGCATGACCTGAGAGTATATAAACTGCCTCTATTCCCTCACGGATTAGAGCATGCGATTATGTGACTGATGGTCATGGTGTACGGGAGGTCGGGGGTTCGAATCCCCGTCATGGCACTATAGTAGGAGGAGTTTTCCATCCCACCAGACAACTGGCAAGGTTTTCTCCACCGAGTATGTCATTTATTCTAAAATTAGAAACGTAATTACAATTAGTCCCCGTTGTGAAATAGTACATTATATATCATATCATCATCATTATCATTATCATGATCATCATGATCATCATGCTCATCATGATCATCATCATCATAATTATTATTATTATCATTATTATTATTATTATTATTATTATTATATTATTATTATTATTATTATTATTACATCATACAGTTTACTACATATTTATCTTATTCAAACACATAATTGTGTGACGTCTGATATCGGAATAATTTAGACTTAGACGAGAAAAATTGAATATTTTTTATTTCATTTTAATTTAAATGTCGAGAATGAACAGATAATTAGAGCTAATGTAGGTCAAAATATGTCTGTCCGTCGGTTTGTCGGTTTCCGTGTCTAACCCCTAACAGCGAAAACAGCTAAAAGCTAACACAGCTAACAGCTATTACAACTAACGTTATTCTGCATCAGCCTTCAATTATAAATGTCAAACAATTAGTGAATGTTATTAAAAAATAAAAAATTTTAGTTTAAATAAGTTAAATATTCAGATAATTATATTATATATTAATATTTTTATCAATTAGTTTCTCTATTTATTGTAACTCGGAGTCAATATTAATATTGTGTGGAGTTAAAAAAAGTCACTCGCGACATTAGAACTTTTAACTTTTACTTTATGAAACTTAAAAATAACTTGAGAGTAAAGTGTGGGATGTGGGATATTGAGAGTAAAGTGTGGGATGTGGGATATTGAGAGTAAAGTGTGGGATGTGGGATATTGAGAGTAAAGTGTGGGATGTGGGATATTGAGAGTAAAGTGTGGGATGTGGGATATTGAGAGTAAAGTGTGGGATGTGGGATATTGAGAGTAAAGTGTGGGATGTGGGATATTGAGAGTAAAGTGTGGGATGTGGGATATTGAGAGTAAAGTGTGGGATGTGGGATATTGAGAGTAAAGTGTGGGATGTGGGATATTTGCAGTAAAGTGTGGGATGTGGGATATTGAGAGTAAAGTGTGGGATATGGGATATTGACAGTGAAGTGTGGGGTGTATAGTGTAGAGTCCAAAAGTTTGGGAATACAATGTATAGTTATAAGTGTATAGTGTGTGGTATCGGGTGTAAGGTTTATAGGGTTTTAAGGGTATGTTATAGGGTGTATAATGTAGGGTGTACAGTGTAGGGTGTATAGTGTAGGTATACAGTGTATGATGTATAGTATAGGGTGTATATTGTAGGGTGTACAGTGTAGGGTGTATAGTGTAGGATTTATAGTGTAGGGTGTATAGTGTAGGGTTTATAGTGTAGGTTGTATAGTGTATGGTGTATATTGTAGGATATATAGTGCAGGGTGTATAGTGTAGGGTGTATAGTATAAGGTGTATAGTGTAGGGTATATGGTTTAGGGTACGTTGTATGGTGTATAATGTAGGGTGTATATGTATAGCAACAGCCTACTTGTATCTTAATTTAATACTTAGTCTCATCAGAGAGCTTAAATATAGAGAGGCGTTACTCTTGCTGCGCCATGTTGAATTTTGAACCAGTGGCGCCTCCAGCGACCGGAGGTATTGCTCAGATAAACATAAGCTCTCTGGGTGTCCACATGTGATCGTGTACATGTGTGCGCATGGTTGAAATGAATTGCCAATACTAGTACTATATGTTACATGATCACATACTATTTTATTAATTAACACTGTAATTGTGCACACATGATATCGAAAAAAAACGAAGCTATGAAACTGTAAATAAAGAATTCAGTGATTTCACAGCCCAGTCACTTAATTCATAGCCTACAATTTGCGATCATTTGACAGCTGATTAGAAAATAATTGAACATGGTTTAGGTTATTTCACAGCTTTGTGTGTGAAAGTTTATTTTAATGAAAACAATTAGGTATATTTGAGGTAAATGCACACAAACATACTTTCATCAGTGTCAGTTTATCATAGTCCATAAATTTTTATTTATTTGGATATATACATATAATGATATATACAGCTATTATAATGCAATCATAACACAATTCAGTACGAACTTCCCACCATATGGCATATATTCATCATGTCCGTTTATCATATATTAACTATAAAAAAATCATAAGTTCATTTAAAGTCTACACAATCACATAGACCATGCAATATAGGCCTGTCCAGTTGAGAACAAAGAATATACATGGAATATTAACAATGTTTATGTTTGCGTTAACATGTTAGAGATAGAGAAATTAGTGCTTTCATACAATAAGTGGCATCAAATCTCTTGTACCACGGGTTCATCTACAGTTACAACCAGTCATTTGTTATCAAATGGACAGAATAACCAAATTGCTTCCAGCTCTAAACAACCACTACTACAAAAATATGACATTTAGCCGAGATCAGTGAACTGTTTAAAGTTAGATAGAATATACCCAGAGATGTAATAGACACATGCATTGACTACTGTAACAGATAATTCAAAATCATCTATCACATCAAATACCAGTAAATCTGTATCCAAAAGATTGTCTTGTTTACATGGTGTCTCATCATCATAAAACTTCAAGGACTGAAACAGAACAATACCTTGTAAAATAATGACTTTAACCATTAAGTGCATACACCATGTGTAAACACATGTTTTCCTTTTTTTCAAGTTGGTTAAAGAATTTTGATTTGATATGCATTTAAGTTATGAAGAGAAGTATACCAATTAAAGCACATGAGCTGAACATTCAGGTGCTAATTCAGGTGCTGGTAATCCTTTTTTTGTATTAAGATATGAAATGGGCTGACCCTAGCTGTCTCCTGTATAGGTCTCCTATCTATTAATACCTTCCTCTTTGATTTCAGTGGATGCATGAGGTGGATTTGGTACATCAAAAATAGTTGGAATAGCATTCTAGATAAGTTTATCTCTTGTCTGGTTCATGAATTCCGTTTCAGTGAAGTGCATATCATATTCTACAATTAGTATTCAAGTAATTTAAATCTTTCCTCATCATATATCTGAACGACAACAATTAATAACCCATCTTTTTACTTCTGTCAATAGAAAAAATAACAAAATGAATGTTTCTACCACTAGTTGAGGTATTTAATAATTAATTTCATAACATTTAAATTATAAATAGAAGCCCATATATATCAATTGCTTACGTTTAAAATAAATATGGATGTATGTGATCATGTAAATACTGAGCTATTTATAATTACTGTAATTAGGAAAGGAATATCTGATTATTATTATAGTCTACTTCAAATTGTTATGCTTATTTTTTAAATATCCTTTATTTAAAAAGCCAGGTCATATCAAATTTTTAAACTAGATTTCATTTCCTTTCGGGGATGTCTTTATTTGTGCATACTTTTTCTGTTACTGCAGCCGAAAGCGGCGCAGAATGAACCAGTGCCATTAGACGCCATGTTAACGAATGGAGCTGTCCGTGACAATCTACCTCCGGTCGCTAGGGCCCTGACGCTCCATGAATTCAAAATGGCGCCCCATGTTAAAACGCGAAGTAACACGTCTTGTTATAAATAGTCTTTGGTCTCATAATAATGTATTCGTTTGTACTCTATCCCGTTCATGTACATGTACAGTTCAACACCCCGAGATGTGTACATTTGCTACTTTGTCCAACAAGGTATTCGTAAAACCGACATCTATTTATCAACCACATTTTAACAACATTAAATTACAGTAAGACTTGCTAATCCAAGCAGCCGGTTACCGCCTCGTCCCCCCCCCCTTGCCCCTTGTGACCTTATTCATGCCAACTCTACGCCGCTATCATAGCTGCAAGTCCACAAACAGGGAACTGAATTGGGGTAGTTGGCTAAGGACTTACCAGTATCAAGAGGACTTGAACCTAGAAACACCTGATTAGTGTTGACTCACCAACCTAGCTGAGATATTGGACGTTCTATGTGTTTGTTTTGGTAAACACGATAGATTATTAATTAACATAATTAATAAGAAAAACTGTCACCTTACAAAGTGACACCTGACAAAGTGACACTTGAGGAAGTGTCATCTTATAAAGTAAGAAGATAATGAAGCTTTGATTACATTACTGAACTCGATTGATATATAGATGATTACATTATTGAATTAAAATAAGAAAATATTGATTGTTGTGGTTACATCAACTAAAAGAATAACATTGACATCCGTTAAATATTCCAGGCTGGAATGTGTGAGAATTAATAATAATAATAATAATAATAATAATAATAATAATAAATTATATTTAACAAAGCGACCTTACTAGCATTATATAAATACTAATTCTTGATTGTCGGTTGATGAATGACATCTTTATAAACCAGACTATTGGCATGACAATGTACTACAGTGTCGTACATTGGTATACAGTGTCGTACATTGGTATACAGTGTCGTACAGTGTTATACAGTGTCGTATAGTGTTATACAGTGTCGTACAGTGTTATACAGTGTCGTACAGTGTGTTACAGTGTCGTACAGTGTGTTACAGTGTCGTACAGTGTGTTACAGCTTCGTACAATGTCGTACAGATTCGTACAGCTTCGTATAGTGTCGTCTGTACAGTGTCTTACAGTTTATACCCAATTGCCGTACAAACTGCGTCCAAAACAGTGAACTGTTTGGGTAAGTTGGTAAACTTACAGTATCAAGAGATTGACCTAAAACTATTAGTGTTGATCACCAACCTAGCTGAGATATACGTTCTAGGTTTGTTTTTAAACACGATAATTATTAATTAACATAATTAATAAGAAAAACTTTTCACCTTACAAAGTGAATACGTGCCTTGAGGAAAGGCATCTTATAAAGTAAGAAGATAATGAAGCTTTGAGTTTCATACTGAACTCGATTGATATATAGATGATTATACGTTATTTAATTAAATAAGATAATATTGATTGTTGTGGTTACATAATGAAAGAATAACATTGACATGTTATGATATTCCAGGCTGAAATGTTGATAATGATGAAAAAATAATAATATAATATAATAAGTAATTACAAACATTTAGATTAATAAAATAAATATTGTAGGACAGTGATCGGACACTCCATTAGCACAGTGGTTAGAGTGTTGTGGTAAAAACATCCGGGTTGTTGGGTCGAATCCGGCTCCTGCTGGCATTTGTGGGACTTGTTTCCTCATTCAGTCACGCTTCATATATGTCCTAGCTATGTCCACCCCGAGGCTAAATAATGCAACTCCACAACAACAACAACAACAACAACTTAATAACAGGGACCACTATCTGAGTTTTGACCAAGCTGGTCCATCACTTACGGGATGACTGTAACTCAGGTGAGATGATTTATGTATAATAAACCTAGATCTTACTTAGGGTTATATACAACCATCAAAACGTCAAATTAGCCAAGTCACGTGACCGAAACGACGTCCAAATTTCTTTTGATGTCCGACAGATCCGGGTTTGGTGAGTAAAGCGTTCCGGATCAAAGGGGGATCGTTTTGTGTCTCGGCGACACGCGAACCGCCGTGTGACGGATACATTAAGTCCGGCGTTCCGCAGAACATCGCCAGAGACATCGACTCGAAGAGAGCGTAATAAGGGAATCTCTGGATCTCTAGAAGACGTGTTGATATACGGACATCAGCTTAATGTTAATAGTGAGTGAGTGAGTGAGTGAGTGAGTGAGTGAGTGAGTGAGTGAGTGAGTGAGTGAGTGAGTGAGTGAGTGAGTGAGTGAGTGAGTGAGTGAGTGAGTGAGTGAGTGAGTTTTTGCTTTCTATCTTATCTGAGAGTGAGCCAAAGACGACCTAAAAAGTCTGAAACCTAAAGACGACCTAAAGGCCACCTAAAGTCTCTCCTAAATCTTAGGACAAATAACCTATTATTTGTTGATAAACGGACGTCTCCATTATTCGATAGTTAGCGTGGTTGATCTCGGCTCTCTAGCACCAGGGTTCAAATCCAGCCCTAGCCGTGTTTAAACGGTGTTTCATCTTACACTACGCATTATTACCGTAATCCTGCGCTCGACCAATATTTTCAACCGTTTACAACACATTGTTGACAATACAACTCTGGTTGTGGTCATTATAATCCAGCACAGAACGGGCACACATGCACACACACACACACACACGCACACACACACACAATAATCCATCAGAGTCTAAACTTGTAGAAGAAATACAACAGCTAGTTGTTGGATTTGAAGTAAGAATCTCCAAGTTTATAGGTCACTTCTGTTTCCACTCCGCCAGAATACGTTTAGATTCGGACTGGGAGCCGTCTTTCTCACCATGTAATCTCTAATAATACATTGACTGCATTGTAACCTGAGCACGCGCACACACTCGCGCGCATATCACTTCCCCAGTCACACCCACACATACACACACACACACACACATATACATATATATATATATATATATATATATATATTCTCACTCATACACACACTTGCGCGCATGAGCGTGCATGGACGCGCGCGCGTATGTGCGTGTGAGTGTGTGTGTGTGCATGCGTGCCTGCGTGTGCATGGGAGTGGGCGCGTGTGTTTTGGGATACCTATATAGTGGCACTCGCTCAGAACGTCAACGCCTAAACATCCTTTGAAACCTATACCTCCATAAATGTATACAAAAATAAAACTATACATACTTCAATCTAAATATAGAATATTTATGTATAATAAACCCGTAGATCTTACTTGGGGGTTATATCTACCATCAAAACTTTTAAAATTGTTTTAAAGTAAAACCGTGACTAGAAAAACGTCCAAATTTTGTTTTTTGATGTCCAAAGGGACCCGGGGTTTGGTGAGTGAACGTTGGTAAATGAGGGATGTTTTGTGTCTGATGAACGTGAACCGCCGTGTGATGGATGTATTAAGTGAATGTTCGGAGAACATGCCAAAAGAACGTGAAGGGGGAGTGTAATAAGGGAATGATGTGGATCTGTAGAAAAACGTGAATGATATGGAAATGTTATGTTAATAGTGAGTGATGTGTGAGTGATGTATGAGAAGTGAATGATGTGTGAGTGTATGATGAGATGAGTGATGTGTGAGTGATGAGTAAAGTAAAGTGATGTGTGAGTTTTTGCTTATAATCTTATGTGAGAGTGAGCCAAAAAACCCCGTAATGATGTCTGAAACTGATGATGAAGGCACCTGAATGATGTCCTGATGTCTTATGAAAATAATATTGTTTGTTGATAAAGGACGTCTCCATTTATTGTAGTTAGCGTGGTTGATTGGTCTGTAGAAGAAGTTAAAATCCAGCCCTGCCGTGTTTAAAACGGTGTTTGATTTTAAACTATGTTTAAACCCGTAATCCTGCGCTAAATATTTAACGTATGAAAACTTTTTGAAATAAAATGTGGTTGGGGTATTAAAATGAAGAAGGGTGAATAGGGCCTTTATGTATGATGAACGCAATGAAAAAAACAAATCCATGAAAACGTAAGCTGTTGTTGGTTTGTATAAGAACTCCAATTTATGGTGATTCTGTTTATGCCGGGAACGTTAAATTTGGATGGGAGCGTGTATGTACCATGAACTCTAATGATACTTGATGTGCTTTGAAATAAAGCACGTGAATGATGTGTATGTTAGTAACAAGAACGTGAATGATGTGTGATGTGTATGTATATAATAATATGTGTATTGTATGTATAAGAACTTGCGATGAGTGTGATGGAGGGGGTATGAAGCGTGTGAGTGTGTGTGTGTATGTGCTGAAAAAGTGCAGGGGATGGGGCGTGTGTTTTGGGAACCTAATAGTGGACTGCTGTAGAAGAACGTGAATGATCCTTTAAAATGTACTAAATGTATACAAGAACAAAAAATATTTATTCAATGAAAATATGAATAATCTATGCCTCCATGTTTGTATAAGAACGTGACCTATTTATGTCTGAGCTATCTACTCATCAGCCTGTTATGTGTCTTTAAATATAACCTGACTAGAATATAAATATAAACTTTTGTTGGTGATTTGTATGTCTGGAGGATCTGGTTGATGTGTGAGTGAACGATGTAAATGATGTGTGATGTGTATGTATGATGAACGTGAATGATGTGTGATGTGTATGTATGAAGAACGTGAATGATGTGTGATGTGTATGTATGAAGAACGTGAATGATGCGTGATGTGCATGTATGAAGAACGTGAATGATGCGTGATGTGTATGTATAATGAACGTGAATGATGTGTGATGTGTATGTATGATGAACGTGAATGATGCGTGATGTGTATGTATGAAGAACGTGAATGATGTGTGATGTGCATGTATGAAGAACGTGAATGATGTGTGATGTGTATGTATGAAGAACGTGAATGATGCGTGATGTGTATGTATGAATGAACGTGAATGATGTGTGATGTGCATGTATGACGAACGTGAATGATGTGTGATGTGTATGTATGAAGAACGTGAATGATGTGTGATGTGTATGTATGAAGAACGTGAATGATGTGTGATGTGTATGTATGAAGAACGTGAATGATGTGTGATGTGTATGTATGAACGAACGTGAATGATGTGTGATGTGTATGTATGAAGAACGTGAATGATGTGTGATGTGTATGTATGAAGAACGTGAATGATGTGTGATGTGTATGTATGAATGAACGTGAATGATGTGTGATGTGTATGTATGAAGAACGTGAATGATGTGTGATGTGCATGTATGAAGAACGTGAATGATGTGTGATGTGTATGTATGAAGAACGTGCGTGATGTGCAATTAAAACGGTTAAAGTTTAAATGTGACAGATGTGGGTGCACGCTTAAGCGTGATGTGTAAGTTCGAAGGACGTTTAAGTATGAAGGACATGGGTGATATTTAAGTATGATGATGATGATGATTGATATTTTACGGCCACTTTTGTGCACAAGGTAGGCTAAATGGGCCGAGCGACCTCCAAAGGTAATGAGGCGAAGCTAAAGACGAAACAACCTTCAGATAGATATTTAAGTATAAAGGACGTGGGTGATATTTTAGTATGAAGGACATGGGTGATATTTTAGTATGAAGGACATGGGTGATATTTTAGTATGAAGGACATGGGTGATTTTTTAGTATGAAGGACATGGGTGATATTTTAGTATGAAGGACTTTTTTTGGGGGGGGATTTTTTAAGGGGGTTTTTTGAAAGGACAGGGGTTTTTTGAAAAATTTTTTAAGTATGAAGGACAGGGGTTTTTTGAAAAATTTTTTAGTATGAAGGACATGGGTGATTTTTTAAAAGGGTTTTTTTGAAAGGACGGGTTTTTTGGGGGGTGATATTTTAGTATGAAGGACATGGGTGATATTTAAGTATGAAGGACATGGGTTCGGAAAAATATTGTATAAAAGTTTTGTTCGACCTTGACATTTACTGACCACGACATGTGTTCGTCTAAATAGTTCGACCTTGACATTCACTGACTTGATACGATTTCACCTCCGAAACGTCTTTTATCATATGACAAAGAACGTAATACAGGTAACACCTATCAGTACTCACACGCACGCACACGCACACGCACACACACACACGCACACACACACACACACACACATACACCGTCCTACCCGTTTTGATCATAACGTTTCTTACATCTCTGATTTAGGTCATTCGTTACCAATCATCAAACTCAATTATAAACTAACTTATCCGACCGCCTCCTAATTGATACCTACATACTTATCGATTGACTTAATAACTACCTATATACCTGACTTACTCGACCACGCACTCACTCACTCACTCACCCACTGACCAGACTCACACAAATTCACAATGAAATCAGAATGAAGACACCAATTCTTTGGCGAAAACAAACCTTAATATTTTGCTTCCATTATTTTTTCTGTACAACCTGATAACAATATAAACGCCCTGGGGAGCATTTTGAACACTGCCGGGCCATTTATTGAGATGTATAATC
This sequence comes from Paralvinella palmiformis, assembly GCA_025642065.1. Lineage (NCBI taxonomy): Eukaryota > Metazoa > Annelida > Polychaeta > Terebellida > Alvinellidae > Paralvinella > Paralvinella palmiformis. The sequence continues at coordinate 197,719 of JAODUP010000397.1, forward strand.
TCTTATACTGAACGAGATCGAGTACTGAAGTATGTATTATGATAGATGGTGTAATAATAGGTTTGATAACGAAGTGATAGTCATAATGGTCTAAAGTGGCTTGTTAAATAATGGCTTGTGTGTGTGTGTGTGTGTGTGTGTGTGTGTGTGTGTGTGTGTGTGTGTGTGTGTGTGTGTGTGTGTGTGTGTGTGTGTGTGGTGTGTGTGTGTGTGAGAATGTTTTTTATTTTACGGAAAAGTTTGTGCCCATGGGACCGATATGTGCATGCGTGAGCGCGCACATGCTTATGTGTGTTCCTGCGTGTGTAAGTATATGCGTGCATGTAATTATTGACGTGTGCCTATGCGTGTAAGTGTGTGGGGTGGGGCTGGGCGGGGGGAGGTTGCATTTGAGTATTTGTTTCAGCAGTCCGTTAAAAGATTTGGGCATAGAGAATCACGAATCTTGAATACAACCTTTGGCCGATTCATCAGTGACATATTTGACGACGACATCTGGTATCACTCCGGTCTCGACGCTGCTGAAGTCTAATACTTGACGTCGGTACGAAAGCGCGTGTGTTTGTGTGAATGCGCGCGTGCGTACGTGCGCGTGTGTGTCATTATGTACGTGTCCATAGACATCAGCCTACTTACCTACGTACCTGCCTAGAAAACAGTTATCATGACATACGCGGTGATAAAGATCACTCACTCTAGAACATCATCTTATCTGTGGACCACTGACACGACAGACAACGACTGGATATCATATTATACATCGTTAATAACTCATAGAGATCTATAGATCACCGAGCTATAGACAGTGTTATAATAACTGACACTACGATGTTATTATAGCAATAACATCGCCGTTGTTTCACACCCGGTCAGCCAATAACTGGGTCAAACGTCACCGGAACCCGACTCAGATCCGTAGACATCGCTCACCCGTCTGTTCGGCGACTGATACATTGATTAATCACCACGAGGTAAGTGATGCGCCGGTTGTGTTGTATTAGGTTGTCATGGTGAGATCGATAATCGATTTTGGACGAATGAATATCTCATTTAATGTAGACGTATTGTAGTTGCTGTGAAGGTGTTGTTGTGGTGAATGGTGATAATTATATAATCGTTTGTGTTGTTAAACAGCTTTTTTTGTTGACCTTTGTATTGTTTGAAGTATTTGTGAGATATACAGTTATGTGTAAGACCGTTATGATTGATTATAAGACGTTATGATGAGTATTATTAGCCTTCGTTTATGTATTACAAATTGGGCTAAATTAAATATGTTACAGCTCGCTCTCTCGCTCTCCCCTCTCTCTCTCTCTCCTTCCTCTCCTTCCTGTGTGTGTGTGTGTGTGTGTGCCTTTTAGTAGTGTGGAATAAGGAACTGGCACAGATCATCCCAAACCGTGATTTAAAACTCTGAATTCTTCCTGAACTCAGAGTCGCCCTACTTTTCATGCTGTGGCACTTGTATTGACTCACCGATCCCTGGCTCATCATGCAATAAAAACTTGAATCACCTACAGCCGTGGGGTCTGGGAGTAAAACACCCAAATCACGCCAGTTGTCAGAATGTATATTTTAATTGCCTAAGCAGCTCTATTTATAGCTATTTTTCTCTTGCTGTACCTTTTTATTCGAAAGAACACTCTACAAACTTTATACATTAATTGACGCTGTCTTGAAACGTCATTTTCTGGAACGGGTAGCTGTCAAGAAGCGACTATTATTAAAATAGATAGCTTAATTTGTATTAGAATATTGACATCTGTGGAAACCCAGACTGTCTTGGCGGCATATCGTCATATATATATATATATATATATATATATATATATATATATATATATATATTATTAACATTTTCATATCAACCCTGATGTATGCTATACAAAATATATAGTTATAATAAGGAATGTATATGTTATTAACGACAAGCAGACTAAGAGTAGTCTCGAGTACCACATCGGAGACTAGAAATATATGGACTAAGAAAATATGATTCTATTGCCGCATTCTACTATAATGACTTTAAAATACAACTAATTTTTTTATATAAAACACATCAACAACACGAGCTGTACCCAATGCCGCTGGTCTAGATGCGGTAGAGTATTTCTATCCCTGGGGTACATATAATACTTTAAGAGCGTACTGTGCCTGCTACAGTCATTTAAACGCTGGATAACCAGGCCAGACACCTAAACGGCTTCCCTCCAAATACGCAAATAGTACACGGAATATACAGCTCTACCTGAACGGTATCCTTACAATACGAGGACCTAGAATCATACAACCTCCACGTAAATGTCCTTCTCAACAGCAACATAAGTGTTGAGATATTTCCTGGAGGGAAATATTATGACCTACTCGTCACTGACCCTTTTTGGTTTCAAATATTACCATTATATTTCCATTATAATGAAAACATTGGCACTGGCAAGGTGTTTTAGCAGGGTGGATTAGGGCACTGGCACAGAGAATCTCAAATCGTGAATTCAACCCCTGGACGAATCGTCAGGGCACCGAATCCAGACAAGCAACATTTCACGCTGAGGTAAGTGTAACGTCTCACCTGTCCCTGAGTCGGTATACAACAAAACAAAAAATTCGAATCAGTCATACCTGAAAGTAACATATCATATCAGTGTAATTATGAGAATATTACGAGCGATAATGTGGTCCCTTCCCATAAACAGGTCCATGTAACAAGTACATGTAACATGTACATATAACAGGTACATGTAACGGGCACATGTAACAGTCACATGTAACAGGTACATGTAACAGGCACATGTAACAGGTACATGTAACAGGTACATGTAACATGTACATGTAACTGGTACATGTAGTTCTGTTCATAATAAGTAATAAGTTAATGTATTTTAGACTGGTGTACTTTTCTTAGCAAAACTATTCCATTATACTATTATCATTACTACTACTACTACTACTACTACTAATAATAATAATAATAATAATAATAATAATAAAATAATAATAATAATAATAATAATAATAATAATAATAATAACCATATGACTATATTTTCCTATTTCATTAGATCATTATCGTCTCAATTCAAACATCGACTGATAACATAAATCATAAAATCATTATCGTTTGACATTTATGTAGTACAGTTAATCAGCAGTTTCGTTCCCCTATCAAGTTCATTGTTTACCTTCATCACGTGTAAACACACTAGCCAGCGCCATTATAGATTGGCTAGCGCTGTGTTTATAGTCAATTTGACTAGTATTAGAAGATTGACGGCTCGATATTGGACTATAATAGTCGGCGTGTGACTAGTAATATCTCAAACGAATTATCTTGGTAGTCAATTGGTCTAACTGACTGATGGAATAAAGAACAAAGTTATATGGATTTAAATAGAATGATGATGATGAGGGGGGGTTATGGTGGTGATGATGACTGTAGTAAGAGTAGTAGTAGTAGTAGTAATACTACTACTACTAATAATAATAATAATACAAATAATAATAATAATAATAATACTTGTAATAAAAATAATTGTTGTAATAGTAGTAGTAGTAGTAGTAGTAGTAGTAGTAGAAGTAGTAATAGTAGGAATAATTAAAATAATAATAATAAGAAGAAGAATAATAATAATAATACCAATAATAATAATAGTAATAGTAGTAGTAGCAATAGTAGCAGTAATAATAATAATAATAATCATAATAATAATAATAATAATAGTTGTAATAATAATTGTTGTTGTAATAATTGTTGTTGTAATAGTACTAGTAGTAGTAGCAATAATAATAATAATAATAATAGAAGTAGTAGCAGTAGTAGTAGTAATTAAAATAATAATAATAATAAGAAGAAGAATAATAGCATTAATAATAATGGTAATAGTAGTAGTAGCAATAGTAGTATTAGTAGAAGTAGTAGTAGTAGTAATAATATTAATAATAATAATAATAATAGTTTGTAGTAGTACTAACAATGATGTTTGTTATGGTAGTAGTAGTTGTTTTTTGTTATTATTGTAAATCAAACATTAACAGTTTGTTGAAGGAGTGTCAGGATCATTCGATTGTGCAATCATTATCTGTCATTGTGTTTTTTCCGAGGATCCACGAAAGCTGTTCTAGTTTATCCCTTGGATAAAACACAATAGTTCAGGATTATAATACTGTAAAGATGTATCTCAAATTATAAGAAAGAAAATCGCCATCTGCCTAAATTAATATTTATTTGACTAATAATATTTATGAATCTAATCAGAGTTTGTATACAAGAGAACTCACGGAACTAAACTTATTTTGTTTTACAATACAATATCTGCTGATGAAATATTACTGCCCTTTTTAATGAATGTGCTTCATTTCACATAATTGGCCATGTTGTGGGTGGTTTTCCCTCCTGCTTCTAAGGCAGCTTTGGTTTTTCAGATAAAGGACTTCAGGTGTTTCAGTCTTATTTAGAACAAGGTTCCCAGAAAATGTAAATTCATAATACTTTGTCCGACGTCTTATAATTAGTATTTGGTGTCCAACAGCAATATTTTATCCTCAATACATATATAGACCCTCTAAAACGTGTATGTAAAAACGTATATATATATATAAAAACGTATATGTACATATGTATATGTATATATATATATAAACAACAACTGATGCCAAGATACTAAAGACAACATCCGTACTGGACATTATATACTGGGTCGGTAAAGCATGGGAATTTAGGGAGCCAGCTACTATCCAGAAGAGCTTCGCTAAGGCTGTTTTATTTACATACAGATCAAGTGACGAATCACTTTCTTTAATGTGTGTGTTTGTTTATATATATATATATATATATATATATATATATATATATATATATATATATATATATATATATATATATACAGACACACACACACACACACATATATTTTTATCAGTTGCATTCTTTTGTGGAACAACATATTAAGAAGATCAGTTGGTTAGTGTTTATGATCTGTTCAGTGATATCAGCGTAATTATTGATACGTGACGAGTATTTTGGCATACGTTTTCAACACCTGGTATTGTATTGAGTGAGTGGGTGACCAATAAAACACCCAAGGTCCATGTGGAGTGATATCTGAAGCTCTATAAATTGGGGGGTAGAGCTATTGATAGTTGCCGTCGGAATTTGCTGCAATTTTGGGGCAACTTTCTTGACATCATGGTCCGTCATTGTAATGAAGTTCTTGCTATGTGGCGTATGGGTTCCAAACAGAAGGTCATTGCCCAAGTTCTTGGGATAGCACATGGAACAGTCTCAAAGGTGCTTAAATGAAATCGTGAGACAGCCAGAGCTAGACCCGGACGTCCTCGTAAGACAACAGAAAGAGATGACCGTTATCTGCTACGTTTGTGCCTAAATGGGCGTACCAAGTCAACAAACACCCTTCGTGCTGAGTGGTTACGGTTCACTAATAGCCCTGTATCCAGAATGCTAGTGAATTAATCTGCGATTGATTCGTGCAGGTTACTTCGCCAGGAGACCTCTGGGGAAACTTTTATTGTTGCAAAGACATCGACAGGCGCGTATGGATTGGGCTAGAAACCATCTCTGCTGGCGACCAGGTCATTGGCAGCATGTCATCTTCAGCGTACCGGATAGTTGGTCGTATCCGGGTCCGCAGACAGCAACATGAAATTGCATCGTACCTAGAGTCCAAGCAAGGGGCGGTGGAGTTACTAAATGGGGCTCTTTCCATCATGGTTGAAAGTGTGACCTTCACATTGTCGATGGAAACCTGGATCAGTACCAGTACCTACATATCCTGGAGGAAAAGTTATTGCCATTTGCTCGTCTGACATTTGGGCATAATTTTGTGTACGAAGATGACAACGCCAGGCCTCAGAATCCTCGCACTGTGGTCAATTTCATGGAAACTGAAGGAATCGAACACATTGAATGGCCAGCAGTGTCTCCAGATATGAATCCTTTAGAGAACATGTGGTCCGAAGTAACACGCACCATGAATGCAAGTGTCAACCAGCCTACTAATCTTGCGGAATTGCGACAGGCAGTCATTGATGCATGGCAAGCTCTTCCCCTTCAAACCCTGGCAACCCTGATTGACAGCATCCTTCGACGAGTACAAGCTCTGTACGATGCCCGTGGTGGTCATACCAAATATTGAACTGTGATTCATGTGCCTCATTTAACACTCTAAATAATCAGAACGTTTGAAGTCGATTTCCTGACAAATTCCTGCTTTATTTAATGCATTACTTTACGGCCATATATATATATATATATATATATATATATATATATATATATCAATGAATGTTTCGACTTCCTTGGAGAATTACGAATATGTGTGTGACTTAACCCTTGCTACGAGTAATTCGTCATCTTATATATTTGAATGTTGATAGAATAAAGTTGAGGTATTTGGGGTATGTGATATTGTTGTCAAATCTATTAATACGAATCATTATTAAGAGCTGAAAACTGCCAACTTCAGAACATCCATAGTTCAGAAGTATTAATGATGCAAGGAACTCTTGTTACTGAGGTTCTTGTCATTGTAATAATAATAATAATGGCGGAAGTGGCAATTTTTTACCTGGCTGGTTACATCAAATGAGGGAGACGCAACTGGTCTGTAATTTACTGCTTCACCGCGAGTACTAATTCTAAATAAATTTCGAAATTATAATATATGGCATTTTCGGTGGTGCCTAGATGGATGGAACCCCCCCCCCCTGCTATAGTAGCACAGCCGGGATTCGAACCCACAACCTCCCGCACAATAGCCATAGGCAAATAGTCCCACACTCTACTCATAAGGCCACAGAGACGGTCGAACACATCTCGTATGCGTTATCGTAACTCTCTGTTACATGACATTTCTGAAAATAACACCAATTGCCGTAAGCGAATTCTAAATAGAGCAGCCCCCATTATATCAGTTCAATTCTTGCAGAACTATACGACAAATGACAAATTTATTTATTTCCAATTTACATGTATATACCTGTATAACATTACATGTGACACAATAATCATAAAATGCCAAGAGAATGTAAATTGGGGACCAGTGTAGCGTAATTGTTGTCTTCCCACTGACCTGGGATGATGATTGATAGCTGTGTGCGCGTGACAGTCGGAAATCACCATAATAGTGAGAACGAGGCTCGGCTGAGGAATCGATAGAATTCCATTTACAATAATATGCACTTTCGGGCATCAAATTCGCTACCAAACATTCGAAATAAATGGCGTTTCTTCGCCTTTGTTTACACTGACATAATCTAGAGTTCGAGTTATCTGGTATACATCTGTGTCCAAGTTAGAGTCAATGGGGGACCATTTCGATATAACGTCATCTACAAAAATCTCCTAAGATTGTTTTAATTACTCGAAGTACGAGTGGTAAGCGTCTTTGTTCCTCGTCGACAGCACGGTAGCCAAAATTATTAGACGCGCGTATCGGGGGTAATGTTGCTTTCCATATCACGTGATCATCCAGTAATAGTGACCCCGAGTTCAAACAAATGGGGCACATTGGGGTCGTCGCCAGCGCTAAATCATCCGACGAACGTGTCAGCGTTACCATCGAAACTTTCGTTGACCATAAAAACGGTGGTAATAATTATTATAAGCTTATTGTGATGACGTCATATTTCGGCTTGTCATCATCAGGTGATGACGTGGCTGTATGTCTTCAGCTAATTATTTTCTTGGCATAATCAATTTATCCTAAGCACGTGCCTTAAAGTTAAGATGATGAAGATGACTGATGCCTTACGGCCACTTTTGTGCGCATAGTATGCTAAATGGGCCGAGAGACCTTAACAGGTAATGAAGCGAAGTCAATAATGAAGAAATACCCATCCGATATGTCCACGCCGAGATTCGAACTCAGCTGGTAGTGATCTGTGATCCAGGCTCTACCGGTTATACCACGCCCCCTAAAGTTCACAACAATTCATTATTTATCACTGATGGGGTGATAAAAAAAAGGCTAAAACTCTTAACAATAAATTGCTTGTTAATAGACTATATCCAATAAGCAACTAGAGACTGAAATAGAAAGACAACCAGAAAGGGGCGTTTCCATATATGACGTCACGGCGAATTTTGACTCGATTCATAACTTTTACTAGGGGTGAGTCAAGTACATCAGTGATGCATCTAAGTCAGAGTCCGTTCCATTTTCCAAGTCCGGGTATTCGTCTAAACAATGTAAGCAAGAACAATGCAAAAGCAGAAATATCGTGCATTGAACATTTATGTTATATTAACATAAGAACATTTACCAACTATACATAATCAAGCTTATGGTGTATAGTTATAAAAAAATAAGCTGTACTTGATCATGAAGATGCGCGCCTACGTAGTCTAACTGGTAGCGCGTCGGACAAAAGATCACTACCATCTCGGTTCGAATCTGGGCGTGGGCATATCTGAAGGCTGTTTCATCTTTGACTTCGCTTCACTTTTGTGCACGTGGTAGGCTAATGGGCCGAGCGACCTCCAGAGGTAATGGAGCGAAGTCAAAGATGAAACACCCTTCAGATATGCCCACGCAGAAATTCAAACTCGGGCGTTCCGCAGCATCTGGAAATGATGTCTCTTTCACACATGTTCAATGGTGATGTGGTCTAAATAGAATTTAAAAAACTAAACGTCGAAGACGATCTAAATAAACTTTGACCATCAGAGAACTTTATTTTAATCTTTTACTTCATATATTCGTTCACATATCTCTCTGTCTTTCGCTGACCTTGATCATACTGATAGATATGTTGGTGCTTAGATGAAGTAACTTCCAAAACTAGCTTAATCAACGCACTGCAGCCACAATATACCTCATCAAAACACCACAGCCACAATATATACCTCATCAAAACACCACAGCCACAATATATATCTCATCAAAATACCACAGCCACAGTATACCCGATCAAAACACCACAGCCACAATATATCTCATCAAAACACTACAGCCACAGTATGCCTGATCAGAGTGTCATAGCTGCAATATACCTCATCAAAACACCACAGTCACAATATACCTCATCAAAACACCACAGTCACAATATGCTTCATCAAAACACCACAGTCACAATATGCTTCATCAAAACACCACAGTCACAATATACCTCATCAAAACACCACAGTCACAATATACCTCATCAAAACAGCACAGTCACAATATACTCTCAAAAAGTCCATATAACAAAACCACAGTCACAATATACCTCATCAAAACACCACAGTCACAATATACCTCATCAAAACACCACAGTCACAATATACCTCATCAAAACACCACAGTCGCAATATACCTCATCAAAACACCACAGCCAGAATATACCTAAATAACACCACATCCCCAATATACTTCATCAAAGACAACACCGATGTCCAAATATTTAACAGAAACACATAACAAGTACTTGATAAAGTATTTTGGAAGTCCAAGTACTTTAAACACCAAATCCAAATACAGCAGTTAGTGTACTTAAATGGAGCAAGTACTTGATACTTGGACCCAGCCAGGTTATATATAACCTGAATATTATGTAAGATTTGGTGATTGTAATGATGATGATGATGATGATGATGATGATGATGATGGTGGTGCTGGTGGTGGTGGTGGTGGTAATGGGGCTATAATGGTGATGGTGGTGATGATCATGATGATGAAGATGGTGATAATAATCATCATCATCATTATAATAATAATAATAATAATAATAATAATAATAATCATCATCATCATTGTCATCCTCGTCGTCGTGATTTAATAGTACTCACAACATTTGTAATTTATCGATGCTAAAAAATACAGCAAATAATATAATCACACACATCACACACACACACACACACACACTCACTCACACACACACGAATAGACAGTCACACACACACTCACACACACGAATAGACAGACACACACACACACACACACGAATGCACACGCACGCTCACTCACGCACTAGGCATACATCCAAACACATAAACACGTACTCATGCACGTACCCCCAACACACACACACACACACACAGAGAGAGAGAGAGAGAGAGAGAGAGATAATAATAATCTAATTATCTCATATCGTACAACACAATAACATCAACAACACTTACATTTTCCTGGAAGTCGCAAAATACTTAATTAACCGACTACATATAACATACGTCACTACATTGGGGGCCGCCCCCCTGATGAAGTAACTACAAGTAATCCAATAAATATATAAGTGGCGAGATAATATCACTCAAAAGTATATTTACTTAAAATATAAAGCTATCTTTATTGTTCTGTTTATTAGTAAAATAAAAAATTTAAACACTCGGAAACCAGTCATTTGAAGGGGGGGTGCTCCTATCGAGGGGGTCTCTTCATTGGTATTGTATTTTCTGAAAGAGTGATGAGGTATATATCAGTATATGATTAACATGTGCGCGTGTGTGTGCGCGCGTGCGTGTGTGTGTGTTTACACCGATAAGACTATGTCATTGGATATTTGACTCATTCAAGCCACACAGCGCGTGTGATGACGCTATGAGGATTTGTTTACGATATCGAAGATGAGTCATCGATTGCCAATGTCATCAATGTCGTAAAGTATCGCTAATATTTACGACTTTAATGATAAAACCGGGTCGTCGGTTATCTTCCTCTATAAAACATTGATATAAAAATATTAACTCATTTATTTACCATATTTAATATACGTCTATCTCACTCTGTCTATCTGTCTGTCTGTTCGTCTAAATGGATCAACCAGTAGATACACGATCATTATTAATCTTTCTTTCACTCATTATTCAGCATTATTTTCTCCGTTTACAAGTGCCATTCCTTTCCCTTTTCTTCCCTTTTCTTCCCACCATTCCTTCCCTTTGTCTTCCGTGGGTGTCTTCACTCGTTCTCCCTGTCTCTCTATCCCAATGCATGACTTAAATGGAGGCGTAGTTTGCCACAAACCTCCAGCACGTGAGTTTAAGCCGCAGTCGAGACATGCCTGAAGGGTGTTTCATCTTTTACTTCGCCTCATTACATTTCTATGTCACTCCACCCATTTATCTCATCGTGTGTATAAAAGTTGACCTCAAAATAGCAACATTATATTTTATATTTCTGTCTGTCTGACTTTTTCATTCTAAAGAGACTAACGCCTAGTATTTATGTCTAGTAGGCTAATAATAGTAGACTAACGTAATAGTGTAATTGTGGCTAGTTGACTAGTATAATAGTGTAATTGAGTCTATGTCCAGTAGACTAGTATAATTAAGCCTATGTCCAGTAGACTAGTGTAATCGGGTCTATGTTTAGTAGAAGTGGGAATTCCAAGTTCAATGTCTAAAATAGCTAATATAATACACTTTAAAGTATAGACCTAGTGGTTTTCTTCAGTTTAAAAAGTATAAAAAAACTATGTAATACAGTTTATGTCTAGTAGACTAGTGTAATTCAGTTTATGTCTAGTAGACCAGTGTAATACAGTTTATGTCTAGTAGACTAATTCAGATTATTTTTCGTTAAGTGTTCTTTTTTTCTTCCCTTTTTTCCACCATTCTTCCTTTGTCTCCGTGGGTGTCTTCAGTTTCCTGTCTTCTATAATGCATGATTAAATCTAGTTTGACAACCTCCAGCAGTAGTTAGCCAGTGAGACAAAGCCTAGGGTGTTTCAATCTTTTACTTGTCATTACAGTTTTATGTCACTCCACCCATTATCTAGTTTATGTTCCCAAAAAGAAAATTAATTTTTATTTCTGTCTGTCTGACTTTTTCATTCTAAAGAGACTAACGCCTAGTATTTATGTCTAGTAGGCTAATAATTAAGTTAATTGCTAGTAGACTAACGTAATAGTGTAATTGTGGCTAGTTGACTAGTATAATAGTGTAATTGAGTCTATGTCCAGTAGACTAGTATAATTAAGCCTATGTCCAGTAGACTAGTGTAATCGGGTCTATGTTTAGTAGACTAGTGTAATTCAGTTTATGTCTAGTAGACTAGTGTAATACAGTTTATGTCTAGTAGACTAGTGTAATACAGTTTATGTCTAGTAGACTAGTGTAATACAGTTTATGTCTAGTAGACTAGTGTAATTCAGTTTATGTCTAGTAGACCAGTGTAATACAGTTTATGTCTAGTAGACTAGTGTAATTCAGTTTATGTTTAGTAGACTAGTGTAATACAATTTATGTCTAGTAGACCAGTGTAATACAGTTTATGTCTAGTAGACTAGTGTAATTCAGTTTATGTCTAGTAGACTAGTGTAATTCAGTTTATGTCCAGTAGACTAGTGTAATACAGTTTATGTCCAGTAGACCAGTGTAATACAGTTTATGTCCAGTAGACTAGTGTAATACAGTTTATGTCCAGTAGACTAGTGTAATTCAGTTTATGTCTAGTAGACTAGTGTAATTCAGTTTATGTCTAGTAGACCAGTGTAATACAGTTTATGTCTAGTAGACTAGTGTAATTCAGTTTATGTCTAGTAGACCAGTGTAATCAGTTTATGTCTAGTAGACTAGTGTAATTCAGTTTATGTCTAGTAGACCAGTGTAATACAGTTTATGTCTAGTAGACTAGTGTAATTCAGTTTATGTCTAGTAGACCAGTGTAATACAGTTTATGTCTAGTAGACTAGTGTAATTCAGTTTATGTCTAGTAGACCAGTGTAATACAGTTTATGTCCAGTAGACTAGTGTAATACAGTTTGTGTCTAGTAGACTAGTGTAATTCAGCCAATGTCTAATAAACTAATGGACTAGTGTTTACTCTATTCAATAATTATGCTTCATGTTACGGAGTGAGTCATCTCTTAAGGTCTGTTTCTCAAAATAGATCGTATCATAACATTATATCACACACATACACACACACACACACACATATATATATATATATAACTAGTATCTAGTATAGCCTTTATGCGCACACACATAGATATTCATATACAGACGTTCTCTAGCCGAGATTCACCTACACACAAACGTAAATATCAACACCTGGTTAGATAATAAAAGATTGTTATGCGTAGACACATCATGAATACAAAAGATAAACCACCACATATATTATATATATAACACATAAACAATTGTACTTAAAATGACGCCTATGGTTCAAGTGGCCTTCTATATTTAGCTTAGTGTCGTGAGCTACGGGATAATGTATTACAAGTGTATAGGCTGATACAAAATATCACACACACACACACACACACACACTCTCTCTCCTTGTGTGTGTCTGTGTGTGTGTGTCTGCATTGACATATACGCTTAGTCACAGTCAATCCAGACATCTAGCATTCCTTCCCTGTAACCAGTCTATATTCAATTCCCAGGGTCAACTGCTGGTGTGTGTGTTTTTTGTTTGTGTCTCTGTGGAGCGTTTCATCCAACAGTTTGTGGTTTCAATCGGATCACCATAGGGCTCTAACGAGTAGCCCGTTACCTAACCCACACGATCCAGCGAAATTAGCGCCAGGGATAAATATAGGTAAAAGATTAAAAGGTAGAACAAAATACAAATATATATACACGAAACATGAGAAGTAACAATACACTTGTTCACTCTACCATTAAGTCACTGACTCACTCATTCACACACTGACTCAGATTCTTTATGTTGTCTGTATGTTACCTCATTAGTAATTCTAATTAACATTTTTATTAATTCTGTTCATTTATTCATCCATAACGCAATGAACACAAATAGTGAAGATGATGACTTTGAATGAACCAAGTCACCTTTGACATCCTCAAGACATTGTCAGGTGTTGTTTGATGTTTTGTTTGTGTGCTGTTTCGTATGTTGTTTGATATGCTTTTGATGTGTTATTTTTGTTTTGTTTATAAATAATTTGTATTAAGCCAAAATTGTTTAATTGTTGTTATTTTAAAGTCACGTTTGCGCACACGAGGGGCTAACTAGGTCGAGCGACCTCTAAATTTAACGAGTAATGAGGTCGGATGAAACACCGTTCAGGCGTAGCGGGGCTGGGTTTTGAACCTATATGTTATAAATCTGTGACCAGTCGGGCTACCAATTAGATCACGGTGACGATCATTGTCTTTAGGATTGTAGAATATTTAAAATGATCACATTTTGGTGAACTTTATTAATCTTATAAAACAGGTTGTGTGTATTTGCTGAGTGAGTGAGTGAGTAAGTGAGTGAGTGAGTGAGTGAGTGAGTGAGTGAGTGAGTGAGTGAGTGAGTGAGTGAGTGAGTGAGTGAGTGAGTGAGTGAGTGAGCGAGCTTCGGAGCTGATTACATCTGGGTGAGGGACGACAAATATCCGACAAACAGAGCTATCACCCGAATTCTAACCCAGTTTGTAGGTTTGTAACGCAGCTCTCTACCTACTGCACTATCAAGGTGCTATACTATGTGTATATGTGGGTGTGGGTGGGTGTCGGTGTAGGAGTGCGTCCAAATTTAGCAGAGGACGGGTAATTTATTAAACTGCAAATGTTTTTCAGGCTTATAAAAACATTGTTGAGAACATACACACACATACAGAGAGAGAGAGACAGACAGACAGACAGACATACTCGCACATGCAACACCCTGTCCAGGTGTAAAGCGCGACCACGCTCACACACACACACACACACATATATACTGTCCAGATTTAACAAAAATACACCTAACCATATCAATGACATTAACACATACCTTCATACTGAGCTATATATAGGTCATATCCGTATAACATTCGACCAGAAACAAACATACATCAAGTGCACACATACACACACACACTCACTCATTCACTCACTCAAACAACAGACATGACAACATCATCATCAGTAATATCAGGATAACTTGTCATCAGTCGACAAAACTCGGCTGCACCTTTTCAATGACTTCTACTCGAAGAGAAAGGGAACAGAGTGAAAGGAACTAGCGTGTTGGCTCTAAAAAGGATTATCCACGTAAAATATGGTAACGTTTGTGTTATTTTGAATTCGGGGGGGGGGCGTTTGTTAAGAGCCATTCTTGGCCACTCGTCTTCAATAGTGAATCAGATAAAGGTGTGCTCTCTCTCTCTCTCCCCTCTGTATATATATATATATATATATATATAGAGAGAGAGAGAGAGAGAGAGAGACTTCGTTCTGAAAGTAAATAACCCTCACGTGAGGCTTTGAACGTGGGATTGAATGATTGCTGAATGAGTGACACTTTAAAAATAATTATTTACATATATTAGCATAGTAGCGTATTTTCCACTAATTACCGGGATGTTTAGAATATAGTAACGTGGATGTTATTGCTGTTTTTGGTGTAAATATCTTATTTATGTTATATTAACATCATTAGCCAATCGTTACTATTTACCAAGCTAGTTGAAATCGAATGTTTTCCTTATTTGAGGCACGTATATAGGTACTAACGTGCACCTGGACATACAGCCACACACGCACACGCACCACACACACGCACACACACACACACACATATATATATATATATATATATATATTTATAAGATTATAAGCATATCAATCACAGTTTGAAGGGATATGACTGTTTGAGGATTATTTGTGAATTTATATCATTTTTAATATATTTATATGTATGTATATTTATTTGGTTAGTTTTGTCTGTCTGTCACTGACTGACTGTCTGTCACTGACTGTCTGTCTGTCTGTCTGTCACTGACTGACTGTCTGTCTTTCAGTCTGTCACTGACTGTCGGTCTGTCTATTTACAAGTTTGCCTTGTTTTCTTCCGTTTGTTTGTTTGTTTGTTTGTTTGTTTGTTCGTTCTATTATCTCCCATAACGTACTAATCACGGTTCATCCTGCTATCTCTGTTGACAATAGTGACTTAAATGTTGACATTACTGACCTAACTCGTGACATTACTGACCTAACTGTTGACATTACTGACCTAAGTGGTGTTGACATTACTGAGCTAAATGTTGACATTACTGACCTAACTCGTGACATTACTGACCTAACTGTTGACATTACTGACCTAAATGTTGACATTACTGACCTAACTGGTGACATTACTGACCTAACTGTTGACATTGCCGACCTAACTGAAGCCTCCGTTTATGCAAAAGTCCAACGTCTACAGGAGCATACCAAGATCTTCAGCTGTAAACAAGTTTTTAAATGATGTAATTTACCTGAAGCAAATAATTACCTAAAACTTACCTAGAAACAAGTTTTGAACTGGGAACCTCAAAATTAGTGTCTACTAACCCCACGAACTGGCTAAGAGCACCACATTTAAAAATTTCAGGAATATGCATTATTATTATTATTATTATTATTAAGTATAATTTATATTAATCATTGTTTATTTATGTCTTGTTATTAGGACAGTTTAGTAAATAAGATGAAATGTGCTGTGTGCGGCTCGACAAAATATACAAACGAGGAGAAGTCACAGAGTAAAAGGATTGATAAACAGCTGAAAAGATGGCAAAAGGAAGAGGAAAGGATAGTGAAACTACTGCTGCTTGGTAAGGGTTACGGTGTGTGTGTGTGTGTTTGTGTGTGTGTTTAGCATTTGTGTTAACAGGCACGGGCGCAAATTATTGAGTAATTCTAAAAACAGCCTCTGGACCATTCATCAGGGGGTCAACTTCGGATGGGGTATTTTCACGCCGAGGAGGATAATATCTTACCCGTCCCTCAGTAATACGGTGCCGTGTATGGGAATTGGATATATGACTACCTGTCTTATAAGAATACTAGGTTGATCATAAAGGTGTAGTTGTCTGAAAAGGCGTTCCTTAACAATTGACAACTTTAGTAGTGGTGTGGTGGGGGGGGAGGATCAGAGAGCGATATATATATATATATATATATAGAGAGAGAGAGAGAGAGAGAGAGAGAGAGAGAGAGAGAGAAGGTTGGGATATATATAATATATATATATATATATATATATATATATATATATGGTGCAGGTGATATATTCTGGGTGGCATGTTCCTTAAATAATTATCACAATAATAATATTAGTAAAATCTATAACAGCTAATCACAAAACAATTATCTCCATTTCAGGAATTGGAGAATCTGGAAAGAGCACAATTACGAAGCAGATGCGCATAATTCATATAGGAGACTTCACTGACAGGTAATATGATGATAATTGTTATTATCATAAGGTGTGAAATACAGGTAACTGCTTGATTGTCACTGGGTGGATCCTGCTAGGAGATTTGTATGAGTGAGTGAGTGAGTGAGTGAGTGAATGAGTCATCGATTAATGTTGTAATTGTAACTGTGTACCTGTAATACCTTGGCCATAAACCTGTATAATCCGGCCAGCCAATAGTCTTGTCTAAAGCGACACAATTCCTGTTTCAGTGACACTGAAGTAACTAGGCTAATCTCGTACCGAATGACCTCGGCAGAGAAATTTAAACTATTGTTATTACGAGCGACCATTTCTGTTTTTGATGTGAACTAAGTTTGTGTTCGTCCATTGGTGACCGGAATAAACAGGTGTCCGGTTTATACAGGTTCTGCTAATCAATATGTTTCTGATTGTTATAAAACGTGATCTGTTTCAGTGAACGTTCAGAAAAGGTCCCGGATATCAGACGTAACGTGAAGGACGCCATATTGGTAAATATTAATATAGCAATAACTTGATAAATATTATATATAAAACAAAATATAAATAGATTGACGTTATCTCTTTATGATTGACACATGTCAAAATGTCTAAACGATAAACATTTACTAACAACAACAACAATGATTATAACAACAATAACAACAATAATAACTATAATGACGGTAATAAGAAAACTGGCAAAAATACTAACAATTATAATATAAATTGTAGTAGAATTGTAGTAGTAATAATAGTAGTAGTAGTTGTTGTTGTTGTTCGTGTTTTTGTTGTTGTTGTTATTGTTGTCGTCGTTGTCATAGAAATAGTAATAGTAAGAGTATCAGTGGTGATGCTGGTAGAATTCGAAGTGTTCTTCGTTGTTGTAGTTACTATTGTTGTTGTTGTTGTTGTTTTTATTGTTGTTGTTGTTGTTACAGATTATCCTAGGAGCGATGAGTAACCTGTCTATTTCTCTGTGTAACGAATCTTTGAGAGATTCTGTCGATTATATCAAATCTGAGGCTATTAGTGAACATGTTATCTACACACAGGTAATATATTAGAGAGAGAGAGAGAGAGAGAGAGAAAGAAATGAACACACACACACACACACACACACACATATATATATATATATATATATATATATATATATATACTGGGAAAGAGTGGGTGGAATACACATTAGTTATAACTTCAGATACACATAAAAATTATAAAACTATCATATTACCAAAATATCTATCCCAACATCTTATACAACGGTTATTGCATGTAACAACACAAATAATAACCGCCATTATTAAAAGAAAACGTTCGGTGAAGGAAAACAAATTGTTGTATATGACATCGTGTTACCTTCAATTGTTCGATTTTAATCATGATCATAAATTTACCCACAACAACGAATTATGAAACATATTTTGAAAAATATCCTAGTTTTATGCAGAAACGAAACAAAATGTGGTGGTCCATTTTCCTTTGTTTACTGGATTAACTAATTATCGTCTGCGAGTGTTCTTCCCGCCGAACCTGTTTCGTGTCTCTTATATGCCTGTTATATTTTGAACAGATCCAGTCGTATCTAATTATATGGTTATACAATGACTTTCACACACACACAACATCAGACATTAGAACAGTTCACAAACAAACTTGACCTTCAATTTGCGTGTTTCAGAATTTTTATGATCACGTGACACGGTTATGGCAGGACAAAGGTGTTCAGGATTGCTATAGTCGATGTAATGAATATCAGCTTTTTGACAGCGCCAAGTAGTAAGTTTGGTATTTGTTTCTATGTCCTTGTGTATGTTTGCATATCCTTAGGCCTATCTGAGGGATGTTTCATCTTTGACTTCGATCCATTACCTTTGGAGGTCGCTTGGCCCATTTAGCCTGCCAAGTGAAAAAGTAGCCATAAAACATCAATCATCATCATCATCATCTTGTCACCTTATTATAACATTTTCGGATCTTCAACCTATATATCTGTCAGAATATATTGTTTTAATATATCTCTATATCATGACCACGTCTTGTCGAGATAACAAATTATATCTTGTTTTCTGGCGATTTGTGAAGCCTGGCGACTATTTTCTAATCTTTGTGTATGATTCAACAATATTATCCGAAAGAGTTAGATATATGCTTTAATCTTTCTTATCTCTAGATCAAATTAATTGTTTTCAAAAAGTTTTTATTTACGTAAAACACCTTTTTTCTTAAAAACTATTTCATCTTGTTTATGACAACGATATGATTACTTAGGGTTGCTACCAAAATATTAATCTCAAAGTGTTCATTTCTCGTGTGGGTGTGGGCGCCTCCGTGGTCTAACGGTAGCGTGTTGGATCACAGATTACTCCCACCCGTGTTCGAATCTCGGTGTGGGCATATCTCATCTTTGACATCGCTTCATTAGATTTGGAGGTCTCGCGGCCCATTTAGCCAACCTTGTGCGCAAAACAGGCCGTAAAACATCAATTATCATCATAGTATTGTTCTGTGGGTGGGGGGTGTAAGCGTCGGTGCGTGTGTTTATAGTTGCACTAGCTCAGAGCATCATCCCCAAAAATCCATGGAAATATATGCCTTCACAAATCTATACATAAACATACGTACATAAATTGAAGCATACAGAAATTTCCATATATCCAGACATATGTATACCTCTGTGTGTGTGTGCGTAAATATATGTGTGTGTGTAAATATATGTACACCTGTATGTTTAATCTTAGATTTACCACTATAATTATCTTTATCACTTTTTAATATTTCCGTTTATTAATTGATATAATATGTATATCAACACCTCTCAAAGGTCACCTACAGATATCTTTATCTCAGAATCGCCTACATAAACATTATAAACTATATCACTAGGTGACACTTAATCAATTTATTTATCTCTACAAACCGTCAGTGATACACGACAAATAAAGACATGACGGGGGACCCCCTCCACGGCTAGTAAATGACGTATCGTTTGTTTACGTGACTAAAAACAAATACTATTTACCGAGATAACACAGAAAAATATTAATCGAGTGGTAATTAGACGAGTCTAGTCTTTTTCGCTTAATCTCTGGTGGCTTGAGAAATTTATGGTACAGTTCACATTTGATGTTTCACTTGAGTAGCCATTTTATCACTTCGAGTGACCGGACAAGTAATATTGCATTATTAATTATGATAATACGTCACCTGTTTAGTCTGGGTCAACTCCTTGTGTTCTATATTTACCCAGAATATTGATTTAGAGTTGATATTGAGAGTTTATGACGTAATCCGCTTGTCATAGAAATGTGTTGTCCCAGAATACAGGTCTATCATGAAATAATAAGCGCTGGAATAAATTTTTTCGCGCATGTAAACAATGACGCATTTAGGATTGTCGATGTGACAAAGTAGCTTAAAGAGAGCTCAAGATAGGGGGTACGTGATACGTGTCGCAGAACTGTTGGAGTTTAATGATTTTAAGCCTTGAACCTTGAGTAAAGTTTCCGTTTAGTCACGAAACTTTCATTCCATGTAAAACGTTCATGAAATATATTTTACATGATAGGTGACGCTATATCAGTATATTAATGCCTTTATTTTACTATTATTATTATTATTATTACCTGTCCTGTTGTTTGTGTTATATTGTCATTAACATTCGTGTTGTGTCGTAAGATAGTTCCACTTATATGTACTGTCATTGTTATATTTTGTCGCATTTACACCCAAACACCAAAATAAGTGCTCAGATCATTTCTACAATTTTAAGCCAGAAATGATCAGAAACCTTTTTACTGCCTCTTAGAACATCGGAGGTTTGTTTGCTTATGTATATTTTTTTTCAACGAAGAAGAATTCTCCTTAAAAAAGCGACACACTCCAGCAAAAATCACGAACGGTTTGAACCGTTTATAGAACATTTCACGAAATGCAGCATCGCTTCGTGTCGCGTGCAAAATATGAACTCGCAAGTTTTCATTTCGCTAAACTTGTCTAGAACGTGTCGATTTAAGAGTTCTGTTTAGTCTCTCACTGATCTTATTACTTGTTTGTGGCAGAATTGTACACATAATTGTAAAAACTATGTAACAAAGCTAACCTGACCCAAATAAAACACCTTGATTACAGACTTTCTTAGTAGCGGCTGTAACATCCCCTATGCCTACAAATCCGGCATATAGTGCAAACGTAAATTTCTTACGGTATTTTAATTACCGTGTTTCCCTGACGAGTCGCTCGTTGTGCATTTGTCGCATATCTAGCCAGTGTCGAGGTTGAACAACTCAACTCACTGTTTGTATCCAATCATTTCATGAGTATTAATATTGGTTTCTCTGCGTTTGTTTACAGCTTTCTGGATCGCGTAGAAGCAGTTCGCGAGGATAGCTATATACCAACAGACCAGGTTCGTTTATAAACACACCAAACAGTATCCGTTCATTCACACGCCCACACGCACACACGCACATACACCGACCCATACATACGCAGAGGATGGAGGGTGGTCAATAACTAGATTTAAAACCTGGAGAATCGGCAAAATATTTTATTCAGGATTTGTGATACTCTTTGCCGGTGCCTTTTCACATACTCCTAAATTTATATTTGTTGCGGGATAAAAACAACGCATCATTTAATAATTAGCGTATATGATAATCCGTAATCTATATTTATCATAACCTATATCATATATTTATCATAATCTATATTGTTTACTGATAGGATTTATTACGATGTCGTGTTATGACAAACACGATACAGAGGATAGACTTCAAGGTGATGGACGCTAGGACACCTGTACAGTTTAGGTAATTAATATCTACATCTCTGTCCGTGTGTGGGCTTGTCTGTCTGTCTGTCTGTCTGTCTGTCTGCTTGCTTTTGTCTATTTATATCTTTGTTTGTCTGTCAATCTATTCGTTTACGTTTGTTTAGTTTTTTATTCCTTTAAATATTTATGAATATTAATATTGACTTTACCTGCACTTAAAGTTGATTAGCTGCTATATTATTACGATTAATGTTATTATTATTATTATTTTTATTATTATTATTATAGTAGTAGAAGTATAGTAGTAGTAGGAAAAATAAATAGTAGTAGTAGTAATATTAGGGGTGGTAACAATAACAACACTCAACAACAACAACAACAACAAAAGGAGTGGTTATAGAGGTTGTAGCAACAACAACTACAATAATAATAGTAGTAGGAGCAGCTGTTTCAGGTTTTCTTCTCATCATTATTATAAGCTGGTTCGTTTTTTGCGATTTTTGCTGTTATTACTGTTATTGTGTTTTGGGTATATTAAAAAAAATATTTGTAGATTATTTACCAGGTTTTCTATGTTTTCCATGTGTAAATAAAACCTGCTCTCTCTCTCTCTCTCTCTCTCTCTCTCTATTGAAATAGAAGATTATTCAACCTCAACCCTCAAAGACGACGAACTCTCTCCTCCCGAACCATGCGCGCAAGAAATAGTGCTAAATTCGGTGTAAATGGACCGGTTATATCCGTGACCGGTTCGGTGACGTCATCGATCGGGTGCATGCGGTACCAATAAAATGGCCTATGATTAATATACCGTCACCGATGATTTTGATTTATTGGGTGGAGATTTAATTCAGAATCAGTTTTCTCTGTTGATGGACGTAAAATATGCGTGGTCACCGTCTCGTTTACACCTCGGTAATTGGCTAATTATTTGAACAACGTCAACGTGCGATTAATCACCCTTTGGTGTGCTCACGTAGGTTCTGAGCGAACTCGGGCTCTGAAATTAGCAACCGAATTACGCCGTTATGGCTTCAGCTGAAGTCAGCCTTAAAAATTAATGGCTTTTAAGCGATTGTTCGCTGTGGCATGTGACATCCATCAATTATGACCTAAAGATGCGTAGCATAATTATACCATGTTTATAGAAGGGTCGCTTTATGACTGTTTATATTTGTATTGTTTTATTATCATTATATTAATTATGCTATATATTATTACTGCTGAACATAGCGAGCAATTATCCCTCACTCAAATTAAATTAAACTTAATTTTACTATTTTAGATTAACGTATAATTAATGTTTTACGTAGAATGTTGGGCTACGGTAGGTGTAACATCTTCACTTTGATATTTGAACTGAATATAATTCACTGATTTGAATCATTAAAGCTTAGGACCTATTTATATGTGAGATATCTGGGATATATCGTGATATATATAACATATAATATACAGATAACATATTGGCTGATGAGCTGGTTTTGTCGGTTAGTCCTATATATATATATATATATATATATATAGAGAGAGAGAGAGAGAGAGAGTAGTAGTAGTAGAAGTAGTAGTAGTAGTAGTAGAAGTAGTAGTAGTTCTTGTAATAGTAATAAGATTCTTATTATTATTATTATTATTATTTTTCTTCTTCTTATTATTATTAATATTATTATTATTGCCATCGTTACCACCTTCATTGTTGTTGCTATAATTATCATCTTCATCATCATCATCATCATCATAGCATGTTATTGTTGTTGTTTTTATGGTTCTCATTATTATTATTATTATCCCCCCCCCCACAGTGTCTATGACGTCGGCGGACAACAAGGTGAGAGACGTAAATGGATCCAGGTTTTTGACATGACGACCGCCATATTGTTTGTGGTTGACTGTAGTTGTTTTGATCAAACCCTTAGAGAAGACACCTCCAGGAGTCGCTTTCTGGAATCGATGGAGACTTTCGAACAAGTCTGGAACAACAGGTACCGCCGTCCGGATACCGTCCGGATCCCGAGTTGGTGGGTGGATGGGTGGGTGAAAGGGCCGGTCGGTCGGTCGGTCGGTGGGATGTTGGGTGGGTTTGTTTTTTGGGATGAGTGAGTGAGTGAGTGAGTGAGTGAGTGAGTGAGTGCTTTGTTAATCTCGGAGCTGATCACACCTTGGATACATGGTCAAATGGTGAAATGCTACGGAAATTATTGGTTGAAACATCCCACGGACGTAGATAATGTAGGGATTTTAGCCCATGACTGGTAGTGTGATGTTCAAGAACGCTACTTACTGCTCTGTTGCAGTACTTGTGATGTGCAAGATAGCATTATTATTATTATTTAATCTGGTTGCATGCATTATATCTAGCTGTAAGTAATGTGCTGTTCTGGGGGGGGGTAATAATATCATCAGATTCCATAACCCAAAGATGACACATGACAGAAATGGGTTTTCGATACAGATAAAAAGAAGAATATTTTTACATCTTTTACACTTTACAGATTCCTTCGTCAGACTCCTGTCGTGATGTTCCTGAATAAGATTGACCTTCTCGAGGAGAAGATCAGCAAAGGTCGTCGTCTGGAGGATCTCATAGACTCCATGGATCCGAAACATTATTACTATGAGATTCTCCAAACGTTTAAAACATTCGACAAGCCAAAAGGTCGGTGGCTTTAATCTCTTACACACACACACACACATACATAAATACACACACACACACACACACAGGGAGAGAGAGAGAGAGATTGCCTAATACAGATTTATTCCTGTCTTGTCGCAGACTTAATATAATCAAGAATCTTATTGACCAATCCCGCTACAACTGCGACACTAAGCGGTAAATTTCCGAAGCACGGTTTTGGGTTATAATAATAATAATAATAATAATAATGTAGATTTAATAAAAACCTCTAATTAATAGGAAGCATTTAAAAGAACTGTACAATGATACCCCCCAAATAAGATGTCTAAATAAAAACCTAATAAGATATTTGAACTATAAATATTATTTGTCGGTGACAACAACCTGGAGTAGGCGACGATTTAGACAGATTTAAACTTTTCAAGAGAAGACGCACTTCCAGTATCCACCTAAAACCTGTTGTTTTTTTAATGTAGGGACTGCGACACTGGATTTTTCAGTACGACCACGAATCCAAAACATAATTTTGTCGCATTTTCCAGATATCTAAAGATATTTTATTAATCACGGCACAAAATATGAAACTAACTTTTGAATCTAGTGAGTAATAATTATTATACTCTCTTACGGAGCTAGCACATCGCTAAATTACCAATGTTTACCTTCATAGAAAGGACATGTCCGTGTAAAATTAGCATACGGGTGACGTCATCCCCCATCACGTGGCTTAAACATATTTCCCTCATCGTATCAACAATATCATTTGCATATAGCTAATTTAAAACAAATTTTGGGGGGGGGACTTTATTGCTCTTTTCTAAGTTACCGCACTGGTTCGATTTGTAGTGCAGCAGTGATCACGTGATACTGAATATTCATAGATTTCGCGTAACCACGACGCCGACAGCCCGGTTTTTTTGTCCTGTTGTTTACATTTTAAACAACTCAAATTAAGACTTAATAAACCCAACTATTTTCATAAGGACGCATCAAAAATAAGCTAACGACAATTCTAATTTATAATATTTGTATCCTGGGTTAAATTAGTGGTGGATTCATGGAGTTTCTGACGGAAAATAGGTGACTTGTAACAACTTCGACCAGGGATATATATTCTCCATCAATAATGTTTATCTGTTTTCATCCTAAAACCATCACCATCTCCCTCCCTCCGCCGCCTCACCCCGCCCGTGTCATACAGATAGTGAGCGTAAAGAGTTCGTTGAGGCGTTTCCTCACGTCGATCCTGGCACGTCGACGTCGGATTTGACGAAGGTCAAGGTTGGTCGTAAAAAGTTGTCGTCACCAACGACCTACAGAGAAGATATAGACGATGACGTCATCAAAACGGCCATATTTATAAAAAGGATATTTACAGTACGTTGGCTTGTCTGTAGATCTGTCTGTTGATATGTCTGTCTATCTGTCTGTCCGTCTATATGTCTGTCTGTATTTCTGTCTGTCTGTTTGTCTGTCTAGCTGTCTGTCTATCTCTCACTTGGTCTGTCTGTTTTACTTAGACATTCATATTAAGATATACGCTTTTTGTTGTTATTCTTTGTTGTTATTCTGTTGTGTCTGACCCGTTGACCTTTCAGCATCTCGTTCACAACCCGATTCACTACGCCGAAAGGCGCTCCAACTGGCACAACGGCCACAGCTGCGAGTTCTTCTACACCTGCGCCGTCGACACGCAGACAATACGCAAAGTATTAGAAGGCTGTAAGACTCTGATAATAAGAAAAGTGCTAGAAAAGTGGGGTATGTGAATGGTGGCGACCTCTAGCGCACGGGAATCTCCCAGAAGGGGGCGCCACCGTACAGGGACCTCGAACGCTGAGCAATGTTTTGTAATGATATGGAATGCCTTCTGGATTATTTTGCCGGAGTTCTGGATTAGGACTCGATATACCTGCGTGTCTTATAGAAGTCAATTGTGTTGTCTTTTTATTTGCATCTTCAGCTATAATTAATCATCTCATCGATATTAATAAGAGAAGATATGGATAAGATGTTTTTTGTTTGATTGTTTGTACGTTTGTTTGTCTATGAATGTAGGTATGTCTCTAAGTGTGTGTGTGTGTGCGTGTGTGTATGTGTGCGCGCGCGCGTACCCACAGACATGCAAACTAAATTCTTCGGTACGCATACACTGATTAGCATTCATTTTGCCCCTCGCTCACTCTCTCTCTCTCTCTCTATATATATATATATATATATATATATATATATAAGCTAATGTTCGCATTCAAGAGGTATCAGCATAAAAGGGACACCATGTGTGTGTGTGTGTGTGTGTATAGGCAGGTGAGTATATGGCACGTTCAGTAAAATACATCCTTGATGAATAGTTATTGGCTCATTATAAATATATATATATATATATATATATCATACGGCTGTACGTTAGTCGATACAACGTTCTTAAAATATCAGTCATAGAATATGATACAGTCAAAATGATGCAATTATGATAATTATTAATTAAATACCTTTTTTGTATAATTTATCCTCGACAAAAGGTTACCTAAACCACCGAATATTTCATCTAAGGGTTTAATATTTATACTTTAATAAAAATTATTCCCTGTCTAATATTTACACGTGTTGCTTAAAGTAACATTTCCGATATGTCATCAAGGAAAATATGTTCTCTTAAAAATATATAAAATTTTCGTCTTATTTTATATATATATATATATGTGTGTGTGTGTGTGTGTGTGTGTGTGTTGTTTGTCATCATGTTCAGCCATATTAATAATATTTGTCATAACGTAACCAATTGGTTTTTAGTTCAAATACCTTCACTCTGACGGATATATTTAGTCATTGGGTCATTTAAGCTTTTGTATGCAGAAATGTAAACGCACACACGCACGCATCCATGCACGAAAGCACGCAGACACACATTCACATACATATAAACCAAAACAGATACACAAACTCATACTTTCAAAAAGTCTCCGTCGACGAAATGGTAGTATTGGATGATATTTCATCTATCACGTATTATTAGTATTAGTATTATTAAGTTTATTATAATCTATAAAGTCAATAAAAATATGTATTCCTTACTATCTTCTAAGTAGATCACCTTCCTAATCGAGTTAACTTTAGTTTCCAAAAATATATACATTATTACATAAAGCAAAGCTCATCAAGTGATCTGTGTCCAGCCATTAATATACTCAAAATACTCGATACGTGGAACACAACAGTTTTAAAACAAGCACACACGCACACATACATACATTCATACATGAACATACACACATATATACGACTACGGTAAGCTTGGTCATTCCCAGCTAAACTCTCACATGATACAGTTATATTTCATTTAGAATTTTAGTGTCAACACTATCGAATGTTTTACATCAGAGGTGTCACAACACTAGTGTAGTCTAGGATCTATTAGCATTCACTTGGTTGACCTTGGCTTTAAAGCAATTCTTTTATGGTCAACACTTTCTTCAAATGGTTTTAATGACTTTTATTGGCATTATTTGTCACCCTATAGTACTTACATCTTACAAGTTATACATAACATATTTGTTTTTGTGCAGAAACGTCTTAATACGTCTGTATTTAGGCGAACAACGTGGCTTATTAATTATACAGCAGAATATGCACGCATGCTCAGTGTCGACACGCAGATAACCGAGCAAAACTATACCGAAAAGTACACATGTTCATGACGTCAGTACACAACTTTGTCCGCGCAACCTGGTAAGAGAAAACAGACTGAACTGAATATTCATGACGATGCCTTATATAACACACGATTACTGCTCAGTATTTGAACTTCTGCACCCACACACTATTAACATATTCAAGTTTTGTAAGGTATATAGCGTTCAAAAGAATTATAGTTCAAATAAACATAGCTAGAATAAATCCTATATACGGTTTCAATAAGGAATTATGTGTGTGTGTGTGTTATTTATAGGATGAAAATTTAAAAAGAATCGCTTTAAGTATAAAACACGATTATAAATCATTATTTTGTTCTCTTCAATTATATATTTATTTTATTAACAGCCCGTTTTGTGGTATGTTTATCAGAAAACGTAAATATATTTACGTTCTCTGGTTAAATAAATTATTTACACTACACTGTAGTCTGCACCATCATCATTATCATCATCATCATCGCCAAATGTCGACAGGTCCATCACTTCCTCATCATTCCGGGATTCCATCTTAGGCACACAGCAGCTTCTTCCGACGGATGCTTATCTACAACAAAGTGCCGAACCGTCCAACGGTATCAGCTGAATTTGAACCCGAGACCTCTCATCGACTGTCCGCCCGCTCTACCGCCTGAGCCACTTCCGCTAGCCGATGTTTAATAACGATTGTCCGTATTTCAAGTTCAGCACAAACCCCATTTTGTGCCCGAGTTGTGCCCGCGGGACAAATGTTCTGAAGCGTACTTGAAATATCTCCTGAAGTACTTAGAACAGAGAGGAGGCTCGGCTAAAAGTAAAACGTGACATTTGTTTACTGGCCTCAAACTGTAAACTAAAGTGGTGGGAGAATAAATGTAAACAAATAACCAGTAAACGTCTATCGAATGGTGCTTCTGGTGAGTAACTGGCTGACCAACGTTATCGAAGCGTATACAGACGGACGTACGGACGTGAATTTGATGCACGCACACCCCTCGCGCGTCCGCGTCCAGGGACGTACGATGGTCTATGTGTACACCGGAGAGGGGGGGTTAGGGCGTGTTGTTTGGTGATGGGGAGATGAAAGCATCATCCCGTATGATATAAGTCACCGCTAACATGTACACAAAAAAGGTCAAAACATGTATACGTACACACATACCCTTATGTGTGTGTGTGTGTGTGTGTGTGTTGTTAGAAGTGTGTTAAAATGAACCGACACAGAGAATCACAAATTGTAAATTCAACTTCTGTATCATTCACCCCAGGACTATTCCAGATAAGAGACTTTTCAGGCTGATGTGTGTAATGGATGGCTCCCTTGTATGCCCTCCCCAATCACACACACACAAACAGTGAGACACACAGAGAGAGAGAGAGGTGGCCTACGTGAGAGAGAGTACATGAGAGAGATGGGGCGTACCTGAGAGAAAGGGGGGTGGCATATATTTTTTATTTATTGCCTTCACAGCTAAATTCTCAAGAGTTTGATATAAAAACAACAAAACGCATACGACCTAAATACAAATACAAAAATCGATCACCAATAAAACGCAAAAAAATAAAATAAAGCACAATGAAAATCAAAAACGTCATCAGTACGCGCGTACTATAACCCAAGAGTTGTGCCGAACGTGGCTATATTGGCCTATTTACAACTGGGTCAGGTCATCCCATTAGTAGTCTATAATAACAGTTCTAAGCTAATCACACTAACTGGCAATTATAGCCTCGCCAATATAGATAACGTTTATGGTGGGTAAGATAAACATTAAAGAACCTCTTATCGACTCAAAACCTGGCATAGATTAGACTGACTGGTTACAGGAACTGGAAGTTGAGATAACAGACGTTTGGTGTGTGTGTGTGTGTGTGTGTGTGTGTGTTTGTGGCTGTGTGTGTGCGTGTGTTTTGGAAGCGATGGTATTTTTTCACTAGAACTCCATTGTTAATTCAAGTCCAAGATTGCTGCTGCGGCCCGTTTGGGGCTTTTTATATTTTATTCTCCCCCTCCTCCCCCTCATCATCATCATCATCATCATCATTATTATCATCTTTATCAAGTCAGATTTTAGACTGCTCTCTATCTTGAAAATAAACAATATTTAAAAATGATATGGAGTTATGGAAAAATAACAATATACAAATAATCTCTACGTAATAAGCCATGATTAGAAAAACAAACAAAAAACAAATACAAATTTAATACAGATATAATCCTATTATATTCGGTTTATGAGTAAAAAAGGAATCCAACTGAGACAAGATCTGAGTCACGTATTCTGATTTGAGTAAATGAGTACTTTAATCGAGATAATTTGTCTAAAATGATTTGTTAAATAAAATGCTTTACCAGGAAATAAAACATCAACTTTATCAACAACAATGATGTAAAATAAACATGTTGTTATTTTATGGGGCAAATCTTATGCACACGGTAGGCTAAATGGGACAACGGTAATGAAACGGTGAAATATTTTTCAGACATCGTCCAGCCTGTGTCTGAACCCAGGTGTTAGGAGTATGTGGCCAACTGCGCTATCAACTCGGCCATGGAGACGCCGTCATTGCATACAATAAAATCGATGGATGTTGTTTGGTTGTGGAATTTTTGTGAGAGGGGTGTGGAGGCGTTGGCCTCAATACTAGTCACACCTGTTACATAGAGTCAAAGGCCTCGCTGCGCGCTACAAAATTGAGATGTCGGATGAAACATCCCACAGATAAAATTGGGATTCGCCCGAACCATCTGAAGCGGGTGCTATTAAATGCACAACACAAGCGTTCTACACAATAAAGCAAGAGACACTCGTTGTTGTGTTCCATGCCTTTGTTATACGAATCTAGGATGTTTTGGCAACCGAACGTTTTGGCTTAGGACGTTTTGGCCAGCTATTATTTGAAGATAGGACGTTTTGGCCAAATTTGTTTTATTTATTATTTTATTAATA
Organism: Paralvinella palmiformis; assembly: GCA_025642065.1. Classification (NCBI taxonomy): domain Eukaryota; kingdom Metazoa; phylum Annelida; class Polychaeta; order Terebellida; family Alvinellidae; genus Paralvinella; species Paralvinella palmiformis. The sequence continues at coordinate 228,831 of JAODUP010000397.1, forward strand.
CAACCTTCCAGTTAGAAGATGAATACAGTAACCTGCACAATAGTATTGAAGAGACATATAATAAAATACACAATCCGGATCCCAAACCATATACAATTTAAACAATTAATCCCACTATATAATATATGTAACTATGTAGAGCCATGTAGAAATAAACTTCAGTTAAATACAGAACCCACACCAAAGCATACCATTTGATATTATATTTCTTCCCTTTTTATACTTTTATATTCAAAAAATAGCTGGCCAAAACGTCCGCTGGCCAAAACGTTTCGCCCAAGGCCAAAACGTCCGCTGGCCAAAACGTCCGCCTACCTTGTTATACATCTCGTATAGACTAATGTATCTCCATGTTATATGACATATCTTGGTATAACATCAATCGTCTTCAGCGAATTCAGAATAGAACATCTCGTATAGCGAGAAATACCCGAAAATATGATCAAATCCTTCCAATTCTTCGCAAATTTAAATAGGTTTTAAGATTTAACTAATAATTTATAAATTTATCAAAGACGTGACACCTTTTAGAGATCTATTATTGGGCTGTCATTATAGAGGGGGGGTCTTTGGTTGGCTCTTGGTAACCGGGACACTTTGTTAAATCTATATTACCATATTATTTTATTATTAAAATTAATCGGTATTTTGTATAAAGTTATAGGAACTAAATAACAATAAAAGTAGATAATATGTTCGGCACGAATAACACAAGTTCCGGTTGTATGTTAACCTATTTTTCAAGTGCTCGAAAAGACATACACACACACACACACACACACACACACACAATACACACCACTGTGGGCTATTATGATAAAGTAACAAACGATGATAATTGTACGAAGACGAGTAAATATTTTAGGATAAGTTTGTTTACATTTCTGGCTTGTCTTAGTGATATAAGCATAGGAGTGAGTGAGTGAGTGAGTGAGTGAGTGAGTGAGTGAGTGAGTGAGTGAGTGAGTGAGTGAGTGAGTGAGTGAGTGGTGGTGGTGAGTGAGTGAGTGAGTGAGTGAGTGAGTGAGTGAGTGAGTGAGTGAGTGAGTGAGTGAGTGAGTGAGTGAGTGAGTGAGTGAGTGAGTGAGTGAGTGAGTGAGTGAGTGAGTGAGTGAGTGAGTGAGTGAGTGAGTGAGTGAGTGAGTGAGTGAGTGAGTGAGTGAGTGAGTGAGTGAGTGAGTGAGTGAGTGAGTGAGTGAGTGAGTGAGTGAGTGAGTGAGTGAGTGAGTGAGTGAGTGAGTGAGTGAGTGATGCAGGCAGGCAGGCAGGCAGGCAGGCAGGCAGGCAGGCAGGCAGGCAGGCAGGCAGGCAGGCAGGCAGGCAGGCAGTGATCATAGTTGTGATAATAAAATTAAGCCATTACTAATTTCTACAATCAAGATGCTACAAAACTCCACTTTTTCATTTGCTTGGTGAGCAAGTGTCCAGGTGGGCAACTGTCCGGTGAGCAACTTTCCGGGTGAGCAACTGTCCATACTCCAGCCAGATCGAATCCCATTGTTACCTGTTAAAAATGTTTTGTTATGATATGTGTGGCTATGTGTTGTTATGTGTTACTATGTGTTGTTATGCTCTCTGTTATTATGATTGTGTTCGTGTGTGTTGTTACGTGTTGTTATGCTGTGTTTTCATGTGTTATTATGTGTTATTATGCATTTTTATGTATTGTTATATGTTATGTTATGTTATGTTATGTTATGTTATGTTATGTTGTGTTATTAACCAAGGAGAGATATTCTTCTGCTAGTCTTCGAGGGTTTCACAACCTTTGACCCGAGATAGATAATTAAACCGACATAAATATGTCGACCTTGTTAGGTCACCACAGAACGCCTTCGGTAAAGATGAGATATCTATAAAGAAATGGATGAAAGCAATGGAGATAGGATGAAACTCAATTATCTCTCAAGAGCTAATGGAATAACAACATATCTACAATCTCAGATGTCGAATGAACATCATCACGAGTTGTAGGAGCTTGTTAAAGACTTATTCCAGGACACCACGACCACCCGCGAATATAAACAAAATTCTAATGGACTTCGCGGACATTAGATCTGGTATAAGTAATGGTGAACAAACTGAAATAGCCAAAAAATAGGGTTTGTTCCTTACAGCAGACTCCACCAACAAACTTATTAACACATAAATACACACACATGTGTGTGTGTGCTTGTGTGTCTGCAGAAACACTTTCGCGCACACAAGCACAGACACACACACAGACATATATATATATATATATATATATATATATATATATATATATATCGACTACAAAACAGAGTTTGACCGAGATGAAATAAAACTTCCCACAGATCCAGATAACTCAAGGGTTCGAACATAGAACCACAAGAGGGCGCCTCCGTGGTCTAGCGGTATCGTGTTGGACCACAGATCGCTACCGCCCGTATTCGAATCTCGGTGTGGGCATATCTGAAGGTTGTTTCATCTCTGACTTCGCTTCGTCACCGTTGGAGGTCGCTCGACCCATTTAGCCTACAATGTGCACAAAAGCAGCCGTAAAACATCAATCATCATCATCATAGAACTAAATAAGAATTACTTCTATTTGTTTAACACTTATATACTTTAATGATGATAAGTATGACAATATATAGACACGCTCAATATGAGGTCGTCATATGCACTCTAACGTATCGTCTGAGTTTTCGCCAGAGTCCCGAATCTCGAAAGGAGCTATTGTTATTTCATAATGTTCTAAGAACCACGAGATTTCTTTTCGTTCGCTTGTTGACTACACCAAACGTAGTCATAATAACTGTTGATACATGTTATTGTAATCTATTAGAGTACACACCGTGTGGCCCAATACCTCTGAGTTCGGTACCTCGAGGTTTCTGTTATTGTTACCTGAGCCTTTCGTCCAGATATCAATCTAGCCTCTACCCCATTGACAAGTCCAGATTGGATGTCTCTAACAGAGGTCAAAGTTACTGCTGGCACACGACTCTCTTGGTCATTGAGGTATACAAGCCACCCTCACCATATCAAGGAATGAACAACGACCGGGAACCTCGAGGTTTGGTTTCAGCGAAGTATCAACTGTGCCATCAAAACAACAAATGGTGATTTCTAGAACTACCCGATGTACATTATGAGATATTTATTATAAGTTGGAAATAGGTTGTTGTTGTTGATGTTGTAATTGTTGTGTGCGAAGTGTACAAAACAAATATTTTCAACAAAATATATTTTATAAATAAGAAGTGGGGAAACTATATCCTAATTTAAATACGAGTACTTCTATCGCCATTTACTATAAATTATGAGTCAATTATGGTTTGTGTGTCATCTTTATCAATGACGGCTGACATGAAACACAAATTAATTATCATAACATACAAATAAATGTTATTTTAAAAATTATATAAAATCTATATTAAACACTGACGATGTAAGAACTTCACATGTACACATTAACTTGGACTAAGATGATGATGATGATGATTGATGTTTTACGGCCACTTTTGTGCACATGGTAGGCTAAATGGGCCGAGCGAGCTCCAAAGGTAATGAGGCGAAGTCAAAGATGAAACAACCTTCAGATATGTGCACGCCGAAATTCGAACACGGGTGCTAGTGATCTGTGATCCAACACGCTACCAGTTAAACCACGGAGGCGCCCTAACTAGGACTAAGAGCTGATACACACTTTTCCAAAACATTCCCCAATTTGTGGATCTGTACGCTCGGGCGCCAATCCCAGCCCCCCGGGGAGTATATCCCTCGTAGTACACAACAACACTTTTATCCGATGCTAACTTATGACGAGTCGACCTACCAACGAACGAACGTGTAGCTGAAAGATCCACACCGGAGTAGCCTGGATGCGAACTCGGCTCCTCTAGCCTTCCAAGTCGGCACCTTACCCGAGATGTCGCCACGCCCCACAATCTGACAATCTGACAATCTGACAATCTGAGAACCAATCGTAACAAAGTACCGAGCACCGGGGCACTGGACCTCCCCCCATCGGGAGAGATGGGCGGAGCTTGTTGTTACTCCAGTGTTTAGTTGTTATCGTGTTAACTCTAGTAGAGACTCTATAGTAGATTGTGAGATTATCTTATCACTGACAGATTCTGGCCGCTTGTTATCTGATAAGGAAAAACACGGAAAACACCAACTTAACATACAGAAAAACACGAGAGTACTGGGGTGGGTGAACAACAACAAGAAGACACGATGCGGTAAAACATTTCTTTTACGGAAACTCTACTCTCGAGAGCGGGGAGGGGTTCAATGGGGAACATACACTCACACACACACACACACACACACACACACACACGTCCGATCCTTAGTAATACATACTCCTGTGGAAGTTTAGATGGTGCAGTAATGTAAATGATAGCCAAGACAAAGTGCTGAGAGATGGCCTGCTCTAACATTTATTGTGTAACAACAACAAATACAGCAGCAGCAACAGCAGTAACAACAACTATTATTATTATTATTATTAACTATTTTACCACATGTAAATCATACCAACTATATAATTCCACACTTGATTACAGATTCCGGTTAATCAAACGTTTATCCTTGATCCAGTACAATTAATCCAGGTCATTGTTCTTTACCAGAAGCTCTTTCGAGGACCACCCCCACACCCTCCCAATCGTGTACGACCTACTGTACGCCGTGTACTCGGATAACTTTGGTATTTTAAGCTGATAACGCCCGATATGGCACCAAACTGGATTTCTCTTCAGCACATAACACTTCCTCTCAGGATTACCAACAGGCTGGCCGTGTTTGCACGCTAGGGGACGTTTTTGGGAGGTGAGCGTCGAATTATTTATTATTTTTAAATAATCGGTAATATAGTTTTGTGATGTTCTGATAAAAATAGCCAAATTATTACATTTGTGGTAAATGGGTATCAATTTACTGATTTTGTCGAAGATGCAGAAAAATAGATCATCAGGGGCTCTGAATCATGGCGACTAAATTAAAGACAACTTTATCCGAATGTGAGCGAGAACAAGGATACATATTGCTTTATAATGTGTATTTTGTGCCAGGGGAATGAATATCAGCTGATTACAACAAGCGCGCACGCACGCACACACACATAAACAAACACACACACACACATATATATATATATATATATATATATATATGATATATATATATATGCCCGCTCGTAAGCATGTACACATATATAATTGTGTGGGGGGTTTGTGCGCGCGCGCGCGTGTGTGTGTGTGTATGTGTAAAATATATACAGACATTATTCATTCATCCAGACAATCATTCATAATTAATAACCCCCCCATTAAACACTGACATAAATAAACACACTGGTATCCAGATCAGTCAATTTCTCCATCACAAATATTCGGCTATTTTCTTAGACATTTATTTACATCATTTGACACCAGATGTCACTGTTTTGGCGTCGGCAAATAAGGTCAGCAAAAACTGTCCTTATTAATGACTAGATTGATAAACACTGTGATGAGATGAGATACGATGATGCAATGTTATAAAACATGGCGTCTGTTATGACAATATAATGGGGAATTGTTTGGAGAAATGTGTCATAAAACTATTGGCACCATTATGGTGTTTTTTATGGGATGTTTACATAATGGACTCGACGAAAGGCTGTCTTTGGTTTCTGAAGTGTGTGTGTGTGTGTGTGTGTGTGTGTGTGTGTGATCAGGACAAGCTATCTTCTTACAGCATCTGGCGATAATGTGTGAAATTTATGCTCTCTCTCTCTCTCTCTCTCTCTCTATATATATATATATATATATATATATATATATATATATATAATTACAGCTAAATAAATAAACAAACCCAACGCCCCCACCCACACACACACACACACAGAGAGAGCACAACACACACACACACACACACACACACACAATGTGCACTCGGCCGATAAGAACATTATTTCTGGATTTTTTTTCTTCCTGCTCCATCACCACTCGACGTCGTAACCATAGATCCAGAAAATCCCGGATCTGATGCAATCGGCGGTCGTTCGGGATTCGTTTCAGTCAGGATACGCGTAGCGGATGTGCGATTTGATAAACGAGATGCCATCATTTTAAAAATTCCAGAACTCGACACAAAACGTGATGGCGTCGCTAGTGCAGCTTCTTTATCCCTCCTTACTGTGCTTGGTCTGTGTTTCGACCATTCTCGGGTTCGGCACCGACCCGGAGTTTGGCCGCAGCGCCTGTTTACATCTGTACCCCAGTGGCCACGAGGGGGAGCCACAGTCGACGCCGTCACCTTATGTGGTGACCGTGTCAGGAAACAGCTATAATCCTGGAGATCTTTTGATTGGTAAGCTGATGTTATTTGTTAATTAATTCATTCATTCATTTATTTAGTACATATATAATAATATTCGCAGATACAATTATTCCCAGTATCAGCCACACATGTACTGAGCAGACGATCTTCTCGTGTGAACGTTTCTGTTCCCCCATTATTTTCTGGTTTAAAACGTGAAATAAAATACGATATAACTTGTGACATGATTAATTACCGGTTTGTGAAATAATCTGCCGGAGTTTGGTTGATGGAGAGCGAAATTTATTTGTTAGTAGATGCTAGTCAATGTTAGTAGATACTATAATTGATAGTGAATGTTTTTGTTCATGTTGTTAGTATTAGTCAGGGCAGCTGTATAGTAGCAACTAATGTTGATTTTTTGGGTAAATATATGTTGGTAGATGTTAGCAGATTTATTGAAAGTTCGTGGTAGTAAATGTAATTGGTATTGTCAGTATGTTAGTAACTGTATATGGCAGATGTAGCGGTTAGTGTTAGCTTTTATTACCACGGTTAGTAGGTAATATTAAATAGTAGTAGGTGTAAGTGACAGCTAGGTGCTCTAAATATTAGTGACTGTTTTATCAGCCACTGTTAGTAATAAGTATTAGTGGTTGTTTCTATCAGCCACTGTTAGTAATAAATATTAGTAGCTGTTTCTATCAGCCACTGTTAGTAATAAGCATTAGTGTTTTTTTTCTATCAGCTACTGTTAGTAATAAGTATTAGTGGCTGTTTCTATTAGCCACTGTTAGTAATAAGTATTAGTGGCTGTTTCTTTCAGCCACTGTTAGTAATAAGCATTAGTGGTTGTTTCTATCAGCCACTGTTAGTAATAAGTATTAGTGGCTGTTTCTATCAGCCACTGTTAGTAATAAGCATTAATGGTTGTTTCTATCAGCCACTGTTAGTAATAAGTATTAGTGGCTGTTTCTATCATCCACTGTTAGTAATAAGTATTAGTGGCTGTTTCTATCAGCCACTGTTAGTAATAAGCATTAATGGTTGTTTCTATCAGCCACTGTTAGTAATAAGTATTAGTGGCTGTTTCTATCATCCACTGTTAGTAATAAGTATTAGTGGCTGTTTCTATTAGCCACTATTAATAATAGTCAAACTGTTAGTAGATGCTAGTGACATCTAGAATAGGCAGGCAGTTACCTTTAATTATCAGTGGTTGTTAAGGGAGTGCTAAAACTGCTAATAGCCGTTACTATCAGTAACTGTTACTAACTGTACCAGGTGTGAGTGTTAGTAGCTGTCAGTTTGTAGTAATCATATAATCACCAATTATATCTGTTTATTACTATATATTACTTACATATCCACTTCCGGTTGATCTAGTTACCATATCCAGTATTGACGGAAGAACACCATTTCGAGGATTCATTCTCCAGGCGCGGAGTGACGAGGATCCTGAACAGAAAGTTGGCGACTTTATCCCGAACGATAACGCTAAGATTAACTGTGTCGTGGAAGGTTTTGGGGTGAGTGGGATTAGCACCAAAAAAAACGTGTGTTTTATTTTATTTTCCTTGCTGGATGAAGAAGACAATAACACGTGGTACAATAGACACTAACTGACAGTTGTTTACATACAGGGTAAGACGGTAACTCATGTTGATCCATCCGAGAAAACATCCCTCAGTGTAACATGGATAGCTCCGGCTCTGGCCGCTGGTGATGTACAATTCCGGTAAGGTTTATATATATATATATATATATATATATATATATATAGTGTGTGTGTGTGTGTGTGTGTGTGTGTGTGTGTGGTCTAGCGGCAGGGTGTTGGACCACAGATCACTACCACCCGTGTTCGAATCTCGGCGTGGGCATATCTGAAGGTTGTTTCATCTTTGACTTCGCGTCATTACCTCTGCAGGTCGCTCGGCCCATTTAGCCTACCACGTGCATAAAAGTGGCCGCATAACATCAATCATATATATATATATATATATATATATCCACTATTTCTATTTTGAACAGAGCCACAATCATAGAAACTTTTGAAATATACTGGATGGATATCACTTCTGACGTCATTAGTGGACCAAAAAACATCAACCCTCAGGTTGTTGCGACGACAACAAAACGAACTCCTGACCCCGCTAAAGTTATTGACCGGAAACTGGTACAAACACCGATACAGGTAAAGTATGCTAAATAAGGAAGACATTTAAATAAGAGGTTTAAATTAAGAAATATATAATATAATCACAAGTATAGATGAGGAATATATATATATATATATATATATATATATATATATATATAATGTTTCAGGCTTCAGCAACAGGTGTAGACTTATCTAACTGTGGCATGTCCAAAGGATGCTACAGGTCGCCTAAAGAATGTACAGATAATTGCGAATACATCCTTACCTGGACACATAATGGCACAGACTTGGTACAGTTCGAGTTACAGGGTACCATGGTAAACGCAGAACAATATATATCAATGGCTTTATCTCACGATCTCTTCATGGTAAGTGATAGTGAAGTAATAAATATAGGTTAATAATTTGAGGAACATTTTAAGCGAACTAGTTCTTAACAGCGACGGTAGCGGGTTAGTCGAAACAGCAGTGCGCGCAAGCAATAGTGCTATAGCCGCATTACCAAATATGGCTGGCCTGCGCACGCAGTACATAGATATCGTATTCATCCGCGTGCTTATGCTAGCCCAGAACTAGTCAGAGCTAGTTAACGACCAAAGTCTCCAACTAAAAACATGAAGTCTAACTCGAGTTCCCAACAGAAACACACGTTGTCCTTGTATTAGTATCTAGAACACTGATAATTTGAACGGCGTACACAGAATACGGCTATATATCACAGAAAGGCCCGACAACTAACCTAAGGGATTTTGTACACAGCACATCTGAATTTGTGGCTAACCCTATTTCGATGCGACTCGGATGGACTCTGTCTATAGACCGCCATGTCTAGTTTAGAAAATGCTTTTTATATCGCATCATCACTTGCATTCTTAATTGAAAGAACCACAATTCGTTTGATCGTAATAATTGCCCAAAGTAAATAATCCCCTTTATAATCAAATATAAGCCATTTTACACATGTAATTATATTATTATTGTTATTATTATTATTAATAGTAGTAGTAGATATAGTAGTAGTAGATATAGTAGTAGTTGTAGTAGTAGTAGTAATTGGAAATAATAATACTAATCCTTTTAATGTTATTGTCTCTAATCATTTTATCATAAACATCAATAATATCATATTTTTTCCTCATATTTTATTATCAGATAACAATTATTAAATATTTATTCAGGATGACGACAGTGTTACGGAATGTCTTTATGACGTCGATAGCGGGTCAATTAACATACAACAATCATATAACGAGCGTGGCCACAAAGATAACAGCGTCCTTAGCAACGTAAGTATATCTCCTGGTGGCCATGTCGGACATAAAGTCACTTAAAAATCACCAAAGCCGGTACTTCCTCCATTGAAAACGAAAATGTTTCGTATTTGTTTATGATCTACCTAGTACACTGTAGATTAGATATACCTAGTACACTGTAGATTATATATACCTAGTACACTGTAGATTATATATACCTAGTACACTGTAGATTAGATATACCTAGTACACTGTAGATTAGATATACCTAGTACACTGTAGATTAGATATACCTAGTACACTGTAGAGTAGATATACCTAGTACACTGTAGATTAGATATACCTAGTACACTGTAGATTAGATATACCTAGTACACTGTAGATTAGATATACCTAGTACACTGTAGATTAGATATACCTAGTACACTGTAGATTAGATATACCTAGTACACTGTAGAGTAGACCTACCTAGTACACTGTAGATTAGATATACCTAGTACACTGTAGATTAGACCCACCTAGTACACTGTAGATTAGATATACCTAGTACACTGTAGATTAGACCCACCTAGTACACTGTAGATTAGATATACCTAGTACACTGTAGATTATACCCACCTAGTACACTGTAGATTAGATATACTTAGTACACTGTAGATTAGACCCACCTAGTACACTGTAGATTAGATATACTTAGTACACTGTAGATTAGATCTACATAGTACACTGTGCTGACATTATCTAAGATTAGTTCTTTTACGATGAACTCTGACTACATAATCAGATGATTTAAAATAATAATAATAATTAATATAATTTAGATAACTTCTATGACGTCAATAACCTCGAAAAGAATCGAGCTCAGTGGCGCCACCCCGTTAAATGCCGATTAGTAAAACTTGCCTAATATACCATCTGTCTTCAGCAACCACTTAATGCACCGCCAAAGATGATTTTTATGACCAGTATCAACGTATTTACAAATGATCTTATCATCATTATCATCATCATCATCGTGATTAACATCATGATTATTGTTATTCTGTTCTTCAGCAATGTTAGATGTTCTCAACCTTTATATTTGGGTCATGTCACACTATTCATTAATGCCTCATCTTCAACAAGGAATATGGATCATTTATCTTCTCTCATCCAATGGGTTTTTTTCTCCACTTATCCGTGTTACTGACATGGACGAGCTGGTAATGTAATTAGTCATAAACCTCAACACTGATGTTCGACTCTAGGCTTATATCTGAAGATTGGCCTGACCCGGTAGCGCGGTTGGTCACAGATCTATAACTCCTGGGTTGAAACCCCGGATCGGCTATATCTGAAGGTTGTTACGTCTTTCGCTTCGCATTATTACCTTATGGCGGGGGTAGGGTACGTTCGATACCCTTAGCATATAGTGTTAAACAAAATAGCCGTAAAGCAGCAATATGTCGTTTCGTGTAACGTGTTATACCATCAGTTTTCTATCTGTCATCGATCAACGACGTCTAATCAAATTGGCTATAAAACAATCAACCAATCAATCAACAATTGACAAGCAACCAATCTGTGAGTTAATCACTCAAACATATAATAAATGAGGGGAGGATATATATGTGTTCTGGCCGGTACCGCAGTTGGTCAGAAACCTCCAGGTTCTTTGGTTCGACTCCCAGACTGCGTCTGAAGGGTGTATCATCTCTCATTTCTCTGCATTACTTTCTCAGACTGCTTGACCCATTTAGCTAAACATAGTTTACATAACAACAACAACAACATTTCATATTATTACCAATTGTTGAGTGGACTGGGATATTTTAATTTAAAGCTTAACCTCGGATTTGAACTCGGAATTAACGGGTAAGTATCCGCTGAGCATCAATAGCGTAATTAATAGCGCACTTCGTTGCAGTCTTCCGAGCCTCTGGGTTCTACTACCAGCTTTGGTTGTCTGTGTAAGATCTTTCATCCATTAGTAAAATAGTTTGGCCCAAACAGAACATATATCAGTTAGCTGTCTATTACCTTGCATTACCTGGAATAATACGCATCTCTATATAGTTAATTATTAGACAAGAATAAAATCCCTTCACATTTAACTTCCTCTTGCCATTTCGTGAACGTGAAATTTATTCCTTTTATTTTGTCACCGATTTAGCCAATCAGTGGCCTGGTTGCCAACAGTTTACTTGGTTGCTATAGTGAAGGCGTACTTACCTGTCGCTTCGCGCGTTACGTGAATCCACCGCCAGATGTCGCTAAAGACGAGAAGGTTTTCGGCTTAAATAGAGACTATCATATATTTCTTGCCAAAGGACCGGTTAAAAATGGTAATTTAAACTGTTATTTTGTTGTAAAATACACCTATAATTAATTACCTGTAATCTTTTCATGCCCGAAAAGCGATTCCTTAAACTATCGAGCATTCTTTGGGTCACTGCAGGTATGAAAGGCTACCATGGAAATTCCAAGATTGTATCCGGTGTCAAGGTCAACATGGCGACAGGGGAACTTGTAAACATTGGTGGCACTTCCGGTTATCCACTAATTAAAGCTCACGGTAATTCGTTTTTAATAACTTCACCATTAATCATTCAGCAGCCAAGTCCCAAGATTAAGGATGCTTTAAACAAAGTACTTTATATAAGATTAACATTATTTTCAGCTCATATATATATATATATATATATATATATATATATATCCTAAACACAGACACACACACAAGTGAACGTATACTTCCACCTCCATCATCTATATGTCCCAAATGCTGCCAGTTGTCAGGGTAAACAAAAATTATTAACTTCCCATGGCGCTTCCGTAGCTCAATTGTTAATAATCATGACGCATGCGCACTAAGCAGCAACATGATGTTGAGGCCGTATTCGTAAACATTGACATATTTGGATGTTACCTGTTTCCCCGGGAAGTTTCATCTTTTAATCTGATTTATCTAGGGCACACACGCACACACGCGCACGCACACCTATAATCCTACCGTTTCATAGGGCGCCTCCTTGGTCTAGTTGGTAGGGCGTTGGACCACAGATCACTACCACCCGTGTTTGAATCTCGGCGTGTGCATATCTGAAGGCTGTTTCATCTTTGACTTCCCTTCATTCATTACCTTTGGATGTGGCTCGGCCCATTTAGCCTACCTTGTACACAAAAGTGGCCGTAAAACATCATCTCATCATCATCATCATCCCACCTTTTCAGGTATACTGATGATATTGGCATGGATGGTATGTGCCAGTTTTGCTGCCTTAATGCCTCGTTATTGTAAGAAGGCTTGGCCAGGAAAGAAAATAGCTGGCATCGATATCTGGTTCAGGGTAATCGTATTATATCGTTTCGTTCATGCATGGTGTTGTATGGTATGTTAAAGTTTGTATCGTATGGTATCGTGTGGTGTGGTGTGTTACAGTATGTTACTGTATCGTGTGTATGGTGTGTTTCAAGGTGTGTTTCTAGATAGTGTTCAGTCAACAATTTATAGAACTGCCGCTGTTGATCTTGTTAATTAAGGAATAACTGGTTTTCGCTAACATATTACAATAATTTCCATATCGGATGACGATTTTATTAAACGAATTATTTATTTTCAGCTTCATCAGTCTCTGATGTTCGCTTCATTATTCCTCACTGTCGTCGGCTTTGTTGTAATCTTTATACAAGCTGGGGGATACTGCTATGTATGTTACACGTTCGAATCCTTGTTAATTCACACACATACACACACACGCGCGCCACACACAGAGAGAGAGAGAGAGAGAGAGAGAGAGAGAAGCGCGGGCACAAATATGACACATCGTCACCTGTCACTCGACCACCAATGACAAGCAAAACAGTCGTATATTACGAATTGCTGGTTTTATTGCTCACTATTATTAATATCAACTATGATAATAATGATGATCGTGATAATATATTGATGATAATGATGATGGTAATGATTATAACATCAATATTTCAGTATGAGCAGCTGCCCCTAAAGGCCCACCCTCCGCTTGGCATCGTTACAACCATCCTTCTCATACTGAACGTAAGTCGGCAAATTTATTATTCTAATTATATGCCGCAACTTAACTCTCATTAACATAATATATGCATATATTCAAAACACACGTAATGGAGGGGGGATATTTGTTTGGCACAGAAATCTACTTTGCTTCGTGCAAAATCTTATTTTAATTCGTTTTATTGCAATAAGAATAATTATACTTATGCTACTAAAAATATGTTTTATTTATTTAAAGCCAATAATGGCGGTTTTCCGCCCGGCTCCTACGTCATCAAAGCGACCTATATTCAACATGCTCCATTTCCTAGTTGGCTTGGCGGCACATATATTGTCAGGTGTGTCAGTTAGTTGTTTATGCTGGTAATGTGCTAGTAAATGGTATGAACGTTGTTTGTTAAAGGGACCTATAGATAATCATGTGACTTATTGTGTCAAAGCCGTAGTTGCCAGGATGTCAATATAAACATTGATTGATGGATACCAAAAATGAGGTATTTCGCTGGTAAAGTGGAGAATTTGACACGCAACTGAATGGATTCTTTCACACGCACGCGTGCGCGCACACACATATATAAGGGATATATCAGTCCCCTGAAGAAACGCCCAGAGTTTGAATTCACGGTTCGAGATTCTCTGTGCTTGTACCTTATTATACACAGCTAAAACACACACACACACACGTATATATATATATATATATATATATATATATATATAAACCAATAAATATATTCAAATAAGTAAAACAATTAAGAATGGTTCTATAAATGTCTGTATTGTTGTTTTAATGATAATTTATTTATAAGACAATGTTGTATTCTTCTTTAAATAATCCGAACTAATTCATTTTTTTCTACCCAATTTAATCTTATGTGGTCGCCATTTAGATAAGTTGTTGTTGTCATTTTGACGTATCTTATGTGGTAAAAAGTTTAGTTCGCACGGAAACTAAACTGACAGGTAGCACATTTATACTGGACGTGAAGAGTTGTCACAATTTGAGTAAATGATTTTTATTATATAAATTAGTGGAATAATAATAATAATAATTCCAGATTCTCTATGCAAGTTACGTTAGTGAACCATAATAATAATAATAATAATAATAATAATAATGGCTGAAATGACAGTTTTTTACGTGGCTTAGCTAACTCAAATGAGAGAGACACATATGGCCTGTAATTTATTGCTTCACGACGGGAACTAAATCTAAATAAATTTAGAATTTACAATAGATGATGTATTCGGTGGAGAAAACCTTGCCAGTTTTCTAGTTGGATAAAAACCCTCCTTCCTACTTTAATGCCACGGCTGGGATTCGAACCCAGCGACCTCCCGCACAGAATGACCATAACCGTGGCTAAATGAAAATGGCAATGATTTTTTGTTTAATTTACACATACGTATATATACAATTATATTTCAATTATATACAGTAATAACTAATCAATAGACCGATCCAGGTGAAATACGTTGCATCGGTTACCAACTCCGGTCTCGGGTTAGAAACAGTTATGTCGTCCACTGTTAATATGGGATGGCAACTTTTCACTAACGGTAACTACTGGAAATTTTTCAGCAAATTATTTCATATTACACGGAGACTGAGACTATTATATCAGCTGAATGATTATGTCTTTGCAAAGGATTTAACACAATATTTATCAAGATATAACCCAACGATTGAGCCGACCGATTTTTCCAGATGAATGACGCAGCTAAGCCTTAGTTATTCATGTTGACTCGTAGGGGATTTTTAGCATGGGTTTCAATGGATTAAATAAATGATTTAAAAATTAAACTTTTAGCTGAATGTAAATTGATTTTAATCAAGATTTTCTTAATATTTAATGTAGAGTTTTGGAAATATAATTTTTACTTGTACCTGGGAACCAATCATATATGTATCACCTGTATGTTTTTTTATTACGTTAGAGTAATAACACCCTTCACATTTACATGTAGTAAACATTACACGAATGGCTGATTCAGAAAATAAAACAATTCACTTTCAATACAATATATCATATATAAAATACCAATATTACAGTAATAGGAACCACCCATTGAATGATAATCTATGTGATCATTGATTTGATCCATTCACATCGTCATGTAAAAATGTTTGAACTAGACAGGCAGGACCACGACAGCCATGGAAATCGTGCTGAACGTTACCTACTTTATTGGCATATATCTATTAGATGAAGTCTATGCCATTCCTATTAAATGCGAAGATATGATCTGGAGATTCCATACCCTTAATGGACTATAAATATAATCCAAATATAGCTGGTAAATAGTCTAAATACAGCTTTTCAGTATGACATTTATCGGCCACTAGACACGTAAATCGCAATGCAACACAGTGAGTCTTAGACTTCTAACCCAAGACCATAGTGTGACATTTAGCCGCATGACGGCCCCCGGGGTAATTGAATCGGTCTGTTGTGCAAACTGGAAGACCCATATCAGCTAAATAGCTGTCTTCCCATAGACCCCATAATATTGTATATCGTTATAACTGATATTCGCTGGTGTTTATGTGTGAGCCGGTAACAAGAGACAGAACCTATATGTGGAAACA
Organism: Paralvinella palmiformis; assembly: GCA_025642065.1. NCBI lineage: Eukaryota > Metazoa > Annelida > Polychaeta > Terebellida > Alvinellidae > Paralvinella > Paralvinella palmiformis. The sequence continues at coordinate 245,132 of JAODUP010000397.1, forward strand.
TTTAGCTCTACGAACCGTATAGCATAAGAGTGTGTTATGTCTTTAATGACTTCACATGACAGGATCGGTACAGTCGGGGTAAGACGATATACATCAGCTACATTTAAATGACATCAAACAATAATATATATATATATATATATATATATATATATGATATTAACATGATAATAATATCCCGTTATCAAAAACGATTCAAACACACAACGTTAATGTTGCTTCCATTCAGAACATTTATCGTACTCACAATGAACGGAACTCTGATACTCACTTTGAATGCAACTTTTGACGTGACGTTTAAAAGATCCGCGTGTCAAACTAATTTTGCCCAATCATTCCACAGAACTGGCAGAAAATAACGAGGTTGTTTGCGCATAGATACTGACTGACACCGAGGAAGAAAAAAAACTATTTTGGAAATAGTCCCACACTCTATATCCATGAGGTCACAAAGACGGCAAATTCATTTTAAGCTTTTATAAACAATTTATAAATATATGATAGTGAATCTCAATATGTTTAAACTCTTGTCGATCAGAAAGTTACTCCCAAATCTCAAGTGCCTATCTTTAGATTCTACTTTTATGGCGATTGCAAGTTCAACGTCTACTGAAAATATCTTCTTAAAATTCGCCCATCTGTCAATAATGGCCATAATTCAGTATTTCTAATTAAGTTATAGTAATAATAATTACAAACTTCTATAGCGCCAATGTTCTTGAAAAGAATCGAGCTCAGTGGCGCACCTAGTGGATGGTTTAGGCAAACTCCTAGGTACACTTTCTCAAATCCACAATAATATTGTAGTGTCTTCGTTTGTCAAATCAATTTTTATAATAATAATTTGTTAAGCTATTAATATTATTTGCTACACACGAGTATGGCTACAGTTACCTAGGATATATATATATATATATATATATATATGTGTATGTGTGTGTGTGTGCGTGTGTCTGTGTGTGGTATGTTATCGTGTGGTGTGGTCTTGAAATATCTGAAAGGTGTGGTGTAGTGTTTGGTCGTATTTTTAGTCCGATATGAAAAGATGCTAGAGTAAAAAAGAGCAATTGTTATAAGATGAGCTGAAAAATATTTGTCTGTCTGTCTGTCTGCACCCATGCCTTTACTGCCTGTCTGTGTGTATGTCTGTCAGTCTGTCTCTATCTATGTACGCCCGAGAAAGAGAGAAGAGGGGGAGATGAGGATGAGTAGACTTCATATATCGTATTCATTATATTTCTGAATATAACAATACTATTTGTTTATTTCTAGTTGCTACTATGTATATCGGGATATACATGTCTAAGGCAGCCATGCCAGTCTGGTCTGTAAAGATAATGGGAGCTTATGTTGTATGGCACGTTGTCATAGAGATAGCTCTAACTGTCAACAAACACTGCTTTACTAAATCTGGTAGGATATATATATATATATATATATATATATATATAGAGAGAGAGAGAGAGAGAGAGAGAGAGAAAGTGAGAGATGTGTGTGTGTGTATGTGTGTGTGTGTGTGTCAAACACAATGCACCTCATACATCCTCCGACAATAACAAAATCGTTACTTATTTCCTATTAATTAACACATAAAGATTGTTAGTAATCGAATGACACTCACCGCCCCTCTCCTCCTCTCCCCGATAAACGGACAAAACCCCACTGGACATAACCCCACTCAGACAAAACTCCATCGGACAAAACCCCAATCGGACATAACCCCACTCAGACAAAACCCCATCGGACAAAACCCCACTCGGACAAAACCCCACTCAGACAAAACCCCACTCGGAGTAATTAGCTTACACTGATATAGGAAATTTGTTAAATGTATAGCTATTATAATCCCGACGTGTCATTCGCAGTATCGGAGATCTGCCTGAAATCCGCTGTTCTCGACCATGGGTCAAATAGATCAAGTGGATAGGCGCTTTAATTTAGATCCCACCACACCTATTTATTCAGTTATTCGAACCCAGAATAAAGCTGAGGTCAGCATCTGAGGTGTCGAAATGCTTTATATACAGGTTTCTTTTGGACCACAAAAATTACTGTTGAATGTAAACTGTGGTGTCAAAATAGTTTATGATATGTATGTAGCAAGTCACCATTGAACCACACGCACGTGTTGTTTGTTGCGAGCTGTGGTATCAAATGGTATGTTTTTATGTGCTTCCGCTTTTTGTACGTAGCCTGCATGTAGCCGCTTTCCTGTGGGCGTGACATATTTGTCGCGTACAAAAAGCGAATTAGCTGGTTCCCACAGGCTGATGAGTAGACCAGACACATGCTTAGGTATACGCACACATCTATCAATATGTGGAGGTATGGAACATTTATTTTTAGATTAATGTATGTATAGTTGTATTTAGATTTATGGAGGTAGGTTTCGAAGGATGTTTAGATATGTTGATGCTCTGTGCCTGTTGCCTCTTACTATGTACACCAACACACACACACACACACACACACACACACACACACACACACACACACACACACACACACACACACACACACACACACACACACACATATATATATATATATATATATATATATAGTTAATTTAAGTCTTATTTTACATGTAAAGCACTTTTGAACATGTTGTACAATATTATGGAGAGTGCTACATAAATGTTGTATGTAATAATAAAAATGATTATTTAATTAATCAATCAATCAACAGCACCAAAGGCCTAATAAAAACATTTATTAAATATTATTTTAAGAGTGGGGTTTTGTCCGATGGGTTTATGTCCGGTGGGGTTTTGTCCTGGATTCTCTCCCCCATCCCAGTCACACCTGTTACTATTGATCTATTATATTATTATATAGACACCAAGACATCGGCTTATGTGATGAAGCAGACAGGAGACAAAGAACCTACACCTGCATCACCTGCCCCTAATAATGTAGGTATATCATTAGTATTTGATCTAATACGTGAGTGGGTCGTATTGACATAGGTAATATAATACTGGTACATCGTATAGTTTCTATAAATATGCCACACCTGTCAATTAAGGTATAATGTTATATGATGTAATTAATATTGTTGGTGATAAAAGGGTTTTGACACAGTTTTTGGTTCTGTGTGTGTATATGCGTGCGTGCGTGCGTTCGTGCGTGCGTGTGTCGTGTGTGTATGATATTCTGTCTTGCCCAACTGTGTGTGTGATTATATATATATATATATATATATATATAATATATAATTTATTATATATATATATATATAATAATATATATATATATATATATATATATATATAGAGAGAGAGAGAGAGAGAGAGAGAGAGAGAGAAGATAGATGGGGGGGAGTGAGACTATATTTTCCTAATATATATATATTCATATATAATATTATTTCTATATTTCAGATAAACCGTGTTAACACAGTCATACCAATACTTCACCTTCTCGGGGTTATTGCGCTCTCATTTGCTTTGATAATACCTCTAGCTATGGCTTAACCCTCTATTACATATACATACCCTCATAGATACAGACAGAGATATTGTTTATTTTCGATATATTTTGTTTATTTGTTTTCCTTGCCTGTATGATTGTTTACCAATAATTAGTTATGAATGTTGTAGGCTACTATGATAAGAATAGCATTAGTTGTTGTATATAATTAAATTATGACTTTCATGTATTTAGTGAGTCATTAATATGTTTGTAAAATGTACACTATCAGGTCGTGTATTGTATTATTATATATATATATATATATATATATATATATATAATACCTCTATGTTGTATTATTTTAAATAAAAATATAGCTTTGATAAATAATATGCGCTTTGTTGTCTACGCGTGATGTTTGTAAAAACTGAGGAAAGAGTCTTGGAGAGAGAGATTCTTCTGTGCATTTAAAAATACACCAGCAGCGCCAAAATTCACATAATGAATGTATAGATTAAATATGTACTCCAGTAGATGACATAATTATGTTGTTTGGAACCAATTTTGTAGTCTACTCCAATTAAATGGAAATTTATCAAATCACATAAACCAGAATGAAATAAATAAATCAAGTTTGATTTTCTTTAATGTAAATACAGTAGTAATGTATTAAATAACTTGGCTGGAATTGCCATAAATTAACCCGACAGCAAAGTTGTGCATATTCCTAAGGTGAAATGGATGAATATTAATACAGTTGTGTGTGTGTGTGTTGTATGTGTGTGTGTTATAATTAAGCTGTGTGGATAGGTTTTCGCGATGTTTATAAATCTTACATAATTGTGACTGAACGATCAGTAGGAAATTTTAAAAAAATCTACCAGTGCGTGTGCTAAAAGGTATGTATAATTTGTATTACCTCCAAACAATGGGAGAGCATCAATAACAGATCCTGAACTCAGCCGAAATTGCTCGACTGGCTTCGCTTATTAAAAAAAACTTTTAAAGTACACTTTTGTCTGAAGTATTTATTTTTCCAGCAATTTTTGTGCTAAATTTCATAAGCTCTTATTTTTGTTTAAAGCTGTGTATGTGTGTTCATTGATATTGTGAAAATCTGTCATTGGTGTTCAGATCGTCTTCCGGATATCTACCAGGAGTGATCCTGAATCTTTCTAGTTGTTAATCAGAAGACAGTTTCCTTTGATCTTTCTTCCCGACTTTGTCTTTTAAAACGTTCACCTACTCAATTTTAAACACATACTCGCACACACGCTTGCCAACACACGCACGCGTTGTGTTAGCTGCAGAAACAAGTTGTCTGGAAACCAAATGATGTCACTCATAGAAACCTTTCCCTGTAAACATTAATAATAATTTTCTGTTTTTGACATTTTCATTTACGGGATAATATTTTAGAATTTAACATCAAAAGCGAAATTATAAATGATAAGTTTCCATTACTGGTTGATTATGTGAAAAAGATATTTATTATAATTTTATTGTCAGATGATAAATGTCATGATTACGAAATTATTCCACACACACGCACGCACGCACGCACGCACGCACGCACAACCACGCACGCACGCACGCACCACACACACACACACACACACACTGATGGGATTATGGAGCTGGGTCAGCCATTGATCGCCCCCCCCCTCTCTCTCAGTCTAAGCACCTCCATTATATTTACCAAATGTTGTAGAACCTACATAAAAGGGACCACTCTTGTCAACAACCTAACTGGTGTTAGAGAACGGGCTAGATTTTAGGACATGTTCTTATCTTTTATTGCCGGTTGATAATGAAACATCAATGACTAAACCTTTTGTGGTCTTCACCAATGGTCTCTTTAGACGGGTAGTCACAAACATAGGATTTATGGTATCGAAACGACTTTCAAAGGTGATAAACGTAAAACACTCTTCAGACATAGCCAGGTCGGGATTCAAACTCAGATGCTAGAGACCTGTGGTCAACCTCACGAGTAGCTAAGCCATGTACGCGTTGCTTATAGTATCCTAAATACAACGTGTATGGTTAACTCATACTTTCCTCGATCTGTTTCTATAGTAACACCTGTTGTTGTTTGGGCCGAGACTTAAACAGGAAGCGAGCCCTGACTACTAGTTTATTGTCATTATATCGGAGATCTATGACGTAGATTAGTCGTTTATATATATATATATATATATATATATATATATATATATATATATATATACATTCGTTTAATTAGCATGATCATTGAACGATAGATTATTCAATATCACATGTAAATGTATATTCTTATAGTTGAAGATACGTATGTTAACATGTATACATATAACAACAACAATAATAATAATAATAATAATAATTTTTCACTATGTGCAATGTATATATAATAACTGCATAATATCCAATGCTTGAACATGACTATATATTAAAGAGTTATCTCTTAGGAATGTCATACTCAGAGAAGACAACATGACACAAGAAATATATCATGCGGGTAAACTTTATTTTATGATTTAACCCTAAATGACGAAAATACTACATTATGATTATAACAAATTCATGAATGTAAAAGATGTACTATTTTAACAAACTCCATTTAGAAATAGCTATAGATTATAAAGTGTTTGATTCGGTGTGTATTTATTTAAGGCTTATAAAAGACAAATGTTGGTTTTCATTGCCACTATCTACTTTGTTTGAGTATATATTGTAATTAACTTGTAGAGTGCTACCAAAAATATTGCCAACATTTATCACCGTAGTGTGCTGCCACCTGTTTAACACCTGCGCGCCCCCTGTCGATTTCATTATACAGCATATCTACGTCACCAAACAAAGATGGCGCCGCCGGAGATAGGGAAGCTTTCTGAAGATGAACAAAAATTGTTCCAATGCATAACGTCAGGTAATTGTTATCTTTTTGTTGTTTATGACTAGCTATTGTCATATTGGTAAAATAAGTCTTTGTTATATCCACATACTAGTTACAATACCAGCTTATGACCCTATTCAGGTCTAAGTTATGGCTTACGAGTTGCGGCTTAGTTTCTTCGACTTAGTCTTAGAGTTAGACCGTAGTCAGTTAGTGAGTTAGTTAGATCTAGATCTACTACTTAGCCTTAGACTTAGTTATCTATTAAGCATTCTAAACTCGTCTAGTTGTTTACATTGTCTAATGATTAGACTAATCCACTTTTTATAATTATGACAGGGTTGTTCAACTTGTTGTGTTAATTGTGCCGAGGCGATGGTTAGATTAAAAAAGGGGAAATTTTGTGCAATACATGAATGTTTTATAATTGACTGGGCGCTTGTTTTGTTATTTTGAGGGGATTCTTATTCTTAGTAGTTAGTCTAGTACTCTATTACTAGTAGTCTACAACTATTCGTATATTAGCATCTTTCCTTTGTTTTATTCAACAAAGTATATGTGAGCCGTATGTTTAGACCTATAGTCCAGTCTAAACATACGTTAGCCATCATGCATATGTTTATTTTTCCGGTTACGCAAGTTGTAGTTTTAATGGCATTAGTCCAGTAACCTGAAAGAAAACGCTTCAGGTCAATGCATTACTTTAAGTGCTGTATCTTTAGTACTGGTTTTTTTTCACATGCATGTGATGGTATACATAAGCTCTACAACTATAAGAGAGACTTACTAGGTCTACTGTGTCTTAGACTTTAAACTTATAACTATTGGAATTTTGTAGCCATTTAGTTGATTAAATCTGTTTTTAAAGAAAACATGGCAGTGTTTCCTTATCATTTCAAAAAGAGATGTGTGTGCATCGTCACACAAAAACAAGTGTGCACATCCTCACGTACGTTTAGACTTAAAGTCTAAACGTACCGCTCACATAGATGTAGGCAGTTCCTTGATCATTTTCCCCAGAAAGTGTCAAATTTGAACAGTTTACTGCACCAACATGGCTGTTGCTTCAGACTTCGATTTTTTTGTTTCATGATCATAAATCAGGATTAACTCATGAAAGTGCGAGCACTTATATCCAGTATGGTCACTTTCATCAAGTGGCTGTTCAAGACTTGTCCCCCACCACTCACAGGGGAGCAGTATCAAAAGATGGAGCCTAAATAATCCGAGGGTGGTCACCCCCAGAGTGTAATACCTGGTCCTCTGGGGTTCTTTAATGTCTTCTCTTTTTTAATTAATTCTGTGGAGATGGCAGCACCAGTTAACTTGGTCAGTCACCCATGATGTTGTAAGCCAAAAAATAATTCCTGGAAAGGTTTTAACTTTTTTGATGAGATCGAACCTGCAGTTCTTGTTGGTTGGAACAAATGCACTTTTTAGCATGAAGTGCAACATGCTCAACTGTAAGACTATCGGAGCACACAAATTGTTTTGTGACTAGAAACATTGTAATACGTTTGTGTTTACACTGATGCACTTTGAGCTAGTCACTGTGGCTAATTATTACATTTGGAGGTCTCTCGGCCCATTTAGTTGACCATGTGCACAAAAATGGCGTAAAATATCAATCATCATCTTGTAGCTAATTAAATATATAGCTAAATACCTGGGTTTGTTTAATGATAGAGATGTGCAAAGTTTTTCCATTGTTTCATCTCTTGAAGTTGAAAGAACCATTTTTAAGACATTGTATTTGCGTATTGAATGATATATATTTTCCAGTATGTAAAATAGGTTTGTTTATGTTATGATTATTGATGGTTTCAACTAATTTATGATCATTTATACCTAACTGATGGTTGATTGAAAAAACACTATCAATGTTTGAAGCTAACTTCATAATAAAGGTGATCTAAATAAAGAGGAAATTCAGGGTATTTTCTGCCAGTTTTCAACAATTATATCAAATTAATACAAAGTGCTCAAACATTATTAAACCATTGGCATCACCATGGCAATGTGATAGTTTTCAGGGATCCATTATAGACTGTGTTTTGTGTCTGTGGTGCAATATTTTAATAAATGACCTATAATAATAAGTTAATTTAAATGCCTAAAGTACACATAAATATGGTTCACACATATTCAATTAGCATGCCTTAAAAATAAGTCAATATTAATTAATAAAGGAATTGCATAATCTGGTACCATTTGGCTCATAGCCGTTGAATAATGTGGCATCATCAAGTGTTTGACATAAACAATATTAGTTTTTAATTTTGTGAAAGGCATCTTTTTTCAAGCTATTGTCCTAACATAACTACTACTATAAATAGAGATATGATGTCATGTTGTTCATCTTTATTATTTCATTATAGGAACATTAGATGAGGTGAAAGCATTACTTGGCCAACCCGATGTTAGAGTAGACTGTCTGGATCAGGTTTGTTTTACTATTTACCATATAAATTTCAGGTTAATATTACTATTGGCTATATTAAAGTTACTATTTACCATATTGTGTTAGTCTTCATTTTCAATATTAACTTCATTGAATATCTTTTCTTAATTTAAACTGTGACTATTTCATGATGCCACTCCTGGCACAATTTATAGGAACTTTCTGACTAACCTGGACCATTTATTTCAGTGAAGGAGTGAGTGTAAAAGCACAAGATTTCATCAACTGTTCGAACATGATCAGTTAACCATGATTGATATAAACATTTTATTTGATTTCATTATTTTGTGATGTTGTAGTTTTGACATAAATTATATTCTATATATCGTCAGAACACCTTTCTATATCTAATGCTTACATCTAATAGAAGGTGACCTTAGGACTTGTACTCTAGAGCATTGGCTACTAGTCTGGAGATAGTATCAACTACAGATATCTATATTTTATTATATCTTCTGGAGCATTCCTGTGACAGTGTTTTAGCCATCCAGTTGTCAAAATGGACAGACTGTGACTAATGTGGACAACTTGAAAATAGAAAGAACAGCATGCTCACACACACATTTGTATACGTACAGACATATTTTGTACAACTCCATAATCACGACAAATATTTTTATTGCAGAATTTTACCATCAGATTTTTGTGAGAGCTGTGTGGCTGTCAGTTACCCTTTTAGTATTTGCTCATTGTTGTGCACATCATAATCTACGTTAGATGATATTCTTGGCATGTGTCGGTGCTTCATTAGACATCACTCACCCAGTCACTCTGTTTTATTATAGAGTGGTATGACCCCACTACAGCAGGCAGCTTATCGTGGGAAAAATGACATCTGTAAGCTATTTCTGGCTCACGGAGCTGACATCAACTCTAACCATCATCAACACGGGTACACAGCGCTGATGTTCGCTGCCCTCTCAGGTTAGTACTGTGAACAGGATGTGTGATATGGCTCAGGTGATAGAATGGAAGTCATACTAATAATCAAACATGGGGTCGATTCCACTCAATTCCGTTTGGTTAATTCCACATAAAATTGATTAATTCCAATTCCAAAGTGATGAAATTCCAATTCCATTTTTACCTACTCCAATCACTGATTGCAGTAAGTACTTGGAATACCTACTCGGTGTAGTTTATATTGCAGGTAGGATCATCATTGAAGAAATATTTTTGAATTAAAAACTTAAATGGTATATTAATTTGTGGATATATAATAATATATTTAATCAAGCACCCTTACTAGCTGTAGCCATTCAAAGGTGCTGTATTCTGATGCCACAAATATGTCTGTAAAAACAAGACATTGGGTCAGTTCCGGAATTGGAATTGATTTTTTTTAAAGAAATGGAATTAATAAAATTGGAATTGAAGTTTCCTACAAAACAATTAAATCTACAAATTAATTTATCATTTAATATTTTAATTCAGAAATATTTCTTCCATGACAATCCTACATGGAATATTACCATGAGTAGGTACTTAGTAAATAATAAAAAAAGTATCAGTAAAAACTGATTTGGAATTGATAAATTTGATGTGGAAATGGACATAATAAGGGATTTGAATTATCAATATTTATCGGTGAAAGTATTCTTGAACAGGTGTGTTTTTATAACAGATTTGTGAGTGTGATGAGGTTATGGCCTTTAAACTTGGTGATGTCTATGTGATTAATAAATAATGGAGTTAAAAAATTATTAAATCATCACAATCTGGATTAGAATGGATGTTAGGCAGATTATACACCTGTGGGAGTTGGTGTTATTGGACTATATCTTCTGTTCATGTGTGTTTGTCTCTGTCTCTCAGTCATTTTCTTTTGTGTATCAGTCCTTCCCATGTTTTTATATGTCATTCACCGTGCCATCACATTTGTACTCTTAAATCTAGAGATATCTTATAGATTTCCTTAAAGCCATTATCTTTAACGATGACCCATTTCAGGTAACATACAAGTGACACAGACCATGTTAGAAGCCGGTGCCAACGTTTATGCGGAGAACACAGTCCATCGTACAGCATCCCAGATGGCGGCATTTGTAGGCGAGTTCTTTTTATCTCTATAGTATTTTCATGGTTTACTGTTATTTACTTTTGCAGTTATTACTCCAGAAGCAGATATAACTGGACATAATGGCTGCATTAAGAGGTATCACTACACGTGTAACCTTTCTGTTCACAAATTTGACATGTTCCTTTGGAGTTTAGGACCTACTTTCATCAGAGAATCCCTCACTAGACAGTTGTCCAGTAAAAACGTATCCAGAAAAATATCTGGACAAAAATGTATTAGTTTCTTCTCTTTATTCTGTTTCAAGTTACTACATCATAACACAGTTTATATTTCCTTATCGTATTTTGAAATATATTTACAACAGTGTATCTATAATTCTGGTCAACTTTGGCTCTTAATTGAAGGAGTATGTTTGCTTTAAACTTAATACTCTGCGGGTTACAAAGAAATCTCTTATCTACTGCAATGAGTTTTAACTTTGAAATTCCAAAATAACTTCTTTGTAGTTAAAATCTAATAGACTTAATAACAATTCTTATATAAATGGTTGTTTTTATCGCCAAATGGAATTTATTTTATTGTTCTTTATAAATGATATAGAAATGGGGAAAATATTGCTTTGGTTTAACATTTTAATTACTGTCCTAAATATGATAAATGACAATGAAAGCAAACAATTGCTGTATTCATGTGTCATTTTTGTGTGATCTTTAGTGCCATTAAGAAAATCAATAAGCAAAAATATTTAATTTAAAAACAATTTAAATTTAGAGAATCTTTACCTATATGATAAGTAGTAAAACTATCTTAATAATGCTTCCTTTTGTTTTATAATTTTTCTTTATGTGTATTTGTCTAAGTTCTCAATCAGTTTTATGATTATGATATATATGTTAACATAATCACTTATTTTACACTGTTACAGGACAGTCTCAGTGTACAGTCGTCATCAATAACTTCATACCTAAATCAGATATAGAATTCTACTGTGAGCCGCAAGGTATGTAACACAGACTTATTATATAATATTATTTATTATATTATATCTGTTATATTTAATCTACTTGATAGCAATTGGTGGCATTCTGATGGCACAGTGGTTAGAGTACTGGACTGTAAATCTCAAGGTTGTGGCTTCCAATCCAGCTTATACCTGTATTTGTGGGGTTTGTTTCCTTTGGCAGGTGTTCCTTAGCCATATGTCACAGATGTAAACAGTGCAGAGACTAAATAATTCAACAAAATTTTATTATAAATATATTTGTATTCTGCTATTATATGATTATTTAAAATAAAAGGGGACGTTAAAAACCCCCTGAGGACATTGACACTCTCAACCACTCCAACATAGAGGCTGTGCTGATTAAGCGACAGCCTGGGGATTCTCCCCAAACAACAAAACCTGAAACCATTATATGATGCTAGTTTCCTATTTCATTATTTGTATCTAATTGTAAGCCACATAATAATATAGTAATTGTAATTTTTAATTAGACTGAACCACAGTAAATCATAAAGGTGGCCCAGAATACTCGTGTGTGTATATATATATATATATATATATATATATATAAATTATTATATAATATATTTATTTATCTTCTGTCACATTTGACTAGTTTCATTATCAGTAATTTTATTTATAGGTCTGGAGACAGAGCCGAAGCTTCCTCCACATCTCTGTATTCCACTGTATGAGCTGGTGAAACATTATAACATTCATCCTGTTAAGGTAATACTGATATTTTGTTATCATTATTGTCGTACGGTATGGGGATAATCATCGAGCTAATTGGTAGTGTGGTTGGTCACAGACCTCTATCATCCGGGTTCCTATCCCACTCTAGTTATATCTGAAGGGTGTTTATATTAGTGATGTTATTGCAACATTTTGCTCCAAACAAATGTCTGTTCTTCATTTTTTTGAATAATTATGTACCAAGTTCTTATATATATATATATATATATATATATATATATGTGTGTGTGTTTTTGTGAGATGGCTGAGTTGCCCAGTTTTCAAGGATGGTTTTCTTCCTATTAAACCAAAGCATATTTAAATCAGATATAAAAATATTAATATACACGTTATGTCTCAAAAGTATGAAAAAAAACAGTAACATTTTCATAATTGTGACCTTATAAAGTTAGTGTTCTTATCTTGTCAAGACAGTAGATTTTTATGGTGATTATAAGATACAGGATAAAGTAAGTTTTAATGTAATTATTAAAAATTATAACTTAAGAGAGTGCTTTGTGTTTTGTTTGTTTATTACTGTATGTCTGTTGGGATGGATCAGAATCTGCCCCCCCTCCCCCAGTTGTGTGTATGTCAGCAACAGTAATTTCTCATTTTATGTCTTACTCGGAATTTTTTAATTTATTTCAGTTGTCCATGATCATGCAGTCCCATCCGGAACTTTTGGATGAGATGAAGAAGGTGCAGAAGGTTCTAGATCTGCTCGTAGAGAAGATGGTGAAGAGGAAGGAGGTGAACGAAGTGTTGGCCATCAAGTTCCATTATATGTCTATCCTCGTGCAGGAGTGTGACAAATGGCAGGCCAACAAACAGGATCATCTGAAAGGCTGGATTAGAAGGTCACTAACATAACCCATACATGCTCACTGTATGTGGCCTACTTTCTGGAACTTGAAGTCATATGTTTTGGCTTTGTAAATTATATATATATATATATATATATATATATATATATATCATAGGTCCCAGACCTCCTACCTTTTTAGTAGACAACCTCCTACTCTTGGGTTAGATATCCTATTTTTCACCATTTTCTAATTCTCAATCCATTATAAAATGCAATCAATCAATTCTGTATATGTCATTCAAATTATGTATATGGGTGGGAAACTTAAATATATATGTGTGTGTGTTTATTCAAATTATACAAGCTCTTGCCCACATTGTGTCCTACTTTCTCCTACTTTTGGGGTTAGAAACTTCTACTTTTCCTACTTTTTATATGACAATTTTGGCTGGGACCTATGATATATATATATATCACTGCAGTTAATTTCAGTTGCTTCTATTTAATTAGTTACATGTCAAATAAATCAGCTGACTTATCGTTCTATAAATGTACCAAACTTTTGTTAATTTTGTCTTGACCACTAATATAGTATGTGTTTGCCAGCCGTGTGTGAAACCTTTTGTATTCTGTTCTTCATTTTGTACCAGTCAATTTAGGTACCACTACATGTATAATGCAAATCAACTCATTGCATTAACACTGGATTCTCTGAACAAGATGAAATCATTGTGTACAACGAATAGTTCTTTGGCATGCAATAAAACCTGTTACACTGACCACTTGTTCAGAACATCCATCAGAACTAGCCATAGAAGACCAACTCTTTTAAAGAGGCATGAATAGAATCTGTGTCAAGATGTTTGTAGATCCTTGTAATATATTGAACTGTATTAAGAAGAATCCATGCTTCATGCATCAGACTCGCCACAAAACCAATGGAGCACATATACATTTTCTCCTCGTTGATCAATGATTATGTCACATGTTATCTTTGACTTCTGGTGTGAGGTGTTTTGTTTATGTTTGCATGCAAATTACACAAGGCTTTATTTTACGTGACAAAATGTGTCACACACACAAATGTTTTGACACTGTGACCATTTTTCATCAAGCTTATTATTCAACATATATTTATTTATTTAGACAACACACCTCACACACGCAATATGTACACCACACATGCACAATATGTACACCGCACACACGCAGCCATCGATGACCAATGAATGTATTTTGTTAAACTTTTTAACAGGTTGTGTAGAGGCACGGAATCTGATGGCTTCCTAGAGACGCAAGAAAAGCTGATAAGATCCGTCGTTAAAAGTTTTCCTTATTTGGACAGCCAGCTGCTGCAACAGATAGTGAAGACGCTTGCCTCTGTAGAGATAGTACGTATTAGTCAGGTTAATCAGATGTTGTGAGAAAGCATTACTTCGTTTAGTAGTGCGAGATATAAGAATAATGCAAGATTAAAGCCTGTCCTATCAGACAATCTGGCTGTCCTGTCTGTTGTCATTTCAGTGATGCAGCATCCTGTTTATTTTGGCTAAATGCCTGATCTTTCTGGAATTGTGATATGATCACACAAAGTCTTTTAATGGAGGCTGTAACCTTTCACAAAGACAGCTAATGCTGGGATTTGGGCCCATGATCTGGAAATCTGCAGCAGGATGTAGTACCTACTGAGCTATTGTCTCCCCATGGTTTTGTCTGACATGTGTATTCTGTAATGTAATGTTATTCTTACCAGTTTAATTTATTCCTAATTAGGGGGACAGTCCTACAGCATTAAGTGTACTAAATTCAGCACTAAACGGTCAACAGTTCGCATCTAACGATGATCAGATCTGTAACACGTGTGGCGAGATGAAGGCTGACAAGAAGTGCTCTGCTTGTAAATCTGTAAGTATCGACCAAAATGGATACATGTACTGTTGTTGGTTTTGTTGAAGGTGTAATCTAGAACCTGTTTTGGTGAATGCCTGTCTTAAATGACCATCTATCTTGGAAAAGGGTTTTATGGAACTGAGGATGTTGGGTATTTTGACAGTGATAGCTTCTGGGAATCTTGGCCACAACAGTTTCTCAGCACAAAATTAGTACAGTAATGCACACACACACACACACACACACACACATATTTGGAAAAAGATAACCCATCAAAATGCCTACTTCTCCAAAAGTCTTATTAATCATCTAAGGGAGCCATATATATATATATATATATATATATATATATATTGTTTACATCCACCTGGTTTCAGAATCATAAATAGTTTATAATATTTCTTTTATTTCTCATTTTCAGGTGTTTTATTGTAATGTGAAGTGTCAGAAGTTAGATTGGACAAATCATAAAAAGTTTTGTAAAAGATTACAAGGTAAGTGTTGTTTTTAAGTTAGGCTGTTTGTACATTATCTGTGAGTTTAATTTTGTGTGTGTGTGTTAGCAGAATGGATGAAGGCAGTGGCACAGCGAATCATAACTACGTCCTCTGTGTCATATGATTGAATTTAGAGAAGCAACTTTTCATACCGAGTCTATGTCCGCCTGATTATCTGTGTATATTTATTAAAATTCCTATCTTTATTTGTTTGTACGTAACACATCACAGAAGAAAGAAAAGAAATGGAGGAGAGGAAAAAGCAAGAAGAAGACATCAACAAAGAGAACGAACCAGAAAGTATTGCAAAGACAGATGAAAACGAGTCGAGACTTGAGAGTAACAACATTACAAAACTTGATGAAGATGTTAACAGTAAAGATAATAAAGAAGGTATAATTAGTCAAATTGAAAATATTTTATATCTTGTGATGAACCTGATTAGATTTTTGCGACTACTATTAACTTAAATTGCCATATGAATATTGCATAATATATAACACAAACGGCTCTTATCTAAATTAGTTAACATATTGCAGTTAAATGATTTATGATTCTACATTCTCCAATAGGCCGCTAAATTGTTACTTTTATGATGTGCGGCATAAATGGGTCTCTATCACACCTGCTTATTTTGAAAAGATTCAGCTCATATATGAAGAGAATAGTTGTATCTTGTCATCAAACTTTGATTGAACGAAGCATGCGTATTATTATTGCAAACACTCAGCAATAGAAATAGATTTATATCACTAATATATCTAAGTATAATGTCATCAGAACAACTTTATCTATATCTAGATTCATTTATCAAATTTAACTCTAACTTATATAGATACATTTCAGATAAATGATTATCTCTAATATTATTATTGTTTTATTTACATATTATCTCTAATATTATTATTGTTTTATTTACATATTATCTCTAATATTATTATTGTTTTATTTACATATTATCACTAATACTAAAATATTTTCTTTGTAAGATCGTGTTGTCAGTCGACTACATTTTGTTTTCTATTTCCTAGCTATTTTATTTTAGAGCATCAGGGACTAGTTTTATGTTTTCTTGTTTATAATTATAAGAAGATGGGAAAATGGTCGGGTTTTGGCTAGAAATGAAATTGTAGGTATCCAACTTGTACATTTATGGAACCGAACCATTGCACCTCATGTATATAGGATCCAGTAGGTCGTCAAATTTGCTGTACAGTTAAAATGAATTGATACTGTGAAAGAAAAAATATAGAGATATCTTTAAGCTAAACATGTCTACGATCTAAATTCACACTTTTTTTTCACTCATCCAAATTTCTTACTAAATGGCATTTTGATACGTTATCTCGGTAAAAGCGTGACTTTGTTACATCCTCCCAGGTAGGAAACACCAAAATAATTATAAACATGATTTCAGATGTAAAATGTTGTGTTCTCATCAGTAGTTGTTTCTCTAGTTTGCAGTATTTTTCTGGTCTGTTCCAGTGACATTTTTCCACGGCATAAACATGTAGCATTTTCTCATTTCAGACGTTATGCCAAATGAACATTCTCAGCAAATCTCAACAACAGAAAACGGCAGTTTGGAGACACCCAAAGATGAGTAGCATGTTAGCATCACGGAGTGTTTGGTCTATGGAACCGTGTTAATCAACCGCAGATTCAGAGCCAAAATACACAGAAAATTAGCGGACTGGGATTTGGATCATTTATCAGTATATTTTACATTGCCAGTGTTTATGTTATGAAAATAGTCCAACTTTGGACTTTTGGTATTACTCCGTATTGACTGAGATACAGTTTAATAGTTTAGCC
This sequence comes from Paralvinella palmiformis, assembly GCA_025642065.1. NCBI lineage: Eukaryota > Metazoa > Annelida > Polychaeta > Terebellida > Alvinellidae > Paralvinella > Paralvinella palmiformis. Next base: position 262,653 of record JAODUP010000397.1, read on the forward strand.
ATCAAAACGTTCTTCTTGACGTACATATTTTATGTGACATATAACTGGTCTTATTTATTGTGTGTTGGCATCGTATTATTATACGATGTTGGCACTCGTCCAATATGTGATCTGTGATGATTGTAGTAATGACAGACTTAAAAGCAGACTTCTTTGCATCATGGACTTCTCTTCACACGCACACACACACACACATGCAGTCATTTGTATTATCCATTAAGAGCCTGAGTACTTATTTGTTTTGTACAGAGGGTCATCATCTAAATCCTGATTTTGTTCAGCATGACCATGACTCTTGACAACATGTATTTATGTTCATCGTGTATTTATTTCCTTCTTCATAACCCAACACCGAATATATTACTACATGTTTTATAATAATGTAACAAAAATATAGCAGTTTATGTCAATTTATGTCAAGTATTGGCAGATATCCAGGTCTTCAGAGATGATTAAACAGATGCTTATGGATTAAAAAATAATATACCGATACCATTTGTAAATTAAACCGATATTTTAAGATAGACATTAAAGTACCAGATGTATTAAATAATACATGTACATCGCCAAAATATAGTCCGTTCAATTTCTCACAGCTACCCTCTACTCGGACACAGTACTGTCATATACTCCAAATGTGTTCTAGAACCACCATGCGTGGTTCCAAAATAATTCTAGATGTATTCCTGTTGTTTTTACTGTCTCGAGTTAAATATTTACTGCCACACCTTTTGTTGCTTGAATGACCATATGTCCTATCTGGGGACTATTTCAATATTTAGACTTTGATAAAGTGAAAGTTCTTCAGTGACAATACACGATATCAAATATATACTCTGTGCTCATTTCATCAAGGAAAATGATTGATTGGGTTTCAGCTTAAATATTTATGTCATGATGCAAATGATTAAGAAGAACAAGGGACACAGTACAGCTCTGAAAAGTGGTTATATAATTTTATACTTCAGTTTATTAAATCATAATTTACATAGATTTTGATCAGACACAATGAGCCATAGAAATGCTTTGTTTTAAGCATGTTTTTGATATATAAACATAATTAGAATTATGATGCAATTTAATTAATTCTGGCTGGACCAGCATTTGACTTTAGTAGGAACATGTATTTCATACTCGCTTTGTTTGATGTAAGCAAGATAAACTGCATTTATTCTTATAAAGGATGTATTAGAATAAAGTTCATTTGTCACACACATCATCATGCCATTCATGGAACACTTATCAAGAAGATTATTAATTTAAATTATTATTTCATGGTCGCTGTTTGATTAAATCATTATGTCCTAATTTATATGTGTGGCAAAATATTATGTTATGTTTTACATGGAACAGTGATGACTGTAATTTATTAATGTGAAGTGCTTAGAACAGAAGAATTTGTTTGTGTATGTATATATATATATATATATATATATATATATATAACATGGAAAATGAACAAGAGTATCATATCATGGTTTAGTAAATGTTGTGAAACATATAGCACATGATAAGTGTTTTTTTGTTAGCAGTATTTCTTGTTAGTAATATCTTGTTAATTATGTTTTCATGTGATACTGTAGAAGTGTTTGGTGTAGAAGTCCTTGTTTATTGTTTAGTTGTGATAAAGGTTTTTGTTGAGAAGACAAGTTTGATGGGAGTTTGTTTATTTTGTTGGTGACTAATGACTTTTTTCATTTATCGCCATTACTGGATGCGGCTAGATGAGACATAGAGCTCAGATTGATCAATATATTAAAATATATTAGACTGGCAGAAGAAGGTTTAACTAGGCACTTTATTTTATGTAGCCCAGTTGTCTGTCTGGTGTTTTCCGGGGGCTGGATAGTAAACTAATACTATTAAAAAAACGTACAAACCATTATATATTTCCAGAATATTCACAACACACCGATAATGTAACCATATAATCAGCATATATGACATCAGACATCATTGTGTCTGTAATATTTAGCAGCAAGACGACGAAAGACTACGAAAGAGCATAAATTAGATAACCATTATGTACACATATATCTATATATATGTGTGTGTGTGTGTTGCAGGTAATCTGTATAATCGGGTGATGTGTATATTACCTGAAATTTTCAGGTAATCTGTATTAAATCTCAGCAATAGACGTATTACCTGAATATTTCAAGTAATATACATATTACCCAATTAAACAGATTTAAAAAAATATTTTATTGAGCAGAAATACAATATTAGGGAAACATCATAATATACAAGGAGATACTACAGAGACCTGTTGTTATTTTGTCAATTTCGCCATCATTAATGCAGGGGCATTCCAACGTATATGGATGTCTTGAAGGGGTGTATAACGACTAATTAATTAACATCAAATAATATCGCTAATGCGTTAAAAATTAAGGCTCTACATGGACAACATTTTACGGTTTTTATAATGACAACTAAAACGAGAAAGCCAGGACTTTGTATGTTTAAAATGATAGCTAGATCTAATGTGGTTGGTCAGATCTCTCATAGCTATATGTCTGAGGGCAAAAAATTATAGAACATTACATATTTTCACTAAATAGAAATATTGTATTTTAAATGAATATCATATATATATATATATATATATATATTGCCGATATGGCAGTTATTCTAAGTGGTTGGCTACCTGAAATAAGAGGGGCGCCTCCGTGGTCTAACTGCATGGTAGCGCGGTTAACCACAAATCACTACCATCCGTATTCAAATCTCGGCGTAGGCATACCTGAAGGTTGTTTTGACTTCGCTTCATCACCTTTGGAGGTCGCTCGGCCCATTTAACCTACCATGTGCATATAATAGTGTCCGTAAATCATCAATCATCATAATCATGGAATACATATATATACATATCTGTGTGTGTGTGTGTGTGTGTTAGATATATATATATATTATGTAAATACAATTTAACCAAAATGGTTTATGAAATGATAGAAACAGATATGTTGACAAACAATTATTTGTATCTGCTACCAATACACATATATAATGTAAAGAGTTGAGAGTAATCGTTTAGCCTCGGTGCTGGTCACATATGGACGAGGTTCTATAGGGAAACATATTTGTTTATTTATTGTAATCCATAAATGAAGAAAAATAATAAGAAACAATTTTACATAATAGATGATGATTATTGATGTTTTACGGCCACTTATGTGCATACGGTAGGCTAAATGGGCCGGGCGAATTTTACATAATAGAATACATAAAACACTATATGGTGATCGACATTGAAGCTAACCAAATACATATCAATAGTAACATACTATAAACAAAGTACAATTTTTCACAGCTGTTATGCAGATTCAAACCCGGAAACTCGAGGTTTGCAGAGCCAGCAGAAAGTTAGGCGTTGATAGATTAGGATGCCAAATATTTATATGTAATTAATACATCGGAAACTAGTCCATTGTTCTCCCACTTCAGGACAGTGTCATAAAATAGGGTTTCATATAGCTTGTATCAATGTACCTCTGTTCGTGGAAATTAATTTATCTTAATAAGTTAATATTAATTTTAAATTAATCAAGTTAATTAATTCTTCCATACCAATTAAGTCCTTGCTTCACACTATTATATATATATTACATAATATTTAAGTTATTCTAACTTTGAAATAATACCCATCCAAAAACATATAAAATGCATTGTTTTGTTTGTATTTTATAGTACAACCTACACATTACTAGATCGCATACATGTTAATTTTCTGAAATGCCAAAACAGTAGATTTTTACGTAAATTTACGGGTCTCAGAAAATCGAACTTTTGTATGTAAATCGAAATATTATAATAATTACTATGGCAACAGAAAAGAAAACACTCCTTATACCATAACAGTTAAGTTTTATTATTACCAGCTTATATTTCAAGTAATATACATATTACCCAATTAAACAGATTTAAAAAAATATTTTATTGAGCAGAAATACAATATTAGGGAAACATCATAATATACAAGGAGATACTACAGAGACCTGTTGTTATTTTGTCAATTTCGCCATCATTAATGCAGGGGCATTCCAACGTATATGGATGTCTTGAAGGGGTGTATAACGACTAATTAATTAACATCAAATAATATCGCTAATGCGTTAAAAATTAAGGCTCTACATGGACAACATTTTACGGTTTTTATAATGACAACTAAAACGAGAAAGCCAGGACTTTGTATGTTTAAAATGATAGCTAGATCTAATGTGGTTGGTCAGATCTCTCATAGCTATATGTCTGAGGGCAAAAAATTATAGAACATTACATATTTTCACTAAATAGAAATATTGTATTTTAAATGAATATCATATATATATATATATATATATATATTGCCGATATGGCAGTTATTCTAAGTGGTTGGCTACCTGAAATAAGAGGGGCGCCTCCGTGGTCTAACTGCATGGTAGCGCGGTTAACCACAAATCACTACCATCCGTATTCAAATCTCGGCGTAGGCATACCTGAAGGTTGTTTTGACTTCGCTTCATCACCTTTGGAGGTCGCTCGGCCCATTTAACCTACCATGTGCATATAATAGTGTCCGTAAATCATCAATCATCATAATCATGGAATACATATATATACATATCTGTGTGTGTGTGTGTGTGTGTTAGATATATATATATATTATGTAAATACAATTTAACCAAAATGGTTTATGAAATGATAGAAACAGATATGTTGACAAACAATTATTTGTATCTGCTACCAATACACATATATAATGTAAAGAGTTGAGAGTAATCGTTTAGCCTCGGTGCTGGTCACATATGGACGAGGTTCTATAGGGAAACATATTTGTTTATTTATTGTAATCCATAAATGAAGAAAAATAATAAGAAACAATTTTACATAATAGATGATGATTATTGATGTTTTACGGCCACTTATGTGCATACGGTAGGCTAAATGGGCCGGGCGAATTTTACATAATAGAATACATAAAACACTATATGGTGATCGACATTGAAGCTAACCAAATACATATCAATAGTAACATACTATAAACAAAGTACAATTTTTCACAGCTGTTATGCAGATTCAAACCCGGAAACTCGAGGTTTGCAGAGCCAGCAGAAAGTTAGGCGTTGATAGATTAGGATGCCAAATATTTATATGTAATTAATACATCGGAAACTAGTCCATTGTTCTCCCACTTCAGGACAGTGTCATAAAATAGGGTTTCATATAGCTTGTATCAATGTACCTCTGTTCGTGGAAATTAATTTATCTTAATAAGTTAATATTAATTTTAAATTAATCAAGTTAATTAATTCTTCCATACCAATTAAGTCCTTGCTTCACACTATTATATATATATTACATAATATTTAAGTTATTCTAACTTTGAAATAATACCCATCCAAAAACATATAAAATGCATTGTTTTGTTTGTATTTTATAGTACAACCTACACATTACTAGATCGCATACATGTTAATTTTCTGAAAACGGGTCTCAGAAAATCGAACTTTTGTATGTAAATCGAAATATTATAATAATTACTATGGCAACAGAAAAGAAAACACTCCTTATACCATAACAGTTAAGTTTTATTATTACCAGCTTATACTTGCAATCAGGCGAAGTACATAATGTCCATGTTCCATGTAAAACATACCTTCTCAAATTAATGCAATTTATAAAAACCATAATGCACTGAAAACAAGTATAAGATGCAGATCTAGCAAAAATAACATTAAAACACGTTAAACACACAATGTCAAATTATTGCACTTTACAAAAACTAATGCAAATGACTAAAAACATAAGAAATAATGTATGCGTCAATGTAGATCTAGCAAAAATAATGTTAAAAACATGTTAAATTAACACCTGTAAAGACCGACTATTTTATCCTTACATATACCTCATTTCAGATACTATTATAATACAGATCTAGCAAAAAGTCAAACAAGCAGAGGTCTATACGGACTATTTGCCGATTTCAGCAGATCGCTATTTGGCTGAAATTTTGCGTGAACGAATAGCGTGCAGTGTTGTTGCCAAGCTGTGATCGAGCATGGTGTCAGTCTTGCAGCACACGGAGAAGACGCGTTCGCTATCAGCATTGCTGTGGGCGATCACCGACAGTGTTGTCATGAGATGCGCTAAACATTCACAGAACTAAATCGATCTACAAGTTCTTGTAGCAGTTTCATTTTTATTAAATATAACGTAGAATTAATTTTACTAATAGATTAAGATTATTTGGGAAAGTTGATAATTTATTTTTGCTTTGAAAATTACATGTTATTTAAAGTAAATAATCAAGTTGGGAACTGTAATAGACTTGCTATCAACAAATGAAACATATCCTGATCTCCGTGCTCTCACGATGGGTAAAAGAATGTATTTATCATATGGTTCAACGATACGGTGAAACGCTAGCCGGAAACGGACGTTCACTAGATGGCGCCGTCATCGCTGAAATTGTGTGTTATTCCACGCCAAGCTTCATAAAGTTATATAATTTTTTGTTTGGGTTTCGTTAAAAAACGGGAAATTTCCGGATCTTGCCGGGAGACCGGAAGATTTTCGGCTCCCGCCGGGAAACCGGGAGATGTAGCTCAAAACCGGAAGACTTAACATGTCTGAATCTTGCTGTTAACTGGAAGTTATCATAAAGCAACTAAATGCTTGCCACCAAATATGGATTTAGGTAGTCTTGTTTTTGCATATAAAATCCGCAAAATTATCAAATACGAAAACTATGCATTTCAGTGAAGAGAGTTATCATTCTCTAAACTTCCTAATAAATTGAATGATCCAGAAAGACGTGCGACGTTGTAAAATATTTGCACAGTAGCTTATTTGACGGTTTCACTTCAAAAGGGAGATCTACATTTTACGCGGAAGACGAAATGGACAGACGAGCTGTTGTCAGGCACTTCCGGTTACATGGGAGCGGTGTCGTTTCTTTATTTATTGTAGTAAATATTTGTATTTCCATCAAAAATGTCTTCCAAGCTTCGCAAAATTGTTGATGAATTGAAGGAAAATAATGGCACCGAGCTGGAAGCTGTCGATAAAGGAATTGTTAATTTTTCGGACATTCCTGGACTCTGTAAGTGATTTTATAGTGTTTTGAGTTTAGCTCCGATTCATTCAACTCCTTCAGGCAGTTCAGCCCTTCGCTCCTGATTGATGTGTTATCATATTGATAGTTCTAATGATTGAGTGATTAATTTGTTGTTGAACTTTATTTAGAACTGAGATGGCTTGAATTTATCAGTAGATCGCTATTACAGTAGGCGAGTAGCTGAGTAGACATCTAATCATGAATAATTTCAGTTTCCACCAAAAAACACTGTTAAACCAATCGTCCAATGAGTTGGGTTAACTAGTTACTGACACTAGTCTACTGACTGTCAGTGTCACCTCATACATGATATATTAATACCTGTGGCTCTGCATGTGGTGACATAATTTTTACAGAAACTTAAATAATAAATAAATTCATATAAAATTTGCTGCTGAGTCAGTGAGTGCAGTTGTAGGTGGCTTGTTCTCACTAAATATAATTTGGTGTAAAACCAGTAGATCTAGAGTAAAGAAGACAAACTTTGTGAATGTTTGGTTATAATGACTTCCGGTTAATTTCTCAATGCACTTATAATGGTTCATTTGATATCAAAGGAACATTTTGAATGTTGACATTATGATACATGTTTCAGTTCGCCAGTCTTGATTTTGCTATGCCTAGGGGCAGACATGGGATCAATTCAATTTTGGAATTGATGGCCAATTTTGGATTTAGAATTGATTATTTAAAAAAAAATAGAATTGAGAAATTTGGAATTGAATTTTCCTACAAAAAATTAAATCCACAAATTAGTTTACGATTTTTACAATATTAACAATTACATGTGGTGGTACCAGTATACTGTAACCTTAATGATCCAGAACTTTGGTTCCTTATACACACACATATAAATATATTAGATACACGCACCGACTGTTGCACCCGACGTGAGTATTTAACCAATTAAATGGTCTGGATACTGTGGGCTCCGCTCACATCATTGTGACACAATCACATAGCATAACTTTAATCTATATAGAAATATTGCTATTTAGACATTTATTAATTTATCCTCTCAATCTGGAGTGAAAATTGTGACTACCATAGCCTGTCCCCAGACCTGAATGTTTTAATAATCTTTTGTGATCTTTTGTAAACTTACCATATGTCAGTGGTTTAGTACCCAGCAGGGTTGTGAAAGTAAACACAGGATCTGACCTCTGATGGGCGGAACTAAGCAAAACCATTTGTTTGAAGGCTCCTACTGGACAGTGGAATATAAACACATCTTTGATGATTACAAAATATGCTTTTACATGGGGATGCACCCAAGACTATGATCCATCAAATATCTCTAGCTAAAAGTACTTACATGTGGTGTTACTAATATACTGGATCACTCCAATATAGAGGCTGTGCTGAATAAATTACAGCCTGGGGATTCTGCCTGAAAAACAAATAATTCTGGATCATTTTGGTTCCAGTGTACTGGTAACACCACATATAAATGTTAACGTTGTACAAATGGTAAATTAATATGTGGATTAATTATTTTATAGGAAACTTTTCAATTCCAATTCCATTAAAAAAAATCAATTCCAATTTTGGAATTGGAATTAACTATCAATTCCGAAATTGAATTAATACCATGTCTGATACACACACACTTATTCACAAATTCTAAATTTATTTCTTTAATGGACACTTCTATTGATAGATGTAAAATTGTAAAATACACAATCTCATATTAAATCAAATACATATATCGAATGTCAGCATTTTGGAAACATCAAATAAAATTTATTTTAAGTAAATGACATGCCCTTCACTTGATGCCATGTTGTCAGCAGTTTTGGGGTATTATTATATTACATATTATTTGTACTGCAACTTTGAATGGCTCCTGCTAGTAAGTGCGGTTTATTAAATATACATTATTATTCACTCACACTGTGTAAGTGTATATCCATTTTCAGCATTCTGCAAATATATCAAATAAAATATCGTCTTGATTCCATTGTGAGATCTGGTTAATCCACATTGCTTCAGTGGTGACCTCATGTGAGGACAATAGAAACTACTTCGATCTAGCCAGTAGCCTCAGTCACTCAGCAATCTAAATTAATGGACACCATTATGGGGCAGTACTGGTGATGGTGACAGACTGCTCCAAATCACAGATATTATTACAGTGGAGGTTCCCTGAGACAATACGTATTGTCCATATTGGTAACATTTGTTAAAGTTTTTATTTTCACAAAACATGTTTACTATTGTCCAGACATGGGGTCAATTCCACTCAATTCCATTTGGTCAATTCCGATATACCTCAAATTTTCCAATTCCAATTCCGACTCTTTTTTTGCCTAATACTTTTTACCATGAGTAGGTACTCCGAGTACCTAATTGGAATACATACTCTGAGTAGTTTGTATCCGAAGTAGGATTGTCACGGAAAAAATATTTCTGAATTAAAAAATTAATTTGGGAATTTAATTTTGCCCGTTCTAAACATTGAACGAGGGTAAATTCCTAAATAGCAATATCTTTATATATATTACAGGCATGCTATGTGGTGGTGTCACCGTGTTGTAGGTGGAGCCCATGGTATCTAGACCATTTTAATTGGTTAAATGCTCACGTGCTGTGCCACAGTCAGTGTGCATATCTGATATATATATATAAGTTCTGGATCAATTTGGTTCAAGTATATGTGTAATAGCACCTGTAAAGTGGTAAAATTAGTGCAAGTCTAACCACAAGGTGCTTTTAGCTAAAGAGGTATTTGATTATATCAAGTGGTGGATCATAATCTTTGGTGCATCCCCATGTAAGACTAAGAGTATATTTCAAAGCTGTGTTTATATTCCACTGTCCAGTAAGAGCCTTGAAACAAATGTATTTGCTTAGCTCCGCCCACCAGGGATCAGATCCTATAAACACCCTCACAACTCTGCTGGGTACTAAACCACTGACATATGGTAAGTTTACAAATCTGTTAAATGGTTATTGAACAGTTAGGTCTGGGGACAGGCTATAGTAGGCACAGTTTTAGGAGAGGAGGGGCAAGTTTTGGCTCCAGATTGGCATTCCTGGTGAGATGATAAAATTAATTAATTCCTAAATAACAATATCTCTATATAGATTATTGGTATCCTATGTGGTGGTATCACAGGGGGGGGGGGGGTGGCCTTGGTATCCAGACCATTTTAATTGGTTAAATTCTCACTTGGGGTGACACAGTAGGTGTCCATATCTGATATATATATAAAGGAACTAAAGCTCTGGATCATTATGGTTCCAGTATATTGGTAACACCACATGTAAGTGTTAACATTGTAAGAATGTTAAATTAATTTCTGGATTAATTTTATTGTAGGAAACTCCAATTCAAAATTTCTCAATTCTAATTCAAAATTTCTCAATTCCAATTCCCTTTTTTAAATAGTCAATTCCAATTCCGGAATTGATTATTTAAAAAAAAATTGTGATTGACCATCAATTCCGGAATTGAATTGACCCCATGTTTGCTATTGTCCAGTGTTGTTGGTTTATAGGCAATACTTATTGTTATAATATTGTATTTTTATACATGGTGTAGTCTTAATGTTATCAGGATGTTGGTGGTACCAGTATGTACTATAGGAGATCATAATCCTGTTATTAGCTGACAGATCATAATGTTTACTTGGTGTTATGGAGGGTTGGGTTTTTATTGTAAAAAAAACATCTTTCATTATAGGTCAACTATACTAGTTGCAGTATTTTCAAACGTGTTTCATTGCACCCTTTAGTGTGAATATTTCCAAAATTGGAAATAGCAGCTTGACAGTTAATTCTAGTCATTTGTTACTCCGTAAGATCTGAGGGCCTCCCACCAATTAATCAGCATGAGCTTGGTAGCAACATTGGTGAAATGTGTAGATGGAAAAGGCGATGAAACCTGGATCTTTCATAGTTATCCATTATGTTGGCAGTGTCTAATTACTTTGCAGTAAGATTTAATGCTTTTTATGAGGGATGTAGCATGTAGGCAACTACTGTATATACTCGCGTATAAGTCACACTTTTGATATCATGAAATCGGTGCCAAAAGCGAGTGCGTCTTATACACAGGTCAGACTAAAAGGGAAGGTAATATTTGGCATAATTTTGGGGGGAAATACAATATAATTGTTTTTCAACTTTAATAATGAATAAATGAACAAAAAGCTAAATAATTAGGTGTGTGTTCATTGTTGTCTTTCGAAGCCAAACTTAATCGTGATAACCGGTATGATCATTTAATCCGATGCTCAAAGTGTGAAGTTCACAGGCCTTCATTGCGGACGAGTGACTACAGAAACAACTACGCCACGATTATAATTCCTACATAGTTGCTGAGATTATCCAACCAGACTATCTGCCACAGGTCAACAAGTCCCAGTCACTTTGGCCTGTTGTCAAGTAATAATTTATGGGTAACGTAGTCAGTGTCAGATTGTCACTGGTACCAAGGCTGTCTGAGAACGGCCAGCACATGGTGATTTATTATCTAGAGGTGTCAAATGATCCAAGTCGGCTGCCATACAAAAACGGCCCGCACTATGACCAAAACAAGTGAACTGGCAGCCATCTCTTCAGAGTGGGGTTAAATATACATAAATGCAAAACCAAAATCCTCAAGGTAAATGCAGTCAACATGTAGCCAGTCAAATCGGAAGGAAATGAAATTGACGAGGTAGAGACCTTCACGTATCTGGGTAGTATTATTGATAAACATGGTGGTACAGATGCGGATGTTAAGGGAAGGATTAGCAAGGCTAGAGGAGCATTTATACAGCTCAAGAACATCTGGAGCTCCAAAGTGTTGTTATTACACACAAAGATACGCCTGTTTAACTCCAATGTGAAGTCCGTACTACTGTATGGAACAGAGACACGGGGGACAACTAACACCACCACCAAGAAATTACAGACCTTTATTAATAACTGTCTGAGAAGAATCCTCCAAATTCGCTGGCCAAACATCACCAGTAACACCAACAGCGACTTGTGGGAGAAAACACAGCAACATAATACTGGAGATGGGACCAGAAGGAGACGATGGGGGTGGTTTGGTCACACACTCCAGAAATCAGCATCAACTATCACCTGGCAGGCCCTAACATGGAACCCACAGGGAAAGACAAAAAGAGGACGCCCAAGAAATACGTAAAGAAGGGGTCTCCTGACAGACATAAAGAGGACATGTTACAGGTGGAGGGAGCTTGAAAAGAAATCTCAGGACAGAAGACTTTGGAAGACTGTTGTCAATGACCTATGTACCAGGAGGGGCGAAGTATGAATAGAATGACCAAAACGGGCGCCTTCATAAACTATTAAAGGCTGATGTTATTTTGGGAATGTATATAATTGGCCTATCTAAGATGTGTCATTACTATCGAAATGTGTGAATGTGTAATTGAACAGAATGGTAAATGAGGCCACGCAATAATGACAATAGAATCTTCATCAAAAAGAAAACAATTACAACAAACTCCCAAAGCTGACACATGTCAATTACTAATAAAATACTTCAAACAGAACTACAGAAACTATAAATGAGATATTATTTGGCATCACTTCATATACTTGTTATATTTACACAATGACCATGTCTGGAAATCTAAAACAAAACTGGTGTGTATACGGCAGCGAGTTTAAACTGAAAGTGGTGCAGTATGCTAACAATTGTCATAACAACAGGCAGACAGCTCGGGAATTCAGTGTTTTGGAGAAGCAAGTGCGCAACTCTGACGAATAAGGCGAGATTTGTGATGACACATGAACAGATAACACAATGTTCAATGAAGATAGTGATGATGATGAATTTTTTGGCTTTGAATAAATTTGCTGATTTTAGTGCATCTTATACATGTTCGACTCTGGGGGGGGGGGTCTTATACACATGTGCGGCCTATAATTGAGCATATATAAGGTATGTGTTCATCAGTGAGGGTCAATTATTCAGATTAGTCTGTTAACTCAATTCCTATTTATGTATTACAGTCATGCTGTGATAGATATTGTTATCATTGCCGGGTTTTCCCTGCTATAAAACGAACGAGGCTGTCTGCCTCGTTTATTTTCTGCACCACCTCGCCACAAATATGCCGAAATAGCCAAGACTACCATATGTGAAAACAACCATTACCTAAAATAATACCTCAAAATCACAGGAAAATAATTAAATGATAGTATTGATGGCCAACATCCCGAAGTATCCGGCCTGTGCACATCGCATGCTCTGCCACTGTATGATTTGTTCTGCAGTTGCGTATTGATGCTGCTAACTGAATCACTCCATGTGGTGATTTGTAAAGCAACTTATTAAAAACAGGTGGGGGAATCCAGAATATGATAACATCAGGCGGCAGGGGTTTCCTGGAAAAGTTTGGCGGGATTTTAGATTCTCTGGTCAACCTGAAGTATTGTTCGAATTTCTCCTCATCAAATTGTAGTTCCTCGACCAGATTATGGTATGCTTCTTAATGTTGAAGCCGGGTCCTGTTTACGTCATGCACCCACCAGTAGTGTTTTCTTTGCCTATTATGTTTTTTAATTGCATAAATTTATATGCTGTGGCAATCAATAACAAGTTATGTTGCTCCATTTCCAACAGGAAATTGTTTTAATAATAATTTTATAGGTATTTTTTGACATTTATAATGTGTAAATCTGTAATTGACAGATACACACACAGACAAAAATCTTCTGCACAAAAGGCTGAAAACACATGGGAACACATATATGGAATCACATAAATTGCATACTGCATGCTACTTTGCATAGAGCAGCAATAGGTTAGACCCTGGACCCCCACCACTTCATGTCTTCGGCTCTCGCCTGTGCCGTCTCACACTCCTTTTATTCCAGTACGCAAGCAACAATTCACTGTGTATCTTCTCAGATGTTTTCATTGGTTTTATTTGATGGTAAAAACTCTACATCTTCCAATTTTGAATACAATTATATATTTTCCGCATGAAAGGTGTATCAACGTGGTGGAGTTAATTTATTGTGTTCTGTCATTTATTCTAGTAAATGTCTTTACAGAGGACTTAAAATTAATGTGTTGTTAAATGATTGGGGGGGGGGGGTGGGGTGAGAACCAATCATTAACATATTAATATGTTTCCAGCATAGATTATCCTAAATTTATATCCTGCCTCGTTAACAGTCTGAAATGTAATATCTGATAAATTATTGACTGTCTGAAGACTGTCCTGCTTAATCTACTAAACTAAATAAATATGTTAGTCACAATTATAAATGCCTAATTAAAGGAGAAACAGTACACCAATATAATTTACTTTACATAGATATGTATGAGAGCTGTATTACATTGATAGACATTTTATTCTGTCCGTCTAAATCCTATTATAGACATTTAGGCTGAAATAAAACGTATAATCGTTACAACGTGTTTTATTTAGTTATTTAGATCATTCCTTTGCAATTCCTATGGGTGTCATTTGTGGTCAACGCATAAATGGTATATATATATAAGCGTGTTGTAGTGGCCTTTAATGGCCTTTAATAATATATACAGAAATTTATTTGGTATTTTAAGGGGGGAGAGTGCCATTTGAGGTGCTGGTTCATAAAAACATTTATAGTTTTAAAACACGTTTAGGTGCTACTAGCAATTTGCTAGTACAATGTATTGTTTCTAGTTTGTTTTATTATCATTCTAGCTCTTGAGCTAGATGACCAAAAATATTCAATTTATAATTTGTTTATAATCTGTTATGTGTATTTTATACTTCACTGTATCATAATTCATATGTATATGGAATTTTGTATTCTGAAATAAAATTGGATTGAATTGAATTTGCATTTTTGATGGTCAGCATTGGATAGAATTGTTAAAATATTACATAGATCACTTGGAACCACTCTAAAGACAGAGAAAAACTTGGTGATTATGAATCTCTCGGAAAGCTAATTCATATTACCATAATGAAGACACAACTTTATATAGTACTAACAATATTACCTAAACACAAAGTGATAATTGTGGTCCTATAACTGATAATAATTTTTTTTAAGTGTCATGTTAATTATAATAATAATAATTTAAAATAAATAAGTATTAATGAATGTGTGTATAAGCATCCATGAACCATGATATATATATAGACAGTAAACCTCTAATTTGTGGGCTGTGTCCTCACAAATAATTTATCTCCTGCATTCTTATCAATAATATCTGCATCAGTACAAGAAACACAAATTATCGCTTTAAAGTATTACTGGTTAATAATCTACTTCATTGTAAATTTCACAATTGGAGTAGAGATGTCCTACTGGAGTAGCTTTTCTGTATAAGTACTTTATGTCTTATGTAACTATAATAGTATAAATATGAGACTCTTGTCACAGTTATTGTAATTGTTTTGTAGTGACCCTGAAACAGTTGACTAGGATTACATTGAGTCACAACAAGATAGTTGGTCAGTATATATTACATTTTGTGTGTCTGGGGGTGGGGGTGTTGATTAAGATTCAGTTATATGTGATATTCAACTAAATACAAATATCTTAGTCACTAGTGTTATCTCTAATTTGTTAGATGTTAAAACATAGTTTTTTATTGTTTTATATTAAGTAGTGATTTGTGTCTGTTTTAGTGGTCCCCCCAGGAATTGCAGACATGGTCAATTTGGAGATATTGAACTTATTTAATAATCATATTGAGGTAATACGCTAAATTAAAAAAGAATGTTACCTATTGTATTGAAAATTTAAATGTAATTTTTCACTCTAGGTTTTATGTGTGCTAATATAACAGTAAAGTTAAAATTTGTTTTTAGGGATTTTGTATTTTTTTTTTTTAATTTAACACTTAATGATACAAAAATGTATGTTAAAAATATAATGGAACAAGGAATAATAAGATCTTTTTAATCTGCGTGAAATAAAAAATATATTTAAAAAAGGAAATGAAAGATTTCGTAATTAGAGTTGATGTATATTAGTAACCAAATTGTTATAAAATGTGACTAATGTATTCTGATATTTCTGCCCTAATTTTTTAAGGAGCTGCCTACGAGCATTAGCACACTGCCAAAATTAAAGATCTTAAACTTAGGGTAAGTGAACCAAACGAATCAAAGTTTATGCTTATTACATTGATACAGATTTATCATTATATTCATGAGTACATAATTGCATGGTTAGATAAGCTAAAATCAATTCATATGTATTAGGTGTTCGTGCTATTAGTAAGGCAGAAAATGTGTTTAAATAATAGTTTAATGGGAATTTATTTTCAAGTTTGATCTCGACAAACATTTTCATGAATGTTGGTGTCATAATCTGGTGAATGCAAGGCAGTTACTACCATGTCATTGTGTTGAAGCTTTTAATGTATATTTGATATAAAAATTGAATTAGGGTATTTTACTTGGTGACAAATTTAAATGCTAGTACCGGTAGTGAATAATTATTTTTCAATATAAACCAATTCTGTTTTTTAGTCATATGGAAAGGAGCTACTTGGTTATAATTGTGTAACAAATGTTTCAGACCTTACAGTGTGATGTCACTGTCTTTTCAACTACCATACTTCATGCATAAAACCACTTCTTTGGCGTCATGGGTAGAGTGTGAGATTATTTACCTATGGCTATGGTCATTCTGTACTGGAGGTCGCAGGTTCGCGCCTCGGCCGTGGCACTATAGTTGTGGGAGTTTTTCATCCAGCCTGGCAAGGTTTTCACCACCGAATATACCATCTATTCTAAATTTATTTAAAATTAGTCTCCATGGGGAAAATTTTGGAATTGATGGGCAATTCCTGAATATGGAATTGATAAATTTGGAATTGAAATTTGCTACAAAATATTTAGCAGTTAATTTTTTATTCAGAAATATTTCTTCCTTGACAATCCTACTTGGAATATAAACTATTCAGAGTACCTACTCTTGATAAAAACTAGTAGGTAAAAAATGAGTCGGTAAAAAATGGAATTGGAATTGACAGGGTTTGCACAGGTCCTTGAAAACCTGGAAAGTCCTTAAATTTGAACATTTGGATTCCAGGCCTGGAAAGTCCTGGAATTTTTGTAGAGATCCTTGAAAGTCCTGGAATTTGGACATATAGATCTATATTTCTAATCATAAGCATACAGGAATTCAGTTGTTACACTTCTTCCAAAATATGGGTGTATCTTTGCGCATTAAAAGTTGTGAATTCATTGAAAATGTCCTTGAATTTGACATTGGAAAGTCCTGGAATATGAGATGTCAAAATGTGTATGAACCCTGATTGATAAATTTGGAATTGATAAATTTAGAATTGATAAACGACTAAATGGAATTGACCCCATGTCTGGTTTGAATGTGATAAGCTAAGCTGTTGTGTTTTTGGCTTAGTGTAAATAATAGCACATTATCTATTGATGTTTTGTATATATTCATGATAAATTTGTTGATACAGTCACATTATGATCAGAAGAACATTCAGGTTTTATAGTAATACTTGGAGATCTCTGGTTCATTAGATAAAATGTTTTGTTTAATTCAGTTCTGATAAATTTGACTTCAATTCGTATTTTCAGGATGAATCGTTTGTACAACTTACCTCGAGGATTTGGAGCCTTTCCAGCAATGGAAGTCCTCGATCTGACATATAATAACCTAACAGAAAGTAGTCTGCCTGGAAACTTCTTCTGTCTTGGTAAGATTGATGATACATTTCTTCATTTATTGCTATCTTGTTGGTGTGTTTATATCCTGCAGTTTAAACATTGACATTTGATTAGATCAATATTTTATGTGATCTATTGTACTTCATCTGTCTGTTGGTTCTCCATTCTGTTTGTCATCCCATCTTTCTGATCATCAATTAGAGAATGGATCTCAGAAACCATTGAGTAACCTTTATTCTAATTTTATATCTTAACATTTATTTAGGCATAAAAAGTATAAAACTAATCCTGAATTATTTTCAGAAAATCCTGCTTTTGATGCTCAAAGTATTTTTAAAATAATTTTCATATAGAGTAGATATGGCAGTTTTCAGACACTTAACACATAATTAACCACAAAATTTTATGTTTTCATTTTAGAAAAGTAGAATCTATTTCAAAACATTTATCCAACTTCAAGCTTCCGATAAATGTGCATTTCATTCTTAATTATATATTATCTTAATTTTCTGAAAGTGAAGCACGGGTCACCAGGCAGAATTTGGACACTTCCGGCAGAATTCTGACACTTCACTATTTAATAAATGTCATATACTATTTAAATAAAATACAAGGACATTAAGTCCCTACAACTAGAATGACACTAATCACAATTTGGTACTTGCTCATCTTTCTGATTATTAATAAAGTGAATTTGTTAATTATCAAATAATATATTGTGTCTATTTATTGTGTTATTCATTATTTCTTTAATTAATTTCATGTCATTGAACTCTAGTCAACTTTACTGTATTTATTGTAAAGCTGATATTTCAATTTAGTGTGGTGTCCGAAAACTGAAAGGTACGTTTAATTT
Organism: Paralvinella palmiformis; assembly: GCA_025642065.1. Taxonomy (NCBI): domain Eukaryota; kingdom Metazoa; phylum Annelida; class Polychaeta; order Terebellida; family Alvinellidae; genus Paralvinella; species Paralvinella palmiformis. The sequence goes on from JAODUP010000397.1 coordinate 281,227, forward strand.
GCATTGCAGTATTCGGGCACATATTTTATTTCAGATTATATTCAAAATGGCAGTATTTGAATAAATCGTACCTTAGTCAGTATGTTTTGGCCAAAAACAGATGAAATAAGAGATAGTTCAGATGAAGCCTTGCTTCTTACTACTACTGCATAATAGCAAGAAACGTCTCTTACGCTGACCAGTGGAGGAGTAATTAAAATTGTTTTATACCTTAAAGGAGTGTTACATGAAACAATTTAAAAAATTTGTAGCAAGAGGACAGCTGTGTGTGTTGAACATCATTACTTTGTGTGAATATGTCACTGATTTGTGTGCGCCTGAAACGAATTTGTAACGAAGTGTCCGAATTCTGCAGTGTCCAAAAATGCCACTGTCTACTAGTTGTATTAGAACATTGGAAGTGCTTTAAAAATAAATCAGTAAGTTACAATATTGTTTCACCAGAGTTTGGTTTTATAATTTTGAGTGCCTCCTTGGCCTAACTGGTAGTGTGGTTGGCCACAGATCTATAGCACCTGGGTTCATACCTCATCCTGGCTATATCAGAAAGGTGTTTTATATTTCAGTTTGCCTTAATACCGTTGGAGGTCACTAGGGCCATTTAGCCTACCTTGTGCACAAAAATGGCTCTAAAACAGCAACATATAAATTTAATTTTATAATTTACAAATCTGTGTCCACATTTTACACCTATCCTTTCCATCTGCCATAATTTATTTACACTTCTGTAAAGCTGTGTACAATCAATTTTTATTTAAGCTAAGGAAATAAACTGAAATAACCTGTGGCTAATAAATTGTATAATAGATAAATATTGTTTGTGAAGCTAATTGGAGTATTTTTCTCACAAATAACAAATGAATGTTCTACAGAATTGTATTATATAATTAATTAAAATGAATACTGGGTACTTACTTCCAAATAATCTACGATGTTTCTGTGATATTTTCCAGATACACTGAGAGCTCTATATTTGGGTGATAATGACTTCGAAACACTTCCTGCTGACGTTGGAAAGCTGAAGAATCTCCAAATTGTATGTTGACGTATTTGTAGGTTAAGTAATATTACAGATTGTGTGTGTGTGGGGGGGGGGGGTTCTGTGTATTATTGTGACAGGTCTTACTTGAATTGAAGATGTCTATTTACATATTCTCTTATTTTTATAATAGATACTTTAAAAAAAATTGGAGACTTTTATAGTTTAGTGCGATACAAGGTCTCTTGAGGAAAGTGGTTTTACATTAGTAAATTGTTTGATTGTATATGTTGACATGCAATTACATGCACACAATCATGATCTAAGTCACTAACTAGATTGTCTGTTATATCATCTTCAGTTGGTGCTAAGAGAGAACGACTTAGTTTCACTCCCAAAAGAGATTGGTAACCTTCAGCGATTGAGAGAGTTACACATACAGGGTAACAGACTGACCGTGCTGCCACCTGAACTGGGTAATTGAAATTAAGGGGTTACAATTTAGATGGAAAACATTAACAGACACAATGCTCAGAAGTATAATCTAATAAATGATGGGATGTTATTTTCCTGTCACAATATGCTAATTCTTTTAAAGATAAGAATCTAACTGCATTTGAAATATTGGTTAGCCTAAGTCTGGATGATATTTCATTTCAACGCATTACTGGGTTATTTAGCTTATCATGTATACAAAAGTGGGATTAAAATGCTACTATTTCATTTCCAACTTGTAGAATGTGAGCTATTGTCCAATTGCAAAATTGTGTTATCTCATCAAATCATAATGATTGAAGAATCAACGTGGGTTGTTAATATAAATCAGATAAATGTCTGTCTAGTTTGGTGGGAGATACATATTGTAATCATGGCATAATATCTTCTTCACATATCTCTTCATTATGATATTTCGATAAGTCTTATTTACTATTCAGGTAACCTTGACCTAGTTGGGTCTAAGCAGATATTTAAGGCTGAGAACAACCCGTGGGTGCCACCCATCGCAGATCAGTTCCAGGTTGGAGTGTCGCACGTGTTTGAGTTTATCCGATCAGGAATCTATCAAAAGTGAGTTGGAAGCATTTTCTGTTTATTTCTAATTTCAGAGCACTCACTGAAGAACTGCAGTAATTATTTTACAATTTTGCGTGATCACGAATTCAGTCAAAGAATGTCAGCTACTGCAAGCCATCTAACATGAAATAGTACCCCACAGTTATGCAGTGTTTTTCTTGTCACTTTCAGTTATGCACAAATGATTACCTACTAGGCAGTTATATTAATTTCTTGATATTAACCTGTAATAACTTTCAGTGTTGTCAGCTGCAAAAACAGGGCACTCAATGATGTAAAATAAAACTCCGGGGCTCCTAAAAGCTATATGGCTCCTGATTGGTCACTCGGTTTAAAGGTCCAATGGTTGAAGAGGGCAATCTTTTAAAACTTAATTAAATATATTAAAAAATTACGCAACAGTGTACCTCGTATATACTAAGTTAGGATATTTTAATTATTTTACCATATGATTAACTTCTCTGTCATGTGTAAAGGGTGCCTCCGTGGTCTAGCGGTAATGCATTGGACCACAGATCACTACCACCCATGTTCGAATCTCGTCGTGGGCATATCTGAACGTTGTTTCATCTTTGACTTCGCTTCATTACCTTCGGAGGTCGCCCCGCCCATTTAGCCTACCACGTGCACAAAGGTGGCCATAAAACATCAGTCATCTATCATGTGTAAAATTGGTGCCATTGCATGCGATTCAGATCAAACAGACAAAATTCAGACTACACCTCAGTTTTCTAGTAAATAATACACCATTTATATCCACAAATTTTAATTTAATTTATCATTTTTAATCACATACGCATAAGCCATATCAATAAAAAAATGGTTATTTCCTAGTAGTATAATTTGGTCAATAATTGTAAGAAATATTATTTGTTAATCAGGTAGTCCTATAGTGTTTTATTACTTGAAATGGAATGTTAGTTGATATTGATATATTAGAAAATCTGTGTATAGCTCTAGATGTTTGTCTTGCAGCTTATATGGACGTCACATGGCAACAGGAGCTAACCCGCCACCAAAGACGGCGGATAAATCAAAGAAGATTAGTCGCAAGCGTTAAATAGGTGCTGCCAACATTTGTTCTCGGATGCCAAGTTCATCGTTTTCATGCATCATCGAATCAGCTTTTTAGTCTTAATGTTGTTGTTATTTCTTAATTATTTGATGAGAAACGGGGCAGATTATAATATATGTGTGTATTTCAACATTCAAGGCAGCCATTTTTTAATAATACCCAAGGTGTTGTAATGGAGGTGATTGTATCAGCATTGAATGCACTTATGCTAATGAATCACTCTTCAGTTGCAATCATAATTATATGGTGTTCAATGAAGATTAGATACATGTATGTGTGTGTGTGTGTATATATATATATATATATATATATATATATATATACATACATACTTTTGTCTAATAGTACTTAAATATCCCATTTGTAATTATAATTACAATTGGGCTACTTTCATTTATACCAATGCCTAATTGTAACTAATCAGCTTGAGATTACACTTGTCCTTAGTTCTGTAAAAAAGAAATCTAGTCATCAATTAATTAAATGCGAATCTTTTTATGTCATTACTGTATGCCAGTTAGAAAATTTTCACCAATTGGTTTGTCATATATATATATATATATATATATATATATATATAGAGAGAGAGAGAGAGAGAGAGAGAGAGACAATATATATATATATAAACCCTTCTGGACAACAATATTTTGTGCCTTATTGTTGCTAAAGTTATGTGTTCTAACCTCATTATTTTCTGTATTAATATTTTTCCTTTATTTTTGGCCTATAACTGTTTCATACAAATGTCAACTGATGACCATCATGTGTAGTCATTTTATTTACATATTTGACTAATTATCTGAATTTAGCACTACTGATTTAAGGACACAACAATTAGTCAGAGCCGAGGTCTTCACTCTTTATCAACCCGCTGTCTAGACCCGTACAATGTAGTATGATCCAAACTCCCTGAGAAGTATGTCATTTCCAGATTTATATCTCCAGCAGTTGATGTTTAGACCATCTTTAATAGTGATCATTGAATCTTTTTCTTAGTGCTATGTATGCACATCAACACAGTCATGCATGCGCTCACACACACACACATACACCATTCAGTTCTTTATCACATTTTATGGGTTCTGTTTATAGTTTATGGAGACCATGTAAACTTTTCTGTGTGCCTTACGTGTTACAGACGTGGAAAGATGTTGTTATATTTCATGGTGCTATTAGTATAATTGTTATTGTGTACAGGTCAGTAATTGTTTAGGTCTAACTGATATATATCCTGCTGTATACAGGGCGTATAAGACTAATTAGTAGTCCTTATTGTTAACATTTTCTGTGTTATTGTTTAATCCCTAACTCAAGCCATCCTTTATTTACACCTGCATTTTGAGAGTACTCTGCTTGCATCACTGGAAGCATAAAATATATTTTAAATGCTTTTTTTATTGACATGGAGAGAAATGATATATGTGTATGTACAGATCATGAATAAGTCACTGGTTAAACACTACAAGAAGCTTTTTTATTTTAATACGGTATTTATAGGTATTTATATTTGCGTATTTACAGTCAGTGTTTGATAAAGGAGCTTTCTGGGTGGAATATGGCTATAAGTTGGTTGATCATTACAGTACATAGTTCAGGATATATTTGGGGACATCTAATTAATCAAGAACAAGGTAATCAGTAGTTGATCTATATTTAGATCTAGGTTTCAAAGCTATGCTTTACATTTCTGTACTTATTTCAATATTTGGGCATTTTATTCCTTTCAAATATTTGTAAAAATTCCTTTTTGATCAAACTTTTTTGTTTTATAGAAGTGTTAAATTTGCTGTTTATTGGCCATGTTTAAGTAAATGGCAGTATAAAAGTGTCTGGTAATGTGAAATGACTTGAACCCTGGTGCTAGAGATATGTGACCAATGGCATTATCAGTTATGCCATTCAGATGCCCTTTTTCATTTTATAGAAAGTCGATACAATAAATACAGATATCGTACGGAGTCAGACTTTCATCAGTCACAAATAAATTATTTCGGTTAGAATATGAATTGTAGAGTTCCTGTTATTCAGCTTTGTTCGTACTCCCTGACGTTCAAAAATATTTGTATTCGATGATCTGGGGGGGGGGACTGGCTACTGGTATTGTCTTGGACCATAGATCACTGCCACCTGTGTTCGAATCTCGGCATGAGAATATCTGAAGGGTGTTTCATCTTTGACTTCACTTCATTACCTTTGGAGATTGCTCAGCCCATTTAGCCTACCATGTGCACAAAAGTGGCCGTAACATCAATCATCATCATCATTGTTGTTGGGAATATTTGTATCTACTTTTAAATACTTCTCATTGTAATAACTTGGTCCATGAAAATGTAAACCGAAGTCCGATAATAATCACTTACCGGTATATGTGGTTAGTTAAGTGCTGTTTAATGTTCAAATACATGATTACATGTACTCATAAATGCATGTATTTGTATTATTATTATTTATAGGTGTATGTATCTAATTGTTATGCATGTCCTGATCTACTTAAATAAAATGACATTTAAACTATTTATTTGTTGTTTTCACTGTATCAGGTCTGTTTAAAGTTGTCCACTCTTGAGATAACTTTTTGATAGTTCTTAAGCATATACAATCTTTTATAATAATAATAATGTTTATTTACTAGCAGAAGTCATTCAAATGTGTTGTACAGTAATATCCAAAATAACGTCTATGGCCTAATAAGGGATTTAAATGGCAATCATCTGTGTATTTTCAGAACAGATTTTGCATTTCTTATATTCACCGGCAACCTATTTCATAAGTTGGGGGCCGCAACACTAAATGCAAAATCGTCATATGACTTGAACGAGACTCAGGTACTTGCAATAGTATCTGACTGGATGACCTGAGGTATTGGGATGACTTCCTAATGGACACCAGTTCACAGTTATTCAGGTGCCATGTCATCAAAAGTTATTAATAACAGGTAGCCAATGTAGTTTTTGAAAAATTGGGGTGATATTAAACAATTTTCAATACTGGGCAATCTGCAAGTTGCACTGAAGTTATACTCAGATATGCCATAGAACACTGAGTATGTATCTGGTCTAAAGACAGATGGTCAGTGGAGGCAAGTTTCATTACATAATAGCAGGGTTGGGTTTATGACAATTGTAAACCTGTGTATGACAAGACTGTCATAAACCCATCGTAAACCTGTCGTAAATACCTTTATGACGTCATATACCATCATAAACTGTCATAAACCTTTATTTTATGATTAAACTTTTTTTTAACTTTCACTTTTGATCTAATTTACTTAGAATTAGTGGATTACCATTATATCAGAATTACCCGGTAGTATATTTATATATTACAAACATGAATGCAAAGTAATATTTTATGTTGATCTTTCTTCGTCTTAATTCTTTTTCCAAATCAGTTATATGGCATATCTGATTATAACATTAATCGCCTTCAGCGAATTCAGAATAGTGCAGCTCGCATTGTAACAAATACTAGAAAATATGATCATATCACCCCAATTCTTCAAAAACTACATTGGCTACCTGTTAGACAGCGTATCCATTTTAAGATTCTGTTAATAACTTATAAATCTATTAATGATATGGCGCCAGAATACCTGTGTGAACTGGTTTCCATTAGAAAGTCATCCCGAAAACTCAGGTCATCCAGTCAGATACTATTGCAGGTGCCAGTGTCTCGGCTCAAGTCATATGGTGATTGTGCGTTTAGTGTTGCAGCCCCCACTTTGTGGAATAAGTTGCCGGCAAATATTAGAAATGCGTCGTCTCTTGGAAATTTTAAGTCTCTTCTAAAACACACCTATTTAAGGTCGCTTTCACAGATAAATAATTATTATCTTTTAAATCATTACAGGGTTTTTACAGACATATTATTTGGGGTATTATTATATTACATATTATTTGTACAGCGCCTTTGAATGGCTCCTGCTAGTAAGGGTGCTTTATTAAATATACATTATTATTATTACCCCGATAACATAAATAATTTGGAGGTATCTTTTATTCAGTAACCATAACAGACTCTCACATCTTTTACACACGTACAATTGAATCAGTTCATTTGATACATCAATCATCAATAATCCAAATCACAAAGTCCTTGGAGCAACCTGTGACAAAATAAAGCTTGGCTGTTTTCTCATGAAACTAACCCTGTGTAACTATTATATTTAATGTGAAATCTATAAGATGGATTAATAGAATCAGAGTAGCAGATACATTGAGCTCTTGCCAAATGGAGGATCATTAAGTGAAGCCACTGTCATTGCATGCATGGTCAACCTCACATATATATACACTAGAACCAACCCAAGAGGGCAGTGTCTTCCTTGTCATCCAATTAATGAATAGTTCTATTAAATTAGTACTGCCCCCTTAAGTTCTAGAAACAAATGGCGGACCAATCAGGTCAGTTTTATTTTGGCTACATGATGATGAACAGCACCAGTGTACGTATTATTACCATAGTCTAATAATCAGGACCCAACTTAGTGTATGATAATTTTACTTTTAATATTACAATATTATATTAATAACATATTAATAATTTAAGACATCCCCAAAACTTCTTTTCAGGTATATACATCTCAACAACAAAAAATCAAAAATTTGTTGACATTGTCAATATTTATGTATAAAAATGTTTTTGACACTTTATGACGCCATCTTGTCATCAACCGCCATAAACCTGTTTATGACATGACGTCATAAACCCTGGATTAATCCATGGTTTTTGGCATTGTGTCATAAACTTGCCAACTCTGCATAATAGACTTTAAAAGTAATGTTATTATGGCGGTAAGTTAATTTATTATTGTAATATAAAGAAATAAATAGTAGATCTTGTAGTAATTAAAAAAAAATAGGCTTAATTTTGTTATATTCAGTAAAACTTTTAAATACTAAAAGGATCTCCAAAAAAACCCTGTATGACGTAGATTCTAGACAACACGACTCCATAAGAAAAACGAACATTTCCACCATCAGTAATTATCCACCTTCTAGTCTCCCGATAATATGTAAATCAGCTTAAAACCACGTCTTAAAACTTAGTTCCATGTCTAATTTGGAATCCACCGGGAAAACTTTGTGTGCACCCTGAGTGAGAGTTAAATGATTAACAAATAAATATATAAAACGTAATTCTAACATAAGGGTTTAAATATTACTTCCAACAGTAGAATGCTAGCACAAAACATGACTGGCGTAGTAATACATGTCTCATAGTTAGGTCTCAAAGTTCTACTTAAATACCTTTTTTCAGACTAGACAGGGAAACAGAGCTAACTTGTCGGCGTCAGTTTGATACAGGTGAGAATCCTTTCCTTATAATATTTGCATAGATAAGTAAATGTATATTTTATGGCTTTGTAACATTTGGCATATCAGACTATCAGCACGCCTATTTATTTCTAAGCCAGTAAAGATTGTATATCTTGTAATATCGCTCAGATATCTCAACTATAGTATATGAGATCAAAAAGATGGGCGTGTCGACTTAATATTGATGGCTGATTAGCAATCAGTTTGTTGCTTTTTAAATGCTTTTCTTGTTGTATACGCTTATTTTGAATTGATTCATAATCATATCATAATTACTTGTCTGTGCTGCTTGTGCTATATAGATGATAGTATATTTTGTTGAAAAGTAATAACTGTCTGGAGTCTGTCAAGATACTATTACTGTATTATATACTTTGCCTAATTATATCTGATATAATTAGGCAAAGCATTAGTCTGAGTAGACCATCTTCAATCTTGACACTGATTGACTGACAGTTATTACTTTACTGCATCTAGCAGTGGCAGTTTATGATGTTATACCATAAACTGCTACTGCTGTCTGCTAGTTTTTCATTTTATGGCATTATGCATTGCTGAACAATCATACGATGATTGACAGTGACATCACAATTGTGTTAGGAAGTGAATACTCCAAATGGTTTAATAATAGATCTAATATGATAAAAAATTGTTTGATCTTATTCCCTTCTAAGAAGGGGATATGATAAATAATGTTATCAGAGATAGATCTAATCTACAAATCTGTAGGAATCTGATTATTTGGCCTACTTGCTGAAGCCTTATCCTACAGAATAATACATTCTGAATCCTTGTCACCAATTTAGGGCTCTTTCACAACTAAAGTATAAACATGATTGCCTTTATTGTGTTTTGCACACATACACACACACACACCAGATACTCTTTCTGAATTGAAGTAAACTATATATATTATATTATGTGTGTGTGTGTGTTATTAGCATTAATAGCCAGTGTTTTGTTACAGGAGATAAATATTGTTATTGTTGTTAATATATTAATGTTAGTTTATGAAAACATTGAGAAGATTGTAGAGAACATCCTGGTTTATAAGTTCAGATTGTTCGTGGCAAATGCGTTGGTGTCTTTCTTTCCTTTGCCTGTTCTATCTCATTCTCTCTGCTACTCTGTCTATCACTCTGTGCGTGTGTGTATGTGTCGTCTTATTTTGTTAAATGTGATCAAGTTAGCCAGTGTTGCTACTATACATGCCTGTAATTGTGCCAAAATACATGTTTAGGTTGGACTGGGTACATGTATGTATATAGCTGAGTATCTCTGTATGTGTGTTACATTTAGGGTGGAGTAAGTGTCATGGTTGGCCAGCCACCTAGGTGCAAACTGTTACAAGAAGGAAGTACACTAACATGATTATATGTCTGTATAATGGAGTAAAACTTTCATTTCATCACTTTCAACAGGCTGCAGAATTTGAAGCTGAAAACGTCACTGTCTTTGTATCACAATTTGTAATGTTGACTCATGGATAGCTTTCAGCTTGAAATAATGAAGGATCTATTTATTTACATAATGTTAAATGGCTGTTTTTGTTAAAACAGAGTGTAAATAAATATCCTGGTAGACCAGTAAAGTTGATAGACAATTATTTGGAGAGATGAGTAAAATCTAGTAACTGCTAATAGAAGTTTATTGCAACTTGTAAATGTTTGAGATGCTGACCAAGTTGTGACCTCTCCCCAGGTAAGCATTTCATAAAGTAAGGTAACACATGGATTTGAACGATTGGACCTAGATGTTTGACATGTGGTGTTCTATCCACTCTGCTGTGGTAGTGCCATTGCCCTCTACATTACACACCCAAATAAACATTTATGAAATAAACACTTGTATGTAATCTTCAAGGATGGTGCAAAACGAGGTGAATACATTTGCACTCCCCATTTTCTCCCACCCAGACATTGCTCTGTCTTGCTTCACTCTCCACCTACAGCATGACAGATAGATTGTGAACCCCAACAATCACATTATAATGAGGGGATACTGAACTATGTCACAGTTGAGTACTGCCAGTGTTTTAGTCAGCCAATCATCCGGCTTGTGATTAATGTGGACACCTTGAAAATAGAAATATGTATATATATATTATATATATATATATATATATATATATATATATATATATATATATATATGTACAATATATATATATATATATATAATCCCCCTCCATCAACAGTTTGAGATGGGAATTTGCCACGCAAACATAAACTGGAGACCATACTTTGGATTTTTGGCTAAAAGCCTGAGTCCTGCTTTAGTAAAATACTAAAACTTAACAAAATCATGTAATATACTATTATATAGGAATGCTAAAATGAGTAGAGTTTTAATAAGCATTCCCAATTAAAATATTTTCAGTCGCACAAGTAGCAAAGTGCATAACAATGATGAATTAGGATCAGCGAAACAAAAAAACACACATCTCGACCAAGAAACAACAAACTTCACACGAACAGTTAAAACTCTACCAGATTAATGAACATAGTAACTCTGGATGTTGTTATCCAGGTTTATATTGTGGTTTGTACAGATGATTGACAGATATTTTCAGTACTCAAAAATGGATTGGTCACTGACAGTTATTTTTAATATGAATCAATGAAAACTAATTGTAAGTTTGGTAGAGACACTTTAATTGACATCGAAGTGTTTGGACTGTAAAGTCTTTGATCGATATGATTGATGTTTTACGGCCACTTTTGTGCACATGGTAAGCTAAATGGGCCCAGCCAGTTCCAAAGGTAATGAAGCGAAGTCTAAGATGAAACACCCTTCAGATATGTCCATGCCGAGATTCGAACTCGGGTGGTAGTGATCTGTGGGCCAACTAGACCACAGAGGCGCCTGATTTGTGGTTTGTGCAAGTGTCACATCTTTGGTAATGCAATCAAAGCTCTACACCATGTTAGCTGCATTAAAAGAGGCATCACTGTATTTTTAAATGCAGCAATATGTGATAATACATGTTTGTTTAAAACTTGATTGTAGCCCATCAGTACCTTTGTGCTAGTCTTCCTATGTCATTAGAACCCCAGCACACCTGTTTCACGTAGTCAGTCCATATTAGGTCATGTGGCTAGATGACATGACCTGGTTATATTGATTTGCCCCTCTATACAGACAGGTTAAATGGTATGAGTCATTGATGACTCATGTATAGGAGACGAGGAGAGGGGCGGTGGTCTTACTCTTAGACAGACACAGACAGTTATGTGTTATGTGTCAATTGATGTGTGTGTATATATATATATATATATATATATATATATATATATATATATATATATCCAGGTCTGTGGTAGTGGACAGATGGTTAGTATTGGCTTCATGATGTATCTAGTGGGGGGGGGCCTGTCTACATTTATTTTTTCCCGTCTAATAATAGTAACAAATTAAGTCTCTCTCTCTGTGTCTGTGTGTGTGTGTGATATCAAGTATAAAATACTGAGTACCTACATAGAATATGTATGAGTACCATAAAACATGTACTGAAGTACACAAGTACATTTGTCCCAACTCTGGTGTCTGTGTTTGAGCAATGACAGACAGACATAAATAGAGATGGATTGACACTATCTGAAAATATTAAAATTTATGATTATTTGGAGAGTTTATTATGTAAAGCATATTTCTTCCCCTCTCCATTTAGTTTAGTCTCTCTCTCTCTCTCTCTCTCTCTCTCTGTTTTGCTCTCTCTCTCTATCTCTGTTCTAATTGATAGTAGTATTGTTGGCCGTAGAATCCAATCTGGGCCGATCTAATTCTGAAGGGTGTTTCAGCTTTCACTTTGCCTCATTACCTTTGGAGGTCAGTCAGTTCATTTATCCTACCATGTGTCCAGAATATGCTGTAAAACAGCAACATTTACATTTCATTTTCGGTTTAAGCATTAAAGTTATGATTGTATTTAAAATAGGTGTCTCATCATGAATTAGTATTAGGAGGTTAATGTTTTTAGTAGTGATCTGTGGTCCAACATGCTACCAACTATGCCCCTTAGTATTAGGTGGTGATTTAGTATGTGGAGACGACTGTCTGTGTGGGGGTGGGAGTGGGTGGTGCTGACAATATACATTTATATGTATCACAACACCAGATACACCCATTTCCTTTTAACTGGGTGTGTCTACTAGTAATTTAGCTCTTTTAAGCAATTTTGCTTCATAAAAGGTAATACAAGGAGTGTTATAAATATTATGATGTTGTTAAGATCATACAATCATGGCTTATGAAAACAATAGCCCCTACCGTATTTGACACAATATAACTCCTATTTGACACAATATAATATATCCAGGTGTTATATCATGTGTTAAATGAAGCTCTATAATGAGTGCCAGGTCCATAACCTTACGTCAGTAACCCTTATATTTATTGTTAATTTCATTCCTTGTCTGCAAGAACTCGCTATCCAGTAGCACTGGTATAGGGTTAACAATGGGATGCTTTATCGTGTCATATATGCAGAAGATAAGAACTGTTTACAGTCATTAAATGTACTGTTGGTGATAACGTGCCTTTAACTAGTGTAATAATATTGTGGTGCTGATGACATGGAATATCCTTGATGTACCATTTAAATTAGACGCCTATAGTGCAGTGAGATATGCAAGCAGGCACACACACACACACATTAACCCAGATATATAATGCCAGTCTTTATTATATGTATTCTTTCCAGTTTTTCAACTACCATAATGGACATCTCCTTGGATGAAATAGTAGTGTGGTTGTCGACAGATCTCCATCAGCAGGGTTCAAACCTTGACTGGCCTATCTTTTATTTGAACATTTTATCATTTATTTCAATTTATAATTTTTATGCTTTTTGGGGCCCATTTAGCCTAGTATGTGTACAAAATCATCATAATTACCCCCATCTATCTCTGTGTGTGTTTGTGCGTGTGTTTTAGCTGTGTATAATAAGGCACAAGCGCAGAGAATCTTGAGCCCTGAATTCAAACTCTGGACGTTTCTTTAGGGGACTGAATCCATATTGGCGACTTTTTTTGCTGAGACATGTGTAATGTTTCACCAGAGAGAGAGACAGACAGACAGACAGAGAGGGGTTGTGGGGAGAGAGAGAGTATATCACCATTACTGGTGTGACCACAAAACCCATATATATATATATATATATATATATATATATATATATATATATATATACTAAGTATATTATTCTATCCTCTGAAGTTACATATACAGCTGTGTTAATGATGACATCCAATCATAATTGTGGAGGACACACCTGTCACTCAGTGTGACTCTGTGTGAGTAAGGACCACTAAATGTGACTCAGATGTTGCTCCATCTAATAGTAATAGGATGGCCCAGTGGATCAGACAAAATATCAGGAAGCAAAAGGTTCCAGGTTGAAATCCAGATACTAGGTGTGTTGCTGCTGACCATTCGTGCATTCTCTGGCTGACAGAGCTGTTGAAAAATTAGAATGCCAAATTATTAATGTCAATAAGTTCTATAATGATTGGGATTTAGTGATTGTTTGATATTGTATCAGCCAGGAGAGCATATGTTTAAGTAATTATAATTGTAGTGTAATTAATTAGTACCATTAATGATAAGATAATTATAGGTTAGATTGTCAATATACAAGCTGTTTGTGAATAATATTGTACGGCTGTGTACGACTATAAGAGAATTACTTTGACATTCATTTCTACAAAGATGTCCCTCTTTCTATCTACCTGTATGTATTTCATCTGTCTAGATCCACCTATCTATCTGTCCATTTATAAATCAACTTGACTATCTATGTATTTGTACATTTGGTTTTAAAGAAATATTGTTTACAGCAATTCAGAGAGAATATCTGGTGTGTGTGTGTCTGTGATATTTTACGGCCGTTTTTGTGTACATGGCAGACTAAATAGGTTGAGCGACCTCCAAAGATTAAATGCGGCGAAGCGAAAGATGAAACACCCTTCAGACATGCCCATGTCGAGATTTGAACTGAGGCAGTTGATATCTGCGCCCATCCGCGCTACCAGTTAAACCATGAATGTGAGTGTGTGTGTGTGTGTGAATTAAGACAGTTAGTGGGAGAACTTTTTAAGACTAGCCTCCTAACTATATAACCTGACTAGCTTCTCTTATCCCGCTGTATCCGGATCTTTAGTCAGTGTGTACCATAATATCGTGTCCGGACTCCGGGAGAAGGATTTTTCTGGAATAAAGTATGTTAACAAGCAGCTCTCTGGCTCGGCTCTCAGCTGATGGAGAACTGTGGACTGTGTGTGATCTGTATTGGATGTGTATTGATCTGTATCGGGTCTATTGAGGGCTGTCCTAGCTTGTTGTATTAATTAAATATTCTGATCAGGAGCCAAGGCACCTCTGTGGTCTAACGGGTAGCACGTTGAATCACAGATCACTACCACCCGAGTTCGAATCTCGGCGTGGGTATAACCGAAGGGTGTTTCATCTTTAACATTGCTTCATTACCTTTGGAGGGCGCTCGGCCCATGTAGTCTACCATGTGCACAAAAGTGGCCGTAAAACATCAATCATCATCTGATCAGAGGCTAACTTCCACATCTAGATACTGATGATAGACTTAGAATACTTGGTACTTAAAAGTCAGCTTATACTAGTTATAGTGATATATATATATATGTGTGTGTCTCTCTCTCCCTCAGTCTCACTCTCTCTCAATCTCTCTGTGTGTCTCCCTCTCTGTTTGTGTTTTAGCCGTGTGTGCATGCACCAGCACAGATAATCAGAAATCAAGATCAACTCTGGATGATTAATCAGGGGGCTGCTTGAATGGTTTTGAAAGTTTCCCATCAAAACCTGTAACATCTCGCTAGCGTTTTGTGTGTTGTATCACACGTGAATCTTTCTACTAGTTTCTATTCATCAAGTTCGGAATAGCAGAATGATCTCTCAGCAATATGATATCAGATATGCCACGTCTCACCAATTTCTTTGTGCGCATGCCGTATTCATGACTGCTAGGAGGCGATGACTGCAAAAACAACACCAATCTTTCACTTCTGTTACGGCTATACGACCAGGCAACTGTAATAGCCCAGACGGCTGGCTAGCTGACTCATCTACACCTGAAATAGCTTCATTAAGTACTCCACAAATGATATAAACAGTTAAAAAACAAGTTCATTCGCCCCCCCCCCCCCCCAAAAAAAAAATCTTCGCCGTTTTACAGTTGTCCATATTACATCTGTGTTTATAATGGACAAGGTGGTATATAATAAAGGATCACGTGATTAAATTGAAGGATTTAGCCAGTGTAACCTGATTATTTCTTTCTGTTTACCAAATAGTGAATAACTATTTTGAATAATATAGTAATGACTGTTTAGATGCTATAGGTAAGGATATTGTGTACTTATCTGAGTAATAAGCTGATATTGGGGGTGATGATGATGTTTTACGGCTGCTTTTGTATACATGGTAGGTTAAATGGGCCTAGCGACCTGCAAAGGTAATGAGGCGGAGTCAAAGATGAAACAACCTTCAGATATGACTGAGTCACCTTCTGGTAGACCCTTCATTAGAAATATGGACAGTCCATCTTCACACTGATTGGTGGAAGATGATATTATATGTGTGTGTGATATATATATATATATATATATATATATATATATTCGAGAGAGATAGGTAGAGAACACATATATTTCATGTAACTTAAATTACTGAATATTAACTGCATGTTTAATACGAATCCGGGAAATTTAGCCAACGCACACTTAGCCAACGGACATTTAGCAAACGGACACGTAGCCAATATTTGCAGGGGGGACATTTAGCCAACATTCAATTTTTTTAATTATGTTTATGTGAGTTTTCATAAATATAGTTGTTTCAATAAATACAAAACAGTGTATGTAACTGTATTTTTGTAATTCATTATACAAATGTAACAAACACAAAGTAATTGAATTTTATTCAATTCATTGTACAAATGTAATGATCACAAACAAATGTCTCATACTCTAAAATTTGTAAACACAAACATTGCATATAATACATTCTTTATTTCTGACATGTTGTCCATAGGTGTAAATTGTCAATATTCTTATTATTAAGTCTACATCGTATACTTCTAATATACTTGTTTGTGTTATCTATATTGTTTCCATATTTTATATTTCTTAACTGGGCATTAAGTATAAATATACTTGAATAAAATATCGAGTCATTTAAGAACAGAAAAAACCCCATTGCGAGCCATGATAATCTCATTTAAATTTATCACTCAAATAATGAGAGAGTATTTCTTTATAGTGTCTGTAATTAACAAACATCAAAATGCTCAATGGCTTCAATGCCATTCCATGTCTTGCGTACAGTTACTGAATTTTGGTTTAAATACGGACCTATATCTGTATGATTTTAAAATGTGTGACACAGATTACCGGTATGTCACGAACTCGATAATCATATTCTCGTTTATCCTGCAAATATTGGCTAAATGTCCGTTGGCTAAATGTCTGGATACCGTTTAATACATTCCCAAAATAGTAAAATAAATATTTAAATTCTACATTTTAGTCACGACATTCTCTTCCACGAGAGTAAACAATTGGTTAGCTTCCTTGTAGCTTCAGACAGTGAAGATCACGTGACGTGTGACGCATGTCCTGTACTGTATACACAAGTCAATAATGTCTCGGCTTCCGGACAAATTCCTTAATGATGATCCACAATTAGTTATGTACTATGGTGCAGTTGGTTGGTAGTAGAGTGGCACGGACTGCAGATGCAGACTTCCATTTCTTCCGGTCGCGTACCAGTGTTGCCTGCATCTGTCGGATGTTTCATCCGAGCTGTTTTGGCCGGATTTAATCCCGTTTTCCTGTACATGCGCCACGAGGACTACGCCACTCTCCCCCCCCCCCCGGGTGAATGAAGTGCCAAAATTAAACAAACCGTTTACAGATTATTGTTGTATCAATCTATATACAAGGTTGATACAGTTGGGTTGGTTGAGTTATCAACCATTATATTGGTACACTTCTGTAGAATGTTTTGTGTCTACTGTACCTCCGGTTTGTACCGAGTACACGAGAACACCGACTCTCCGTTATGGAATGGAGCCTTTGGTGTGTTAATTAGTCGTAACAATGAAAGGGGGGTGCTCGAATTTGAAGAATGCTTGCCATAATAATTTTCTGCGGAGTCT
Source organism: Paralvinella palmiformis (assembly GCA_025642065.1). Classification (NCBI taxonomy): domain Eukaryota; kingdom Metazoa; phylum Annelida; class Polychaeta; order Terebellida; family Alvinellidae; genus Paralvinella; species Paralvinella palmiformis. Next base: position 298,863 of record JAODUP010000397.1, read on the forward strand.
AGGACAGAAGTGGCGTATCGCGCGTGTGTGTGTGTGCATTGAGAAATCTAGTGCTTGTAAATAAAAACACAGATCGAGGGTTTGGCCTTGAACGATCGATTGTACTTGATTGACGTTGGTCGCGAAGGGCAAGGTTAAACCTGTGTTCCTGTGGATGTAATATACCGGCTGTTGGCTAGAACCAGGGAAATAGTGGCATGTGTAATAATGGCAAGAAACGAACGTACTTAGAACAGCGTCTGTTCAATGTTGAACAAGTATCTAGGCCCTGTTAAGATAAAATATTCTTGCTACGGAGTATGTGTTATTGTTACAATGGACGAATCCCACTTAGCCAAAACCCAGAAGGTTATTGAAATATAAAATTGTTAATAATACTTTTTATTCATTAACCATACTCCTGCCAAAAATACAATCTCAGTTAATCAGCTCAATATAGTAATAGGCTTATTTGTATTTGTTCTTGTAATGTTGTTTTTGTTGGGATGTTGTTCTCTGTGTATAGTACATCCAGTACATGGATGTAGTACTGTAAGTTGGCGTATACGGGTCATAGTTGATGAACTGTTTGTGCCTTGGTATATCATTTTAGATTGTAAACAAGTGCCATGGAACCCCCCCCCATATTTTCTCTATCTATTCTTGCTATCCATCTACCAACCCTCTCTGTCTGTCTATCTATCTATCTATCTATCTATCTGTTCATGTCTATCTACCTCTTATAATCACATAAATCACATCTCTGTGCCAGCAGCTGGTGGAGGTTGTTAAGTGTGATGATAGTGGTGTAGGTGGTTATTATAGTATTAATCCTCTAAGAATGTCTGTTTTATAACATCATCTAGACTACAGTAGAGTTTTATCTCAGATTTACTACAGACTTCTATAGTTTATACAGCTTGGATATATGGTCTATATAGTTAGTTGTAATGATTGAAGCCTGTGTGTGTTAGCAGTGTATGAAAAGGCACGGGTACGGAGAATAATGAATAGTGAAGGCCAAATCTAAATGATTCATCATGGGATGGAATACAAAGCAATTATTGATGCTTAGACATGACTCACGTGTGTGTGTGTGCGTGTGCGTGTGTGTGAGGACATGTGTGAATGTGCTTTATTAGAATCTAACTGATGTTTAACACTTCGGTTTTTGAAAAACATTCCAAAGCAAGATATTTAGATACGATACAAGAAAAGCATACATTATTATTAATATTATTATTATTACTGTCATACAGAAGTGTCAGTGTTTGTAGTTTAAATTATTTATATCTCATAATTTTCTCTTGTTTCAGGTAGAAGTTATACAGAGCCAGTGAATCATGTCTGGTAAGTTGATGGTATCTTTGGTGATGGTTGATGATGTTGATTGTGTATTGGCTGAGGAGTAAGCCCCTTGGATGACGATGTTGATGTTTGGTGATGTTGGATTAGAATGGTGATGGCTTGGTGTTGAATATGTTTATATCGAATGACAACAATTTAGGATGTAGGTTCATTGTTAAGTATCATCACTGTTTGTACTGTGTACAGAAATGAACATAGTCAAGTGTTGAGCATGATTTGTTTATTTGTGTTTCCGGGAGAATCCCCAGGCTGTCGCTTATTCGGCACAGCCTCTATGTTGGAGCGGTTGAGACATCTCCCCCCCTCCTACCACTCACAGGGGAGCAGTACAGAAAGATGGAGCCGAAATACCCTGAGGGTGGTAACAGTCAGAGTGTTTTACGTCCTCAGGGGGTCTTAATGTCACCCTTTATTTTAAATAATTCAGTGGAGACAGCAGCGCCATCTTACGTGGTCAGCCACCCACGATGTTTTGGGATATAGGTCTCTGCTCCCTTTTTATATCCAAGAAGGCTTGATACTCCTGTGGCTCCTGAGCTCTTGTGTTTGGACACCATTATACTGTATAACAAATGACTGATAAAGAGCAAGACAAAGAGTGTACAAAGGGCGCCTCCGTGGGCTAATTGGTAAGACCGTGGACCACAGATCACTACCACCCGAGTTCGAATCTCAGCGTGGTGATATCTGAAGGCTGTCCTTTGGAGGTCGCTCGGCCCATTTAGCCTACCATGTGCACAAAAGTGGCCGTAAAACATCATCATCATCACTCTAGAATTGTAAAATTGTTTATTTCAAGTGGAGTAGCGATTTATTTACATTCAAAATTGATTTCGAATCTATATTAGTATGGTAATGGTGCAATTTGGCGTAACTGACCACGAGTCTAGTTTTTTATGAATGTTGTATAGAATTTGATAAAATAAACAAGTTCTCTCATTATATGCTATTTTACACACCCCAGGGGGGTGAGGGCAGTTTCGGTTATCATAAAAATGCGAAAGTACAATATTTAAAATAGCTACAGACACACACACACACACATATACTCTTCTAGTCTTTGTTGTAATAGTAGGTTTCATATTTCTGTTAAAACGAGGTTATATTTAATAGCAGAGATATCATGTTTGGTTATAATGGCTAATTTAGTATAATTGTACAAATGTTTGCCATCGCGTGTCATTTATATGACTGTATCTGTATGACTGTACACTAGCTTTTTTTGTACAGTCTTGCTTAATTATTGTTATTTTACCCAGGTTTGTAAATATTTTATCCATCTGCAAACATAAGACAGTCTTAAGTACTCTGATACAGAACAGTCCTTTTGTCATTCTAATGTGTTGGCTGTTTATGACTTGTCATGATGCTCCTGGCTAATGTCCGCATCTCTAAAGCTACTCAGTCCCCACAGGGGTATACTGCATACCGCAACCTCAGGGCACAAATCCATCCCCTCCTATAAATTTCTGTAATTCTTGTAGCATGGTTTATTCTCTCTCTCTCTCTCTCTCTCTCTCTCTCTTGTGTTTTGTGTGTGTGTGTTGCCCCCCTCTTTCTCTCTCTCCCTCTCTCTTTCACTGATTAGTATGACATGATGTTGAAATCTAATTCCAGTTCAATTATAAATATATGTAAACTAACTATCTAGCAGAAGTAACAATTGGTTTTAAATAACATGTAATTTTTGGTAAACAAGTTCATTGATAAATATATGTTTACAAAATAATCAATAAAATAAAAGTAGTCGCAAAACAATTAATAAAACATAATAGAAATAATGTACATGATTTAAATTTGTTGTTGTTGTTGTGATTTAAATTAAGATTTAAATTGGATGATTTTAATCAAACGGTTTAAATCAACAAAGTGTGTGTGTGTGTGTGTGTGATAATCCTTTACCAGTAGCGGGGATCACTCAACTAATACATAACAGTGATCACTGCCAGAGTATTTTAAGTTCTCCCACTTTGATATCCAGCCAAGTGTGATGAGAGAACATTAAACTCCATCCACTAATAAATGGTAATAAAACATTATGTGTTCTACCCGGAAGGAGAATTACTAATGAATGTGTCTTACCTTTGAACTATTAGTCTAACAACTATCCTCATGAAACATGCTTTATTGTTTTAATATATAATATAACACAGTTATGCGCACACAGGCACACAGATTAATGTATGTATATTTATGGAGGTAGCTCTCAAAGAATGTTTAGATATGTTGATGCTCTGTGCCTGCCTCTCCATATATGTATCCTAAAACACACACACACACACACACACACACGTGTGTGTGTGTGTGTGTGGCCTCATAGAACCAAATAGCCATGTGAGAGAGTGGCTAACTAAGAATGCTTCCCTGGTTTATATACCAATACAGACCATCATCCTCTCCTGCCGCCAGTATAATCCATTTCTTAAATCCATCAGTGAAAACCTAACAACAAAAACAGATGCTTCATTCGATTTTTGGACTTGGGTCCCATCAATTTGAAGCCACCATTCCAATCCCGTCATTACCATTCTCACATGACGTCATTACGGTTGATGGAATGTTAGATAAGAAACCAACTATTGTTCGTTTTTATATCCGATGTCGATCGTTTTTACTCGTATGTCAATATTGTCGTATCTTCACGACTATAATCTTAACATCTGTATAAGTGCTGATACTTTCTCGTGTTGTTATTACTGAGTGATCCGCTGAGCTCCGGAGTGATCCAGGTTTAAAGTGCCAGGTGTTTGTTTATATGGCAACTTTTTAGCACACGTGTTCAACTCCGTTGGTAATTACTGATCTGACATGATTATTGGCGATGGTGCTGCCATCTTATTCAGTTATTGAGTCAATGTGTTCAGAACTAACTTAGTCAGGGTTTTCACACGATCACCTCTGTTTTCCCATTCTGTCCCACTTCTGAAATCTCTTCACTGGCTTCCTGTTTAATCTCGCATCATTTTCAAACTTTGCACTGTTGCCTATCAAACCCTTTCTTCTGGAGAACCTTCATATCTATTTTCCATGCTTTCTTTAGCAGCCAAGCTCAGATAACTCCGTTCATCTGCTTTTCACTTGTTGTCTGTTCCCAGAGTTAAAACTCATGCTGGGACTCGTGCTTTTTCAGTTGTTGTCCCAACTCTTTGGAATTCACTCCCTGAACATGTTATCAAATAGCATACTTTCTTTCCGTCACCATTTGAAAGCTCACCTTTTCAGACTCACTTATCCTTCCCGAGCTCGATTCTTTTTGAGGATATTGGCGCTATAGATGTTTTGTTATTATTATTATTATTATTATTATTAGAGTGAATTAGTTGAATCAGCAGCGAGTGGAGAAACAATCGATTTAGCTCCATTGCAGAAATGGCACTGTTTAGTACACCTGTTTTTGTGGGCGTGATTTCCTCCATATGCGTTCTAAATATCGGCGACGCACTTTGGCAATGATAAATTCAGGGGACTTTCAAGCTGCAGGTTGTTTAATCATTTATATGGATTTTGATCCGATAGGTGCCTGTTTTGTTATTATTATTATTATTAAGATGGAACCTGTTAGAGACCTTCCATCATGTGATCTTCTTTAAACACAAACCAGTACTCAAAGATCATTTACAAGTATAATGGTGATAGATGTTCACTATCGTTTAAGGGCTTCATTCACGCATTATGATATGGTTAGATCAGTGTGTGTGTGTTTTGTGTGTTGTGTGATGGATATAAATATTTGTAACATTGACACCGTAACTGTAACAATTTATATGAAGTAGATGATGGTAAATGTTGGTTTTTACTGTCAGTTCTAATATTATGGTTTCACAGTCAAGTGTAAACCAAACCCTGTTCAGGTGATTGTTTTATGAATATTTCATCAGACTGTAGGCTGACATGGAGTACTTATTGGCTTCTAGTTATATAGACATTGTTAGCAAGTAAACGTCTGGTTACCTGTACAGGTAAGCTAAAACGGATAATTAATCATGGTCTTTGTGTGTGTGTGTGTGTGTGTGTGTGTGTGTGTGTGTGCATACCCCTATCGGTATTCCAATGGTGCAGTGATTAGAGCATTGCGGTACAAACCTACAAGTTGCGGGTTCTAATCTGACTCGTACCTTTATTAGTAGAAGGTTTCTCTGTATACTACCCACTCGGCCATAAGTCCTACGTGTGACCAACACCAAGGCTAAACAACTAAACACCAACAGATGTATATGAGGTGAACATTCAATTAGATGTTAAAATTTGTGGGGATCTTTATACACTATATATTTGATAACATGGTCATCATTGTTAAGGTAACATTTTATCATTAAATGTCCTTATCTGTTACTTAGTAGAGATTATGATATTTAGGATAATAAGTGGTTTGTTTATGTTAATAAAAGATAATTGTCATCAGTAACATGGTAATGGTTAAGTGGAAAGTCTTTATAATAGGTTGGTAGTGTGTGTGTGTGTGTGTGTCAAGAAGGAACCTTCTTCGTAAGTGTCTATTTACCTTGAATCTGCTCTGATTGTACCTTAAGAAGGAAGTTTAATTTGGTTATCTAGCCACTGTTTGCTATCTCTGTTTTTATTTCTTGCAAATGCACACACACACATGCAAACATAGACACAAATGATGGTTCGAATCCCAAAGCCCGTATAAAGAGGAAGATTAAATCATCCTCCAGTCAAAGAGTCCAATTAGCCATCTGTGTGCACAAAATTAATCCACAGAACAACATTTGGGTGGGTGGGGGGTGTTTGATGGATGGATGGATGGATGGATTAGTGGGAAGGTGGGTGGGCGATTCCATTCGTACATTAGTATGTGTTAATTATGTTAGATAGTATGGTTAGCCATATAGACTCCTATCACTAATCGAAATGTTAGTTTATGTCTGAGGAGTGATTCATCTTTCATTTTATCTGATTTCATTTATTCCTATTTTTGATGAATTTGGCCTTTTGGTTTTTTTATTTTTTTTGCTAATACCTAGTGTACTCATTGTATTTTCAGGACTGAGAAAAGCCAAGAAGTATGACTGGAAAGACAGTAACCTGGCCTTGTTTGGCTCTGATACAGAGAAACAAGTGAAAAGTAGGTCTCTCTCTCTCTCACTCACTCACTCACTCACTCACTCACTCACTCACTCACTCACTCACTCACTCACTCACTCACTCACTCACTCACTCACTCACTCACTCACTCACTCACTCACTCACTCACTCACTCACTCACTCACTCACTCACTCACTCACTCACTCACTCACTCACTCACTCACTCACTCACTCACTCACTCACTCACCACTCACTCACTCACTCACTCACTCACTCACTCACTCACTCACTCACATCATTTCCATCTACCAGTCCGTTGTAAATGATTTTACTAATACCACCGCTACAACTACCACCACCACCACTACTATTAGAACTATTACCACCACCACCACTACCGTGACCACTACCACTACTACCATGATGGCCACCACAGAAACAGAATCTCTTCCCTCACAGAACCACTCTTGTTACATACTCATATACAGATGAGTGGACGAAGTTATGGGACTCAAACATGGGAACTCCTAATAAGTACCTGTAATCAATATTAACAGAGTCAGCTAGTACATACCAGGGTGTACATGTACATCAATATTAATGTAAAAAATGAAATTATGAAACGGTATTTTCTTAAATTTATTCCTCTCTATATTTATGCTCGGTGAGTCGAATAAACAAAGAAATTCTATACTATTTTTGGCATTTGACTACAATACATCATGGTTATAATATTGATAGTTGGTAGACCATCATATAGTGTTATCATCCTTTTTATCAGCTGACTACAGATAAGAGATGACAGTCCTTTTCTCTGATTAACCTTGGCACGAGTGTTGTACTCGTCTCATCATTGCTGTATTGAACGGGCACCTCCGTGGTTTAGTTGATAGCGCGCTGGACCACAGATCACCACTACTACCGAGTTCGAATCTCTGTGTGGGCATATCTGAAGGTTGTTTCATCTTTGACTTCACTTCATTACCGTTGGAGGTCGCTCGGCCCATTTAGCCTACCTTGTGCACAAAAATGGCCATATAACATCAATCATCATCATCATCCTGTATTGAACTTCAGAATTCCAGGTCATGGGAGTGAATTCTGGTGTTACACAATTATAATTCAGCCTCAGTTCACATATTATGTCACATTTGTGGGATCTTTTGCTGGGTGTCACCTCCTGGCCATATTACCCAGTTACGAACAGAGTCAAACATAAACTCACTCGATTGCTTGCCCACTCACTCACTCACTCTAGTGGGAAGCCGATTGTTTATTGTCCGATGCTGGAATATTGCAATGATTAAACAATACAATGAACAAGTCAAAATTAACTGATCTTATTTGTATATATGCAGGTTTTTATCTAATCCACAAAGAAATTTAAATACATGATATGAATGAAGTTTATAAAATAGAAATTTTAACTATGACACCCTGTTCCATTACAAAGATAGATATGTTTCAATTATTGGTTCATGGCGTTGTCAGTTTTAATTTTGTTATATTTGTTCCATGGTAACAGAGGAGTCGGCCGAGGCTGAGCCTGCTTGGCAAGGAGCTGGACAGGAAGTTGGCCTAAAGATCTGGAGAATAGTGGTATGTTTTAGTGGGAGGCATGTGTGTATACTCATACATGTATCCAGGAACAGATGCATACATGCACACACATGCACACTCATGCACACACATACACATGCACACACAGATACCACACTACACACACACACATTAACGAACAAATACGCACACATACACACACACACACATGGACATATGCATACCCACACACATGTACACACACACAATCTACTAATAAAAAGCTTGTGTAGTACATATATATATATATATATATATATATGTGTGTGTGTGTGTGTATATAGAGTAGTGAAAGATAAATTGTTATATTATACTGTGGCATATAATAATATTGCATATCATTGATAATGTTTATAAACAATTTAAAGCAATTACATTTTATTCATTTTTCTCTCAGAAATTTGAAGTCACTGAATGGCCGACTGAAGATTATGGTAACTTCTTTAGTGGTGACTCCTACATCATTCTGAATGTAAGTTCTCATCCGAGACATTACTAATCAGGAAAATTAATTTCAATTTGTTCCTGTCATCATTTTGTCCGATGGTCATTCTTTTTATGTTTGTGGTTTCCTTTTGAGATTTGTCTTCGTTAGAGATGACTAGAAGCAGTAGAGATTCACATCATTGCTTGATATGGAGTAATATGATGTGTGTTAATTATTGATTTGGTGCTCCCATAACGTAATTGATAATACATATTCAATTTGAGAGCCCTAAGTATTGGGATCCAAAAATACTGTCATCTGCAATTTTAGGATGTTTCAACTCTCATCAAGAGGCTTCAGCTGATTGTCTCATTTTTGTTGAAAAATTAGCCTATGAGCCACATACCCTAGATGTGATCAAAATCAAGACTAAACAAATCTTATGCCATTACTCCAAGGACATCTGTTGTGTAGTTGGTAGAGTGTTGGATCAGAGATCACCACCACCTGAGTTTGAATCTTGGCATGGGCATATCTGAAGGGTGTTTTATTTTTGCCTTCACTTCATTATCTTTCAAGGTCTCTTGGCCCATTTAGCTTTATATATATATATATTATAGTTTTGCCTGGTACTTTATAGTAAAATATTTTTTTTTTTGCTATTTCAATGCCATATAAATGTTTTTTACTGTCATAGTCTTTTTTATTATAGTGGGTTTTCACTTCTATGATTTTCAAAGTGTTGTCATATGGAAACAACTGTCCTTCAGCCCTGATTTGAATATAAAGATAAACAAAAAAGGTCAACACACATTAAGACTGATTGACAACGAGAACTCATTTCCTTAATTTGGTAACATAATACGATATTTGGAAGCACTGTTTTTGTGAATATGTGTAACATTTGACTGTAATAATTTATAATCCATGTTTTTATTGAGTGGGACATCAGGCTACAACAACAATGTTAATTGTTGTTGTAGTTTCAATAACGGGTTTATTTTTATGAGGTGGGTTTATAAGCCCCACCCCCAACCACCAGCCTGGACCTGGTGCTGGGTTTCGTCTGGTCCCTCCTCTGAGACATGCCCGGGCTTGGTTAAATCTGCCCCCACCAGTATAGCTTCTAGAGTTCTTGAGCCCCCCTCACCATCGGCAAGGTACCAGCACAGGGGGGGGGGGTATTGATACATATCTATTGTTTTATATGTTTCATATTGATACAGACACACCTACACCATGTTTTATTATGGTTCTATATTCTGTTCCGTTATTTATTTGTCTCGCATATTTAATTTCATTATTTAATATTTATCCAGACTTATAAGCCTAATGAAGACAGTGAGGAACTGGCTTATGACGTACACTTCTGGATTGGAAAGTACAGCACACAGGTTTGTACTTAATAAAGTATGTCATAAACACATATTAAATAAGTAAAGCCACCTATGTATTGCACTTATCTTAAATGAATTGTTTTCATAATGCACTTCATCCAAACCATGTTATAAAAAGGAATATTTCTCTATGAAATATTGCTCCCTTTATAATACGATAATGGCTGTAATAGTTATTTTCACAACTCATGCCATGATGTAATATTTCTTGGACTGATTAATTTGGTTGCTATTTAAACCTTTTCCCTCGTTTAGACAGCTGTCTGTTGCTCTGATGAAGTCTGACTTACATTTTTCCCCGAGTTGTTTAAAAAAGGTTATATCAGTAATGTGCTTAGTTTTATTTCTGTTTCAGAAGATTGACTATAGCTTACAGCTCCCCAATTTCAAATAATCACTTAGATGATTCTTTTCTTTTCAAAGGTCAAAACATACATCAAAAATTAAATTCATACAGATTTTTCTGAATGTCAGTATATAATAATAATATTATTAATTGTGTTCAACAGATGTAGAATAATAATAATAATAATAATAATAATGTTCAACAGATGTTGTAGAATAATAATAATAATAATAATAATCAGACTTCACATTTTTACAGGGTCTAATGGCTCATTGACCCCTTCATTTAGTGTTTGACCCCAGTAATGTTAGCTCAACAAATTTGACTGGCTCATCCTCTAGGTTGTGAGTTAAAATCTGGCTAAAATTTGTGTCTGTCCAATTTGTTTACTTAGCAGATACCCTTCGCCCATATATCCCAGCTGTGACAAGTAGTGAGGCTTAACAACTGAACTGAACTTGATTTGATTATACTTCTTATCAAAGTTTTGTATTGAAAACACCCTTGGGCTCTTCCCACTTTTTATAAAACACAATGATTTTGAAAAATGTGGGTTCTGTTGCCTGCTGTCTCCCAATTTTATTCTAAATGCTAATATAGCAATAATACTACCTACTAATAATAATAAGATGCTTTTATGGTGTCAGATTTATTGAGCCTTTTTTTTCAGCAGCTAAAGATACATTGTCATCTGCTAGTGTTAAGATTATGTAAATATCGTAATCATTATTCACAGTTTGATCTGTTTCTATCCAATATAAAAACTCTTAGACATATCAACCAGTAAGTGCACCGTGATATTATCACCATGGCTTGCAATTTCAACATGTTGCCTGTTTTCACCATTTTATTCAATTCTGTAGAGTACACGTTACTTAGGAATGGGAATGTTCAAAATTCGACAGGTAAAACAATTAAATAAATATGTCTGTCATTTTTAGAATTTCCACTTTTAAAAACACAGTTATATTTCTATTATGTAGACTAGTCATTGGCTGTGCACTTACGTTTTTACAGAATAATTTTTTCCATATTTCACAATAACCTATTTGACTAGTAACGTGCATCAACAGCTAGTTTAGAAACATCTTCAACATAATCACGCAAAAATGTATATGAAAATTAACCAGAATTTATATATATATATATATATATATATATATATATATATACATATATATTTTCAATAAAAATCTGGTTCTGTTGCTCTAAGAACTTTAGTTATAGTTAGATTTAAAAGCTTTGCCTACTTTTCCCTTGTATCCTTTATTTTTTAATACAGTCCAATATTTGATATAGAATTGGGTTGTTAAAAACTGATTATGATTAGGAAATGTTTTTTAAATGCTCAAAAATAAGATAAGTATGGAATGAACGTGTTGCGTATAGTAGTTGTAGTAATAGTAATAATTTTAAAAATGTACACATAGTACAACATTTCTGTCTCCCATTCATATCTATGTACATTTTAATCATAAAACTCGTTTTCCTTTTAAAGACAAAATAGCCCTCACACCAAATTAAGAGACTATATTGAGATGTTACCATTACTGTAAATTTCATGGGTCTCCTATTGTTGTGTTTGTTTGTGTTTTGCTTTCGTTTATTTGTAATATTTCTGAATTTATTCTGAAATAAACTATAGTGCCCTATTTTTCAGCACGTGATAGCTCCATAAAAATATGGCTATTTTATATCCCCTCGCACACATGCACACAGACACACAGACCTAAACACACAAACTGTTTTCTCACTCCCTGCCCCGTTCCATTTATCATTATTTATATATCACTATATAATATATATATTCAACTGAAGACCGAACACATGATTGTTGAACGTTTTAGGATGAGTATGGTACGGCCGCCTATAAAACAGTTGAGCTGGACACTTATCTCGATGACAAAGCCATACAGCATCGTGAAGTAATGGGTCATGAATCCGAAAAGTTCAGGTCTTATTTTCCTAAGGGCATTGTGTAAGTGTGTCTGGCTTTCATGTTCTGTTTGACCTGTGAGTGTGCCAAACCCGTGACGGCCTGGTCTACTTAAGCACCTGTTATATGCTTGGTCCTTGTTGCCCAAAGCACACATTATTCTTACTTATGATCAATTGTTTTAAAGCGTTCAGTTTTCAGAACTAAATTTTAATATTTTTAATCTTGTGTTTGCACCTTCTGCCTCATAACTGTTGAGTTGATTTTACAAAATTCAGCTAATATTATTTAAAGCAGTTTCCTTGGATGATTTAATTTTTGTTTGTGCTTCACACACACACACACACACTCACACACACATGCACACACACACACATGCACACATATTTATTTCAAGCTGTTATGCTCTCATTTTGTTCTACACAGGTATATTTAAGGCTCTACATATTATGGCTTTACATATCACATTTTTAGATGTCACCTTTATCATTAATATTATTCTCAATGTTGTTACCATGTACTGTGTGTATATTTATTATTTAGCCATATTATTAGCACCATAATCAATAAAGTTCCTCATCTGGTTTAAATATGCGGGGTAAAGTTTCAAAATTAAAAATATTAAAATAATTAAACTTTTTTTTTTAATGAGTCTTAACAAGAAAGTGACAAAAACTGAGCAATGTTGCATATCTACTTCTTAGATTTTTTTAAAATTAATTTGATTGTGTTTTTATGTCATAGATTATGTTGGCCGTTCCTTGTTTTCTTGTAGCTGGTTGTAGAACTAACTGTTGATGGTTTTACTAAAAACTACAACAACTAATGGAGCTATGATGAACTATAACTTCGTCTGCAAATGGGGATATTTTAGTTCAGCTGGTAGAATCAGTAGATGGTCTCATCTAGACAGGGGTCGAGTCTGAGTTCAGTAGCTAGCATTAGGTGCTCATTCGACATCTTTCAGCTTCGGTCCTCAAAGTTGTAGATGAGTATGTAATTTGAGTGAAAGCTTGTTTCGCAACGACGACAGTACATCTGGTTGAAAACACGGATGAAAACTTGTCATACAAGTCGAGACAGTATCTTGCCACAGCGTCATCAACCAACGCAAACCATCAACTCGTACCAACCAATAAGCAATGCATTGATGACCAATTTCTTTGTGTGTGTGTGTGTGTGTGTGTGTGTGTGTCTATGTGTGTGTGTGTGTGTGTGTGTGAACAAGGTTTATGAACATTTTTATCATATATTTCCATTAATTAGTTTTCTGTTTATTTCTTTCCATTACAGAGTGTTCTCACTTCAGTTTATTTGTGTCTCTCTATCTTATTAAAGCATCTTTTTTTTCAGTCTTTTAGCTTCTTTATTGTCGCAGCGGTCTTTTTTATGATATGATTCCGACTGAAACGGACATGTCGTAAGTTTTGAGTGATAAAACAAGATTTTTCCAAACCCTGTCTCCAGCCTGTCTCTATATCACAATACCAACCACTATTATGTCAACAGGATGAATACGGTACTGTAGCTTATAAGACGGTCGAACTGGACACGTACTTGGACGACAGGGCCGTCCAGCACAGGGAGGTGCAGGGCTTCGAATCGGAACGGTTCAAGTCTTATTTTGACTCGATGACGTGAGTGTACCTGGGTTTGGTGTCTTAATTATGGCCCGTCTCTCTGCTGTTCGGACGTTTTTACTATCTATCTCATGATGAATGCGCAACCTAAACATGTCTTCGCTCAGTCCAGTTTTGTTCATCTACGTGGTCTATGTTGTCACATGTCTGATTTGATTCGCATGTCAACATGTATGCATACGTTCTGTAGAGCAAGCTGTGGTGTCTTTTTTTAAATATTCTTCATTTTCTTCTGCTTGGTGCTTTTTAGCATTCTCTTTGCCTGTCTGTGGATTTTTGTGAATTCTGTTTGTTTTGACTTATTTTGGGCGTCTTACGTCACTTCATATGTCTAGTATTGGTGTTAGTTGTCTGATGATGTCATCATCTATTTTGATGTGTTATGGTGTACCCTTAGAAACTGAATCTAGGAATTTGTGTGTGTGTGTGTGTGTTTGTGTGAGTGGGTGTATGTGAGAGGGGGGGGTGATGTTGATGAGTAATCACCAATGTCATCATTTATTTTCCATTTGAAATGACACCACTTCTATATTAATACCATTTCATTAATCTACTTTACATCAATTAATCGTACACACATCATAACCTGTCTGTGAAGACTCTCACCCTAAAGTTAGGTTCTTCCTTAAGCAGGGATGAGAGTTTTCTGGGTTTTTCTTCTGAATTTCTAATTTTTCCAGAGCTGAAAGTAATGCTTTTAGAAAAGGGGAGTGAGTGAAACTGGTGATTTGAAGAAAACTTCTCTTGTAGAAGGCATGTTGTATCCCCCCACTGAAGTAGTCTCGGATTGTCCTAAAAATGCACAAAACCCTATTTTTCTCTGGGGGGGCTTACTGCTACATTTCCTTAAATATTTGCTTTTCGTGATTTTTTTTCCTCCCAAGACCACTCTCATGTTTGCTTAAGACAAGTGATCATTGTAAGTTTATCACTTTATCAGATCAGATTACTCTAGTCGTGGCCGTCTCTACCTTGGATTTAATATTAATTGCATTTGCACTCAAATAGATTTATGCAATTATATTGCAGCTCTTGTAGTCATTGTTGTTGTTATTATTGTCGGTGGTGTAATCTTCGGTGATATTGGTGCTGTTATTGGCGTCTTATGTTGGATTTTTTATTTCACAGACCTGTTTTTTTTTTTCATCTGAGAAATCTTGTGCAAAATATCCACAAAAAATACTGGCTAAATAAATTGAGGTTTGATATCTAAAAGTCTTAAGTCAAGCCCTTTAACTCTGTTTCCATTGGTGCGTCTATGATGCAGTTGGTAATGCTCTGGATGCAAAACTACAGATCATTGGATTGAATCCCATGATTACCCGTTTTTTACCTTGAATAACCCTTGAATAAAAGGCTTCCATATGGTTATGTTATTTCTCTGGTGTATCAGTAGCTGGCCTTCAGATACCTCAAGAATAATTTATTGGAAATGTGTGTGTGCATGTATTTGTCTATGTGTGTGTGTGTGTTCTACGAAGATCCCATGATATTCATTCATTAGATCTTTAAAAGTGTCTGTAACCTCTGACCCATATAATGGTTATTGACGAATTTAGAAATGAAACTTTGGAACTTCATTCCTTAATTCAGCGTAACTTGCATTTTGACTTCTTGTTGGTTGAATGATGTTGGGTAATGACTGATAATGTAATGTACTCGATGTAAGCTTTCTATTTTTTACTAATATTTGCCTAGCAGGGATAGGTTTAGCTTGACTGGAACTAATACTGTATTGATAAACAGTTAATCTGTGGCCAGCACTTGTCATTGTAAAGAAGGATTCAAAACAAAAACAAAAATTGAAAAAAGTACTTTAGAAAGTCCAGGACTCTGATGGACAAATATTATAATTGCTTTCAGAATAGTGACAAATACCAATTGAAGTACAGGTGTTAATTTACTGAGGTTACTCGAGTATCAAAGTACTTCAGCCCATCCCTGCTATCTGTGTTTAAGAACACAAGAACAAGATTCTGATAGTTTGTTATTTCTCCAGTTGATGACTCTATTGTTATTATTATCTACAATTAGCATCATTGTATCTGTCTCTTGTAATTATTGTTAGGCACTGATCCTAGTTAAATTGCAGCAAATGTTTTTAACTCTTGCAGAATTAATGTAGTTTGTTTGCTTGTTTGTTTGTGATAGATAGATTTTGTGTTTTCTTATTTAGACTGGGCATGTCATTGAGTGGAAAATCTTGATAGAAATTTTGAAGTTCTGAATGCAACCTCCCCTTTTATCTCTCTTGCTTCCCCCCCCCCCAATTCTGAACCATCGTGTATATAATTTGCGGATGTCAATACTATGTGTTAATTATTTGATCATTCTTAATTGGTTTTGGGGTCTTTTTTCCTCCACTTCTTGGCTTCATTATATATTTGTAAAAGACAAGTACACAATTTTTGTACCCCCCCCACACACACACAGCGTGTATGTGTGTGTGTGTGTACATGTGTGGAGGGGGTTAACTTTGCTTTGGTGCAGTTAATTACTCTACATTTCATGTCTTGTCTTGCTGTTCATCTTTTAAACTAACAAGTAACACTAATATTCTTAAGCTATATTATCCATATTTGTTTATTGCCGAATGACCTAGAATGAATTGAAACTTATGTAAATTCCTTCGACCGAACTAAATATTGTACAAAACAGTTTGTACATTGGTAGATGTACACCTTTAAAAATAGATAAATTAAGATAAACAGGTGTATTCCATTTCATTATACAAATAGGTAATTCAGATCAAAACTTCGTTAACATGTTCCCTAGAATTTATATAATTTATATTATTATAGATAATTAGTTATTATATGTATACTCCATGGTCTAAATGGTAGTGTGTTTGGCCGTAAGATTTCAGCCATCAGAGTTCAAATCTCAACATAGGCATGTCTGACGGGTGTTTTCACTGTGTCTCATTACCTTTGGAGGTCTCTCTGCCCATTAAGCCAAACTTGTGCTCAAAATTGGCCATAAAACATCAAACCTTTATCTCAATTCTGTACATTGTTGACATGACTTACTAGGCACACACTATGGTAGAATATTTTGTCAACTTGAATGTATTCTTTTTTCAAAATTGGCTTTGGGATGCAATTTTCAACGTCATTGTTCTAATTTTAGACATATTTTCTGTCCTATTATAAGTTATAAATGAAAACTAGGATAATATATGTCTCCAAGACCCAGTTACTCCCTCAGTGAATGCTATATGATGTTCACTTGTAGTGTTAAATGTTTGCTAAATATTTAGGAGCTTTCTGATAAGATGATATTGAAGTCTCCCAAAAAGAAGATAAATAATAGAATACTTTTCATTAACATCTGACTGGATTCAATAATTTCTCTACCTATCACGCGTTTCCCCATACAAGCAGTATAATGCTATTTTGCATTGAAGTAGATACTATTCAACATCTAGCAAGCCTTTGATATGCAGTAGAAGATAATTTTGAAATCCATTTAAACAAATTAATAGCATTTCTTCTACAATATTTAGCAAACATTTCAGGGGCATTAGTATATAGTTTTTTAGTATTCATACACACAAGATGATTGTGCAATGTCCAGAAAAGGGTATCCAGTGTTTTATACTGTCACAATAGATATTATTAACAATAGATATTAAGAAAATCACATTCTGTGAATGTTATGATGTGGCTGTCATGATAACTGTTGTTGTGTTGTGATTGGCATGGTAACTGTTGTTGTTTTGTGATTGGCATGATCTATAGATATTGATGTGGTCATCATGATAACTTGTTACAATGTGATCATCATGATAACTGTTGTTACGATGTGGTCATCATGATAACTGTTGTTGCGATGTGGTCATCATGATAACTGTTGTTACGATGTGGTCATCATGTTGTTGTGATGTGGTCATCATGATAACTGTTGTTGCGATGTGGTCATCATGATAACTGTTGTTACGATGTGGTCATATGAACTGTTGTTGCGATGTGGTCATCATGATAACTGTTGTTACGATGTGGTCATCATGATAACTGTTCTTACGATGTGATCATCATGATAACTGTTGTTGCGATGTGGTCATCATGATAACTGTTGTTACGATGTGGTCATCATGTTGTTGTGATGTGGTCATCATGATAACTGTTGTTGCGATGTGGTCATCATGATAACTGTTGTTACAATGTGGTCATCATGATAACTGTTGTTGCAATGTGGTCATCATGTTGTTGTGATGTGGTCATCATGATAACTGTTGTTGTGATGTGGCTGCGATGGTGATTGTTGTCCTGATGCACATGTTACAGTCACTAATTGTTTGCTCATTGCCAGTATCATGGAGGGTGGTGCTGAGTCTGGATTTAGACATGTGACACCTGAGGAATACAAGACACGTCTGTTACACTTCTCGCGTAAAGGGAAGACTGTCACCATGGTAGAGGTTAGTATACCACCACAACAGACAGAGACAGACAGACAGACAGACAGACAGGTACTATGGTCCCTGTGATGCATATTAATACGGATCATTCTCTTCATGTATCGACTAGACTGTTGTGCCACAAACATTGATGAATAATTGTAAACAGGTTATTTATTATTAATATAGGAAATGGTAAAATACATGTCTCAATTTTCTAAACCTATCCATAATTATTAACATTTTCCTAAAAATATGTAAAACAAAAATGAAAAAGTTTTACATTTGATACTGGCAGTTTGAGGACATTTTTGAGTGAAAATGGGGAAGTTTCAAACCTGCCATACAAAATTCAATTTACTCTTGTTATTTCTTTTAAAAAGGTTTTAAATTTTGCCTCATCTTATATTGAAGTTAGGTGGTTTCCATCGATATTGACTGATATACTGATCCTGTCTTATATATGAGATCGACTTACACACACAAGTATATACGGTTCTGATTTTGGTGATAGATCAGATAATGTTTTGCCATCTTCTATAGGTACCATGTTCTCGTAAGAGACTTACCTCGGGAGATGTGTTTATCCTTGATGCTGGTAACAAGATCTATCAGTGGAATGGATCCGAGTGTAATAAAGATGAACGTTTCCAGGTGAGTAACGATCTTCTTCAATTGTCATGTTCATTGTTTAGACCGACTATCTGTTTAGTTGTAATATATGCGCAAAACATGTTACCAGTACCATGTTATATATGGATGAGTAGATTTATTTAATAATGGACATCTTGTTTTTATTTTGTTAAACATGCGAGATATTTAGCTTAAAATAGAATTTATTAAGAAGCCACCACCTGACTACAGATTCTGGTTGTAAATATTGGCTCTGATACTCAAAATTAATGCTCTTGCATCAATTTACACACTGTGTAAATAAGGCTTTATATTTATTAACACATTAATAGGCTTTCTAGTAAGGGTGCTTTATTAAATAGACATTATTATTATTATATAATCATCATCTTGGCTGTATTTGATTCAATAATGCCAAATACTCAGCCATCAGATACAATATGAATATTCTGTATATGATAAAGTTAAAGTCAAACACATACAAGTTGTGCATTTGAATGCAAATATATATTCGACTCCCATCCATGTTTACAATGCACCTGTTCTGGATGATACCATAACTTTTCTATCCCATATACCCTTAAAACACAGCTAAAAAAATAATTTTATTTGAACATCATGATCATGATTATAAGAAATCTGGGAAATATAACCCAAATTTAACATTATCAATGAGGGCATTCTATAGGGTAATCACAGAACAGGGAAAAATACAGGGAATTTAAAAATTTGGAAAAATACATGGAATTTAAAAATTTGGAAAAATACAGGAAAAACACGTAATTTAAAAATTTGGGAAAATACAGGAAAAACACAGGGAATTTGATTTTTGAAATCCTGTGGGTACCTTGATTCTAATGATACACTGCGACTGGTAAGAGCACTGTGCTATAGACCACCAATTTGCACATCTAGCTTATTCCTGTGTCTGTGATATAGGATATATGCCCGAGGGTTAACTGCTCAGGGAAAGATATATGTGACCAGTGCTGTGTCGAAATATCTCCTCATCTCAAACCACTCAACATTGTAATATATTATCAAGTTCTCTATTTAAGAAATATCATTGACAAAATAACATATTCCTGGTAGAGAAATATCTTTAGATTACAATAGAACAAATTTAAATATGCATGTCTTATAAAGTCTTGAATCACTTCATCCAATAAGAGGCGCCTCCATGGTCTAGCAGTAGCGTGTTGGACCACAGATCACTAACACTTGTGTTCGAATCTCGGTGTGGGCATCTGAAGGTTGTTTCATCTTTGACTTTGCTTCATTACCTTTGGAGGTCGCTCGGCGCATTTAGCCTACCATGTGCACAAAAAGTGTTAACTGTACTGAGTTTGCAATGAATATCTCATTTTAATATATTAAAAAAATGTGATGGATGATATATTTGTACATTTGTCTATTTGTCCTTCTGTCTGTCTATCTATCTCCAGGCTTGTGCCTTCGTCCAGAAGCTTAAGGGTGAACGTAATGCTGATGATGAAATTATTGATGATGATGGTAGTGAATCAGTAAGTTATCTATACCTTTCTTGTTGTTGTTGTTGTTGTTGTTATTGTTGTTGGGTAAAAGACACGCCAAATAATTTAAAAATATGATGTCATGTAGGCCAAGTTATTCTTTTTACGTTAAATACTTATTTAATGTAAGACATGAATTTTAAATGTTTCTGGCTGTCTGTCTTTGTTACTCTATAGATCTATTTACATCTGTCTCGGTGTCTGTCACTTTGTCTGCCAATTTAAGTAGTTTGTACAGACATGTCTGTCTGTTTGTCTGTCTTGACATATATAACCAACCCGCCACCCCCTCTTTTTCTACTTATAGCATGTGTTTTATTCTATGCTGACTGAGGAAGATGAGGAAGAGGAGGATGAAGTTGATGCCATTCCTGAGGATACTGACCCAGGCTCCTTCGAACTCTACAAGTAGGTCAAACATTCAGTGCTGCCATCTAGTAATCAATCCACAGATTTAATGTTAGTTAATGTGGAGGTGCAATTAAAATATGTAACTGATTGATTTTAGTTTTAATTTATTATATTGATTATAACAGTATCCTTTGTTTATCATATCTTATGGATATATGCTTGCATTAAATGTATACATTTTTCCTTCTGTGTGAGAAAATGATATTTATCTAAATGTTATGAAATATCTCCGGGTTTTTCACAATAATAATTACTAACTATTTGCACATTTCATAATTAATTATTTTTTCTTCAAACTTTGGAGTTCTGTTTGTCCAGAAAGATAAACAATCCGTATTATATTTGTAATACTGAGAAGTTGCTTCATTCCAATAAGAATATGAAGCTGTGTGTTGTGTAAGGAATCTTTTATGGCTAATTAATGAAGTGATCAGTTGCATTTGATAATGTCAGTAACGAGACATAAGTAAATTGGTGAAGAGAAATGGTAATAATTTTGTTACTTTAATGACTTGGTGTTCTAGTTGATGTCAAAGACCATTTTCCTGTCGCTATCATTCCCCCTCCCCATAGTACATTGTTTTAAAACAAAAATTATTGTACCGTCGTATATGACATCAGGGACAAGATCCTACTCTTAAAGAGTTCTGACTATCCAACCGAACTGTTCTATTCTAACAACTATATTAGGTCCCTGAACCAAAATGGACAATACACAAGTTTTTATTTCCAGTATGATCAGTTGTATTATGAGTGGCCAAAACACTGTTTAATTTTTAAAATATTTGGTAATGTATTACTTGGCTCACTTCAACAACCCTAAATCACTCGACACTTACAGGAGTGTCCAGCTCGTGACAATCGAGAGCACAATGACTTTATTAGCAGGAGCCATTCAAAGGCACTGTACAGATAATATGTAATATAATAATACCCCAAATAATATGTCTGTTAAAAACTCTATAAGACCTTAAAAGATAATTATTATTTATCTGTGAAAGCAAACCTTGAACAGGTGTGTTTACACCTCTCCCTTCCATCTCCATCAGGCAAATTCTCTTCACAGCTGAGTAGTTGTGAATTTAGTTTTTTTGCATATTCAATGAATGTAAAATCATGCCATATTGATTTAATTTCCAAATTTATTGATATAGCAGGAGCCGTCTTCCCATCAGTTTGCCCTCCGAGGATCCTGCCATGCTCTTTCTTTTATACCAATACGGCGAGATGGAACCTGGGTACCCTTAAGAATGGCCACTGCCGAGGTGTTTTACATCCGCATAGTCTTAATGTCCCAATGATGTTTAGTGAAATAGCAACTTCTTTTACATGATCGATCAAAACTAATGGAGACAGAAACAACAAGCTCTTTCAATTCTTCCAGACAATATATTCGTTGATTATGGGCAGTTAGTTTGTGATCATTCATCCGATGTCATTGGGTTCACATTTATGGCTGAATCAGTCGTTAATCACATCAAAGGTCAACCAGGCAATTGATGGAATAGAGCTGAGGTCTACCAGTTTTCGAATGTATTGCTCTTACACTGAGCCATCCAGCAATTATTGCGTTTTGTATTTATACATCGAAGATATATGGTATGTGATAATACCAGAGGCGTAGTCATTATTTGGCAATCCTTTTACCTAAATGTTTGTTAATATCCATGGATAACACTGGTTCAGATGAAAATTGGTAAATTTCAGTTAAATCGATCATACCGTAAAGTTTACCCACAGTGATATAGACACTTAGATATTGTCTCTACAAACAGCAAACAGATGATGATGGTATGTTTGTCTATGTTTCGTTATCTAGGTTGGAGTCTGAGTATGTATAACTTACAGTAATTCCTTTTTTTCCTGTCTATAGCCAGCATATAGAGGCTTCACTGTATTAGAACTCGTGTCACCGTACAAATGTCATTCTGTCTGCTTCGGATAATGTGGCTGCTTTACTGTGTTCAGATAACAGCTGTCCAGCATGTTACATCTGATCACTGCCAACCAAAACATAGCATTTTCTTGGAACATCTCTAATTAACTACTTTATGGGTTTGTCGATGGTTTTAAGTTTGCAAATTATTTACTGATGAGCTGTAAAGAACACGTTTCTGTGTGTGTGTGTGAGTGTGTGTGTGTATTCCCTGATCAAAATAATATTCTTTCTTCAATAAGTGGGCAGTAGACTTTGGTAAAGACCTCTCTTGGAGAGGATATAGTTATGAAATTTAATATATTATTAATATTAAGCGTAGTTTCCTAAGCTCTAACATGGAGCTATATATCCACATGATTAGTAAGATTTATTTTGTTTTAATTGTTTGATGATATATGATCGCTCATCCATTCGTGTAGAATACTGAATAAAATTACAGTATCATTCCTGCTAAAGAACGCCATCAATTTTTGTCTTTGTCTGATTTTATTACGAACTTTAGCAGAAGTTTTCAGAACATGTTTTGTTTACTGTCCACGTTCGATGACGTAAACAGCTTCCTCTAATGTTTTGTCTAACAAAATCTCGACCGAAACGAATTCTTTACAGCAGATGAGGGAATTCGGCGGAATTTTCTCTCTAATAAATCGCTAATTGTACATGAGTGTGTGGCCAGTGGTATGTTTTGGGTTGGTGGCCGCATACGGTACTACTTTAGTTGGACATGACCTTGAAGCGACCTCGGGATGTCTACAGCGATCCATATTCAGCTTTGTACACTATAGCTCCTCCACCCATTTGATTCTTAGAAGCGATCTGTGTGTGTATCAATAATTGTGGGAAAGTCTCGATGGTGGAATTAATTATTAAACCTCGCTACTATAAGATGACAGTTGCATTCTATCACTTTTATGATTGTATCCGTTTATTTGTTGAATGGTTTGCATATTGTCGTACCTTATTAATTACCAGTAATTGTCACTTTGAACGAACTAATTTGCATGAGTCAAGGTTACAAGTAGGCCTCCATCAGGTCATCAAGTACCAATTGACAAGTTTCTCTCTTCCGGCTTTGGGTTTAGTTTGTAATTTTTGTTTATTAGTAATTTTTAGTATTATTATGATCTGATTTATTGAAGTAATGCGAAGCTTTCACTTTGTTATTAATATCATGATCATGATCATCATCATCGTCATACATCCCAGTCAGTCCTTAGTAATATATCCTTGGTGTGCTCAGTGCCAAGGCTAAAGACGACACTCATTCACTCACTGAACACTCATTTATTGTCTAGGTGCAAAATGATCTACCTACTTTGTTACACAATCTGTAATTATACGTGCCTTCATCAAACAACTAGCAGTATGTATTTAGAAATAAGTCTACTGGTGCACATCACAATTCAACTCGGCTTTCACATAAGTATACATCATGTGTCATTTAGAAAATGGAAGTCTTCCCTCCATTGTTGCTACTTGTACGCAATAAACCATCATTCGCATACGTCTAATTGGCAGCACAATGGCCCACTTGTCACTACCACACGAGTTCGAATCCTGGCATGGGCATATCTGAAGGGTGCTTCATCTTTGACTTCACTTCATTACCTTTGGAGGTCGCCCAGCCCATTTAGCCTACAATGGGGACAAGAGTGGCCATACAAATCAGTCATCATCACCTCATTCAAATGGTAGCAATGAGAATCAAACCTGGAACCTTCAATTAAGTGTCTGCCCACTCCACGGACTAAGATACGGCACCTCCATGCAATCATAATATTAATTATGTTTTGGTTACCATGAAAATAAATGTTTTGTCCATGCCCCCCCCCCCATCATGCTCACCTTTCCAGGCTTTGGTTCTTCAGATCCGAGTGATGGATGTCTAACAAAAATTCTGCACATTCTGGGAGACGTTCTAAAGTTAAGATCGAGCTTTGGCACACCTAATCCTTTATGCTTGCGTTGTTTGCTTGTCGCTCATATGCTTGATACAGACTCCCAGTAAATTTGGTGTGCTGTCTCTATATGATAATATGTACCCATCACCAATCATATTATTGTTACATAGACGTTATATGTGGCTATGACGTCAGCTATAGGCTGGTGTGATACAATGGTGTAATGTTTGAAAGAGATGGTTCCCTCATAAGTTGAGAGATAGCAAGCAACAGTGTGTTAAGAGTCTGTACGTATGTATGTATCTATCTATATGTATGTATATATATATATATATATATATATATAATATATATATCTGTTTTGTATTGCCTTCATCAAATGGTAGAAGGGAAATAGATATATTAATGTATAGATAAATAAATAGATTGACATATATATATATATATATATATATATATATATATATATATATATATATAGAGAGAGAGAGAGAGAGAGAGAGAGAGAGGGACATATAGATAGATAGATAGATACCAGCACGCACTCGCCCAGAGAGAGAGAGGGGGGGGGGGGTTGTGCACGCATACTTTACCAGGGATAAGACTTACAGTCAAAATCGCTGTTTTATTCCTATGGCATTTTTGTAGCATGGATACATAAACATTTGAGTGGCAGCAGAGTCAATCTAGTATGTATTTAGCTGATTTGAGAAGTTAACTATTTTCTACATATTCTGTGTACATTTTACATTATAATTATATTTTCACATTAACTACCAGAGTGTTGTTGTTGTTGTTGTTGAGAGTGGTTTGGATTAATGTCACCGATAGGATGTTTGGGTTAATGATTGGCGTCGTTTACAGACGTGTTGTTACGGTTATCAGAACTGAGCTTGGAGTCTCTAATCCCTGCTTGTTTGTGGCTCCCCCTACAGGGCGTCTGATGAGTCTGGTTACCTGGAATTCTCTAAGATCAAGGAAGGAGATATTTCATCTGGTGACTTCGATTCAAATGTAAGTATCTGTCTGTCTGTCTGTCCTTTGTCTGTTTGCTGGTTGTTTGTATGTTTCTTTGTCCATGTCTATTTGTCTCTCAGTCTGTCTATCCATATCATTTCATCTGGCTCATGTCAATTTGTTATTAGCAGGGTTGGGTGTTTTTACTGTAAAAAACAATTTTTACATTACATTGTAAAAAAATGTTAATTACCATAAAAAATTAAAAATATTGTAAAAAATACTGTAGAATAATAATAATAACGTATTAGTATTATTGTGCATCTATTTAAACCAGTATTATAATTAGCTAAACATAATAACACTTACTCTGTCATATAAATATGCTGACCATGATATATATATATATATATATATATATATATATATTATTTACAGGATGTGTTTATGTTAAACACCGGTAAGGAGTTGTTTGTCTGGGTCGGCAGTGGCGCTTCACCGAATGAGAAGAAAAACAGTATGGGATATGCTCATGTATGTATACTGTTTGTATATTTTTGTGGTTAATGATGGATGTTAAAGGCTAGAGACTAGTACAATGTGACCAAGTTATTTATTTATTATATAGTTTATAGTTGGCGTAATATGATGTTGATGTTTTTAAATATATAAAACTCCAGTATATAAACTCAGAGTCTAATAATTATATTACAGTATATTTAATAAAGCGCCCTTACTAACAGGTGCTGTGCAAATAATATGTAATGTAAAAATACCCCAAATAATATCTCTGTAAAAAACCCTGTAAGTGATTTGAAAAAATAACAATTATTTATTGGTGAAAGTGACTTTGAACAGGTGTGTTTTTAGAACATATTTAATGTAATGGTTACTGGTGACTTATTGTTATGGTCCCATCCATTTGATCCGGCATACAGTTTGATCCTGACTGGTCGTTTGTCATTCTGTTTAAACAAGCTACAACTGATTTTGATTGAATAGCATAACCCACTTTTGTTTGATCATCGTTCGACGATTAAATATTTAATATCTGTTCGGATTTGTATGGATAATGTTGGTATATCTCTTGTAATCGTGCTTCAATAAATGTGCTAAGTTTACGAAGTGTGACCTGCAAAAACTTCCATTGGACGGTTAGTTTTTCTGCACTCCAATTTACACTATCGGGTAAACTTCTGAATATAATTATTGGTGTTAATTTAATTTGAATAATTTGTTTCCTAGCACACTTGATAACAGGACACAAATGTATATCATTGGAAAATATTTAAGTGCTCTATACTAAATGGTTTATTGATTATAAAATAAAGTTTTTGAATATGTTGTAAAGGAACTCGATGATGATCTATACGTGGTATGACTTTTCGTCATTGTAGAACATAAACAGTACTTATATGGAAAGTATGTACCCATCTATCAGTAATCTGTATATCCGTCTATTATTATTATTATTCTTGTGGAAATATAATCAGGTATAAAGTATTTATTTACTGTAGATGCTTTGTGGGGAAATTAAGTCATGTTTAAGAATCATTTCAGCATCTTTAATACCAAATACAGACTATCTATATTTGGCTGAATAAGTTGTAGATTACTGAAGAAGATCAGTGGAGATTTACATTCTTCAAACATTTGTCCACTGTGTAATATAGATAAGTTGATAAACATGATGAGCCATCTATAATCAGTTCCTAAAACAAAATTGATATGTATCTTATACTTTGTAAGATCTATACTCGTAATGTGTAAATAGAAATATGTACGCAAATGTGGGTGCATGAGAGAGAGAGAGAGAGAGAGAGAGAGAGAGATGGGAAAGGCGATTGATACACTGTGCCCTATGTAATATGTAATATATCCATTTCAGGCCCATCTTGCCAAGAGGAACCAATGTTTACTCCCCATCTGTGTGCTGAAAGAGGGACAGAACGTCCCCACCTTCGCAGCCGCTGTTGGTATGGCCGCCTAATCTCTCGCCGCAGCTCTGGTCTCAGTACAGGCCATCTGATGGTGCCATATGACCAGATGTTGTTCTCACTGTATTATCACCTTGACTTATATTTTTGCCAAGTTGAACATTTTCATTTAAAGCATTTAAACGTTGTTTTAGCATAGTCCCAGAACCTGGAACCTAACCAAGTAAAACCCGATTACAAACATTTGAACGTATGAACTATTCCTTGAAGATTTTGACCGTTTCTGTTGAACGATCTGAAAATAACGAGTCCGTATCGTTGAAAGATGTTTTGTAATAGACGTTAGTTAATAATATATTTATATCATCGTTTGCTGATCCATATCAATTATTAAGTTCTACTAGAAAATTATAGATATCAGTGTTGTGCCATTTCTGTTTACCAGTTGATCCAGTAACTGTTTACATTCTTAGATCCGGTAAACATTGCATGCATGTTAAGTGTTAGTTAGTGATCACAATTGTTTACAAGGGTGACTTTTTAATTTACGGATGCAGACTTGAGATCACCCAGAAGACGATTTGTCTTTCACGTTTAAGTGCTGCCTTGATGTTCCCAAAATGTTATCGATATATTTTTACCAGACCGTTAATGTTTGCGTGACGTGTCCTGCAAAGGATCATTAAAGGACGGGAAATAAACGTTTAAATGTTGGTCAGTTCGACTGTTTTGTTTTGGTTTTATGTCCTGTTGGGGAGGGCCGCTTCTGTGGTCTAGTTTGTAGCGGATTGGACCACAGATCACTACCACTTGAGTTCGAATCATGGTGTGGGCATATCTGAAGGGTGTTTCATCTTTGACTTCGCTTCATTACCTTTGGAGGTCGCTCGCTTCATTTAGCCTACCATGTGCACAAAAGTGGCCGTAAAACATCAATCTTCATTTGATGCTGGGTGCATATCGTCCTCAGTTACGATGTGTTGGATGTATTAAATACATTTACATGATAATGTGCTAAAAGGTCAATGACGCTGAGGGATGTCTGGTCGTACTGAGTGACCCGTATAGTTTTAGGAAACCTGTCCGTTGTTTAATTTTACTGATAATCCATAGTCGACATTATAAAAATCAGTGTATCAAAGACACTGGACAGTGAGCTCCGGTGGCCTAGCGGTTCAGCACCCGGCACTTGGTGCCAAGGGCTACAGGTTCGATCCCAGCAAGAGGCTCACTACATAGTGGGTGACTGACCACTTTAAACGGCGCTGCCTTCTCCATTGAATTATTAAAAATAAAAGGGGACATTAAACACTGAGGACGTAAAACACTCTGGCAGTGACCACCCTCGGGGTATTTCGGCTCCATCTTTCCATACTGCTCCCTTGTGAGTGGTGGGGGAGGAGAATTTCCCAAACACTCCAACATAGAGGCTGTGCTGATTAAGTGACAGCCTGAGGATTCTCACCGAAATTAATCAAACTGAACCCTGTATAAAATTAGAGGAAGACGGCATTGTAGTAAAAATATAAATGTTACTGTTTTAGGGCCACGTTTGTGTACAATGTAGGCTAAACGGGCCGAGCGACCTCCGAAGGTAATTAGGCGAAATGAAAGATGAAACACCCTTCTGACATAGCCCGACCGGGGTTTGTACCCAGGTGCTATAGATCTGTGGCCAACCGCGCTACCGGTTGGGCCATGGAGGCGCTGTCTTGTAATACAAGATGATAAACTGAGATAAACCCACCAATGATAACTCTACTAACAATCAAACAAAACAAACGTTCATGTAACAATAACTTTACAAGTGAGTGGCTTACGACAACCAAGAGAAAAGTTGCTAATTTCACAGCCTCAATGATTCGGAGAGTTTATTGCTAAATGTAAATCTCCCATTAACAAAGTCGCGAATAAAATCAACACTTGGTAGAAATAAAAATTGTTCATCTGAGCTTCTTCCGGTGTTCACGCACCATTCGCCCGGATGCCGGTCGTGATCCGGAATGCGCCTGTGTCCGTCGGTTGTCCCGCTGTACCCACTCGACTCTTGCCCAATCTCAATCGTAGACGGTGTACATGTTGATGGTGTCCTCGATCCATGTCACGTAATTCGAGACGCGCGTAAATACTCCTGGCACGTTACCCGGATTATTGGCGCTCGTGAACGACGCTATTCCCACCTGGATCCAATCCAGATCTCGATTCTGGCATACCAGGGGTCCTCCGCTGTCACCCTGGATAGTACGAAATAGATGCCAAAAGAACACTGCATTTGGGTAATTAAGTAATAGGCATGCCTTAAAATAGGTGTACATTATTGTACACTTGCAAGGGAAGGAATGCTGAAAGTAAGGTGTATTTTTTACAAGACGACTAACTACTACTACTACTACTATAATAATAATAAAATACTAATAATGATATTACTTACACTACATATGCCCATAGCAGCCAGATTATACCCGGCACAAAGTCGGTCAATAGTATTTACGGACCAGTATCTAGTACAATCGGAATCGGATACTTTAGGTAACTCAACCTCTCTAGCGATAGAAGATACGATGCCACCTATAACAACAAGAAAAAAGGACAACACCTATAACAACAACAACGAAAATAACACCTACAACAATACATGCCAACAACACTTGTGTACAAGAATACATTCATTGGCGAGCGTCTATAATGTAACCATAGGAGTACACCCCCCCCCCTCCAGGCAATCTTCTTGTTCGAGGACGTCCAGCGGTCGACTTTCTGGCTTAGAGTAACGGGATGAATTGTTCGGTTATCTGTGAGGAGTCTGCGAATCGTAACAAAAAATCTTCTTGAAGCTTGGGTCGTAGATCCCTGGCTGTGGTCGACTGGGGACTGCTATATCCCCAAGGACGCTAAAACCCTAAATCACTTTATAAATTGTTTTATATACATTGGTGGTGTTTAATAAATATGTTTCTAGCCCCAGTGTGAGTAGTCGAACCGAGAAACAATTAACACGATCATAATTTGATCAATGACGTAAAATGTTGATCGTTGATGATATATCTGTCATTTGGGGTGTTTTATTAATCAATTCGTCAGTTGTGACGGTAAGAGTGGGTACTTTTTGTGGCGCTCGATCAACACAATCCCTCAGATCCTGAACGACCTCTGTAGACCACTGAGTCTAGTACGACCAATGCGATCGGTACCATGGTAACCAGCTCGTGACGTGTACAAAAAAAAACGGACTCACACCAACATTGGTACGCGAACTATGAAAGGTGATTCGAAATACCATAACTTGTTACTAAAAGAACAGTCCTGCAGGGTAAATCGGCGATGAGTGAGGGAGCGAGTGAGTGAGTAGTTTATCAATCGACAGTGGCCATATCCGGGAGAGGGACCAATCCATAGGGAAACACCCCAATAATACAGCTATGGTTTGGATTCGAACCCACAACATAGAGGTTTGTAACGCAATGGTCTAAACGTTGTGTTATTGGAGTGTGAAAATCGTTTGGGGAGAATAAAGATGGACTAATTACTTTAACGTCAATTGTTACGATATGTATACGATCCTGATGAATGATGTATAAGGTGAGTGACTGAAATAAATTCTATCAACATCTTTATATTTAAACATTAATATTACTCCGAATGGACTAACAATATGAATGAAAATAATTTGACGAAAAGCTGAAACTCACACCAACAATATGATTTGAGACATATAAATGTACTTAATTAAGAAAAGAAGTTATTATGAATAAACTGGTTATTTTGTCCCATATTTATGATTAATTATCAATAAAACCTAAACTAGATAAGATAATAATACTAGTAATAATAATAATACAAGATATATATTTTTGTAAACATCATTTTAAGACGAACGTAAACACATCAGATTGATCTGCATTTGATACACGAGTTAGAAAACATGAAAAACTTTAAAAAAAATAAAATACGACAGCAGCGACACATACTGACCGTCAAATTGATGATTGATTGATGTTTTACGGCCACTTTTGTGCACAATGTATGGGTTAAATGAGCCAGACCGTCAAATTGGATGGATGCACTGATGTATAACGTTAGCGGTCTGAGTTCTGGCGGCCAGGAGCAATATGTAATTGACATAAACTGCCCATCATTGATTCCATCAAAATCAACAGTCCACTTATCTCTGTCGGCCACACCAGCCCATTTAGCCTACCCTGTGCACAAAAGTGGCCGTAAAACGTCAATCGTCATCATCCGTCGGCCACAGACACGACAATCTTCAATTGTGGCCATCTGAGTTTTGCGGCCAAGATTCTCCTTTCCCGAGAGGATGCCGTTAGTAGAAGAATGCCAGCACACAAACACACACACACCTTGTAAGATGCATCACATAAAACAGTCTTTTAAACCAAAATCACAGATATGGTACCCGAATGTTAACAGATTAGTCAACTATTGAGTCGTTTCATCCAGGTTGATTGGTGTTCAGCAGATAATATAAATATTGTCTCAATACCATCAGATATATGCAATAATCTGCAATCAGGAATAAGTGGCAGTTACTTCCTGGGAGAGTTCAAACTTTTGAATGGTTTGAAACGAGACGTATTTAATTAAAGTTGAGAAAATATGTTAAATGTCGTTTATTTATGATGTGTATTATATATGAAGACTATGATTATTATTATTATTATAAAAACTAAATTTTAAATGCTCGCTCCATTCATAAAGTCTTGCTCCAAAGCGCATCAGACCCTTTACTTTGTATAACAAATGTAATGATGACACAAAACTACCTCTATGTACTACCTTACTTAATACCTCTCATGACTCGGTACATCATCGGGAGACGTTGTTCAAAATGTATTTCGATTTCAACTAAATGGCAAAATAATTATAACTGACTGAAGAAAAGCATTCGACACAGTACTCTACGGAAAAATAAACTACTAGATAAAGTCTCGCCTCGGAATCAATACTGAGCTACACGGGAATATTTGCTAAATATCGTTTTCCAAGCGACTATTTGATAATAAATAGGATGTTATAGCACCGTAAAACTGATTCATCATCTACGTATGTGATCAATTGTATCTACTGAGTGTTTACATTGGTCTTTCGATGTCGCTGTAGTTAGAATACTGCACTGAAAACCATCAAGTTGTGGGTTAGAATGTGCCCACCCCCCGGGTCGGATATGGTCTTAGGTGTGACTAGCGCCGAGTTAATACTTCTCACAGCCAACATTATTATTATTATTATTATTATTACGGATGAATAATTAATTTAGGTATGCATCGGCAACAAGAAGTAAGTTAAGTCGCTTTCAGCAGAGCATCGTTATCAGTAAGATAATTATCAATAAACTCATTATCAATAACATCATAATCAATAAATCATTATCAATAACATCATTATCAATAAAATAATTATCAATAACATCATCATATCTATTATAAAACACACTGCTATCTAATAAAATATTTGTAACGTGTCATAAAAATTATAAACATAGTTTACATTTAGGAAGGCAATATGTGTGAATGGTATTAAAATTAGGAATATATAAATTAATACATTGTGGAATATAATACTGATATAAAGTTTTACATATCTAACTAAATTTATACTGACTACGAAATAATTATTACACGTTAATGTTGACTATATGTAGCAATATAAAACACCAATCGTGGGTTTATTTTAAAATGTGAGTTTTTAATTTACGTTTATGGATTGCGATGATTGCAACTTTTTAAAAATGAGATAACTTTCTTAGTAAATCAGGATTTACAAATCCCAGCTGCAGCGTTCTCACTCTTACCACCACCAGATTTATGGGAATTCTCCAGCAGAAATTGTGCTGCACCAGATTCCAGTTGATATGGAATGTGGATATGGAACCAAGCATATATCAGGAGAAATATTCCATTGGCAATTATTAATTTAATAACGTATCGTTTCGTCGTAATATGTTTGCAATTTGAAGTGAAAGAAAAGCCACCCTTAAAGAGACAATTAAGATGCCCCGTAACTGAAACCCAGCACTTAATGTTTGAGAGTTTTATACAATTCCACCATACTTAATTGAGATTGAACTCAATGCAATATTATTTAGTCTCTTTAGCCAGCCTCCAAGAGGAAAGACATCAACCTAACCTCTGAGTAAATATGCTTAAACCTCAATTTGCTTCGTACCATTCATTGTACATCCCCAGCCCTTCATGATGCAGTTCTGACCATCCATTGGGAAGCGTGTCTCTCCTTGTTTAGGTAACTTAGCCGCTTGTATCTCCGGTATGTGTGTGGCAGACACAGGTACTGGCTCCTCTAATCTCAGCAAAGCTATGTCATTGTGCCAAAGTTCTGTTATAACAAGAGAAGGCAATATTTGAGGATAGCTACCTCGTTTTGGGGAGGATAAATTATAAACATATACATTCATACCCGTCCTACGTCACCAGATGTAATGCCTTTCGATGTAAATATTTTATTGTATATACATTTAAAAATATTTTAATGTGCTTTTATTGTATTAAAAAAATATAGTAATATACGAAATTTATATATCGCCCTATATAACCTGTAAGAAGGTTACTCTAAGGCACTTGACAATGAATAATTCATATGGATGTAACAGATTTACATCTTTAAAAATACATAATTCTTTCCAGCCAAATACTGTCGGTTGTCGGTTGGTACGGTACGACAAGTTCCTCTAAGTACTGAGGGGCAGTCCCTTGAAGTGCCTTAAAAGTGTACACCAAAATCATGTACTGCGACCTATATATAACCGGAAGCCAATGCAGGGAGTCTAAGGCAATTCTTTTAGGTTCTTTTATCTATTATTGTGAATTGGTTTTTTTTCACGTCCTTTTATTATGACGTAAGTGACGTAGCTGAGTGACGTAACGACGCTTCGCTTGAACTGAAATTTACTCTAGAAAATTGACATAAAGGCGAATTTAAAATAGACCGAAATGACATAAAGCGGGGGGATTACTGTATATCATAACATTGCGAGGTTAGGTGAAACCTTAAATAAACCACAAAGTACTGTTGAGGGATTTCAATGCTAATATCAGTTCTCATTAAGTACCACGTACACATTGAGTTAGCAAAGAACCTGTTACGTTTTATAATGATAACATTTGTATTATGTCAGATGTCGGCTTAAATCCATAATGAAGTGCCATGGTTTGATCAGATCGTGCCATCTGCTAGTGTTAGTGCTCATATATGGATTATATGGATTAAGCGTTCACTTTGCTTGCTCTGATCATTGCCCATTAGGTGTCAGACTTTACCTGAGCTCATGTTAATGGCTTTTTAGGGATGTTACTAGAAAACCTGGAGAAGTGCACACGATAATTCGTGGACGATCTCCATATTGAGGATCAACAAGTATATTACGATAACACTGATAAGATGCTGTATTATATTAATATTCATAACTCTGTGTTAATATATGATACTGCACACAGTTCTGAATCTAATCAAATCAACGACATTAATGATATATATATATATATATATATATATATATATATATATATATATATATATATAACGACATGTGAATGTGTTAGTTTGAAATCAAAATAATCAAACCCTATATTAAGCAAAAGAGTAATCAGATGGAATGGTTCCTGTAGACAGTAGACATTTAGATTGGCGAGTCGTAAATATAAACGCGATCAACCGAAGAAATCAGCCGATAAACTTGCTCAGAATATTAAATAAATAATATAATAATATGTGACATTTATATAGCGCCCTATTCAGCTAGATAGCTGCTCTAAGGCGCTTTACAATATTATTATCTCTGGCGCAGACCTGTTTCCATCCAGCACACATCTCAACTCCCAAGGAAGCATACAACGCATGCTGCCATTATAAGCGCAAAGCGTTACTCAAACACATAGCCATCACATCCCGTCATGTATAGTTCAACCCAAGGCTGCAACATCATTTTGTAAGGATATCGAGCAATAGACGTTTATAGTTATTATCATTATAAAATAATTACTATTATTAAACGAAGCTTGCATTAAGTAGCATAGCAGCCGCTGAATGTTAATGGTCTTACAGCTGATATGTGATATTATTAATTTAACCCTCTTATTACAATGTTGATTCTAGGATTGTTATGAAGTGGGCCTTGGGGCCTATGCCTATTGATGAAGTGTGCCCCCAAGTGGCCGGGGGAAGGGCTAAGGGTGCGAAGTCATTCGTTTCGCCATGATTGTTGGCGGTTGTCATGACAATACTTAGAAGACATGCCCTCATTCAGCAAATTTCATGCATTTTCAACGTCTCGGCCACTCAACGCAAGACAAAACTGGGTACTTCGAGTAAGTCATTCATTACACGGAATATTTAGTGGGTGTATCGTATAACGGACGCGGGTTTGGTGGTAAATGGCGTCTGATGGAAGTTTTCTGCGGCAGTTCGCGTCCAGATCCTTTATGTTTTTGCGTCTCATCTAAATTTCCCGGGAATCTGCCCAAAAGCCCATCCTCGAATAAACAATATTATTATATACTAGTCGATCTAAAACAAGTCACGTTTTATCCAACTCAGTGGTGATCTATCTGAGATGAATTACACGAACCGTGAAATTGTCGACGCGATTAGATTGCCCAAATCTGACAAGTCGCTTTAAGGATTTGAGGGTCTATATGCTTAATAATGGATGTAAATTTATTATATCAAATGAAAGCGGTAATTACTGATGCGTTCATTTCTGACTGTAATCCTACCAGTAATGTAGGTATCTGTTCTATTATTAAGGGATGAAGTAGCTATGTAAGGGAATAAATGCAGCCTTTCAGCCATTCCCAAATACAAAATATTTATTGGTATATTTGCTATAATCCTATCCCTGGTCTGCTGCCAAGTTTAAACTTGATAAAAAACTTCTTCAGCAAGGGAAATAATCTAGAAAATTGAGGCTTACCTGCGGTAGAGATATTATTTTAAAGCATTTTAAACGCTTTCTTGATTCTGTACAAATATAATTATTTAAGACTTTATATTGTTACTTTGGCCGCATGAGATGTTTATAATAATATTTCTTATTTAAGGTAAAGTCGGCACCCAAAGATATAAACAACACTTTCATGATACTAAATAGAAATTTTAGTACCATTAATCATATGATCTACTTAAATATGGATAATGCTGATATTTTAATTAGGACACACACACACACATATTATATATATATATATCTTCAGACATAAGATTATTCCATGTTTTTCTTGAATTTATGTCAGAGTGCAAGGTGTTACCCTGATAGTATATACATACATACATATAATATATATATATATATATATATATTGTAATTATGGATAAAAGTTCTTAAGTAAAATATTGATTGATTTTTTGTTTGATTGAAAGATCGATTAGGTTTATTACGGAGGGTGTGCGCGTGTGTATGTTTATTTACATTATCGTGTGTGGACTTCAATAAGCATTTGACTTAGTAAATGGTTCCATTTGTGGCTCTATTTCAGTAATTTACTCCGGTTAACCAAGAGCTAATTTATTTCATCAGTTATATTACGAGCATAATACATACCGTCTCTGCTATAATCGGGATGTATCACTATCAGATTGGCGTGTAGATACCAGGATCGTAACTCGTCGAACTCCAGAACGCTAGCAAACCATCCGATGAACTTATCAACAAGTGTCGGCTGTGGTAAGGTAAGTCAGTCATAATGCACAGTAGAAAAAATAAATGTCACATATGGATAGACAGATAGGCGGACGTATGGTCAGCCAAATGAACGGACGAATAAATGAATGTAACAAACAGATAACAGACAGACAAATACAGACAGGAAGACAACTTATGGTCAGCATTTTGACAGTTAGACAACTTATTTTTAGATGATAATAATTTCAAAGTCGTCTCCAATAATCTTGACATCTTTTCATTATAGAATAATAACGTTAAAAAGAGGAAGGAGGATGACACTTGAGTGCACGTTTTAATATAAAACAGTCACTTTACTGTCATTCAAGAAAGGCGTCTATAATCTTACCCTCAGGAATATTAATATTAATCATGATAAACATGATGACAATGTTAATTATCATAATCAACTAGCTATATGCTCTACTCCAGCAGACTCTTATGTCGTCGGAATAAATTCCGATGTTGTCCGTGTTTTCTTGGGGAATGTTTCATCCTTCAATAACGGATGAGGCTAAGCCAAACACTCACTCCCCAATCGGAGTCAACTGATAGCATCAGGATCACTGCAACTTTTTAGAGGCATATCCAAGACTCCTCAATACCAGATGATACTATGCCTAGTTGCATTATCTATATTGAGGTTTTTTTTTTTTTTTTTTTTTTTTTTTTTTTTTTTTTTTTTAAAAAAAAAAAAAAAAAAAAAAAAAAAAAAAACCAAAAAATTTAAGTTCCAAAATTGTATTTGGAAAAAATTTAAATTTAAAACTCTATGCCCCTGATCATCTCACCAATATTTTAACATATAGAGCCACTAAACAGCATGCTGAATATACCTAATTAATACATACTTCATTATTATTATTATTATTAATCAAAATAATTTACGACAATTTTTTTTAGTTTTCTTTTAAGAGGCTAAATAATGGTGATAGTATTGTAACAGTAGACAACTGTATCATTTCTATATTACCTTTAATTTAGTTAGCTATATGTTCGAGTATGTTGAGTGCGAGATGTCTCTATCCGTATTGATTATATTATATATATAATATTATACATATATATTTAGACGACGATTATTCAAGACAACAGAATGCCAAAGAAGTAATCATATTCCTAAATAGTTAGTATATGTTCGAGTATGTATGAGTGCGAGTATGTCTTACCCGAGATTGATTTCTTGGAAGCAGTGAGCTGCTGTCATAATCCATCTATCATTTATAATAGACGCTCCACAATAATATGTCTTCCAAGACAGAGGAATGCCAAAGAAGGTTAAATCAGGAATTCTGCCCTGCAACGATACTAGCCACGGCCATTTTCCCGCGTTAAACTCCTCTCCACCAATCACACGCCGCACTCGTGAATGACCTTGTCACGTGATACAAATTTAAACAAAATGGATCAGGAACAACAAGCCACATTTCAAAGTATTTATGCGATCACGAAAGTTTAACACAAAACAACGAACGATTACAATTATACAGAACAGAAGCCCGATTCGAGTCAATGCAATTTATTGTCGTAAAACAGTATTATCAAAGTAGTAAACACGATATTACCAACAATATTTAAAAAATCGTCATTTTCAACTAAACTAGTTTTCAATGCTGTTATCCGTTAATAACAAAATAATTAAGAATAATTATTCGGAAGATATATTATCATTATTAGAATATTCTTCAAAATGATTAATTGTAAATTGGGATTTTATGTATGATGATTTACGATTAAAGATTGGGTCGGGAGAGGTAGAACATTCTATAGCAATGGAGCAGAATAAATTAACATTCCGGATCTCTCGCCTCAGCCTCAACTCTTCTTTCTTGAAATGTTATATTGTGTGATATAAAGGGTTAATTAATAGTTCTACTTTATGTTAATATGTAATTTCTTTAAAATACTCGGATGTATGTTCTATGGTGTTATATACTACTGTATATATATATATATATATATATATATATATATATATATATATAATGACCGACATAAGGAGATATTTGACGATGATGTTGAGACTCTTGAGGACAATGGATACCTATGGACGTGTACTCAATGTAGTTCTTAACGAATGAAAATAAAAATAATTCGTTTCTATGTTTTGGTACATTGTTGTAGGAAAAAACTCCGGGGTGCAATGAAACTACGCTTTTGTAGGAAATTTACACTTTTTATGTGGAATATACCGATTACAGGCTGCAATAAACCACCCACCCCTGCCTTCGCCAGGGGAACCGACTTACCAAATTCATCGTGGAACCCAATAATGCCCACCCCTCTTCCAACGAACACAACCAGGAGCAACACCGAATGGACCAGGTCCAGGACCAAGTCTCGCGCTCTACGAACTGAAGCACACGACTACACATAACACGCTGTCTGTGCGACATAACGTTATGTGACAGAGAAGATGTTATGCATATAATATACGTTATGTCACTGAACGATCACGTGTCGTTATTATTTACGTGGGTGACCATATGACTTCTTACTCAGTTACCCTTGTCGATAAGCTGATGACAACGACAACAACAATAACAACAACAACATAATCCTGTCTATTTCTTTTGTTATATAGAAGTCAGTGGGATCCTTAATATTTCTGATATTTTAATGCCAATGTATTGTTTAAACGGATATGTATCTATCTAATTATACAACATATCTGTTACTCATATAAAATACATGGTTGGTGATAGCTAGCTAGCTACTACTACTACTACTACTACTACTGCTGCTGCTGCTATAACTAATGTTACTATTATTATTATTATTATTATTATTACAACAACTACTACTACTATTACTACTACTACTACGTGCATTATAATTGTTAGTAAACATGTGAACAATGCTTATTCGCAAGTTTTGTGGATTACAAAATTTTGAAAATCAGCTTATCTCCTCTCTAAACTGGTTGTCTCTTCTCTAAGCTGGTTGGTTCTCTCTGATCTAGACTATGTCTATCTTCTCTCAGCTGGTTCTCTCTTCTCTAAGCTGGCTCTCTCTTCTCTAAGCTGGTTCTCTCTTCTTTCAACTGGTTCTCCCTTCTCTCAGCTGGTTGTCTCTTCTCTCAGCTCGTTCTTTCTTCTCTTAGCTGGTTCTCTCTTCTCTAAGTTGGTTCTCTCTTCTCTCAGCTGGTTCTCTCTTCTCTAAGCTGGTTCTCTCTTCTCTCAGCTGGGTGTCCCTTCTCTCATCTTGTTGACTCATCTTTCAGCTGGTTTTCCTTCTCTCATCTTGTTGTCTCTTACCAAAGATGGTTCTTTTAACTCTTTTAGCACATTCGTACATAACAACTAATTTGTAAGCACTCTTGATGATAATAACTTGGATTTGTTGTTATTCGTCTTGGTGTTGCTGTTGCTGATGCTGCCACTACTGATGATGATAATGAAGAGGAAGATGATGATGATGACGATGATGATGATGCCGATGATTATAATGATTATGAGGAGGAAGATGAAGATGATATGATTAAGAGCGGTACTACTGAAGAACGTGTCTGCAAAATACCACTTTTCGGAGATCTTCTAGTGGTTCCAAGACATAGATGGTCGCTCACGCCAGGTTTGATTCTCAGTCATGATACTAAAGGCGTGGGCGGTTAGATGAAAGAACCCAAAGATCCAGATATCATTCGAACCAGTGGGTCTCGATTATAGTACGTGGCCACGTGCTCTACGGAAACAGCCAACCAGACGCGGTAATAATTACAAAATCGATTATTATCATAATATTACACTACCTCCCAGGTTAATAGAGATATTGTGTAATCTGAAACTTGTTGGGCTATAAACTCTTTAAACATTTAAACAGCTCCACACCCCCTCCAAAAGGTACGGATGCGCACAACCCGGCCTTATCCACAACGCTGTGAAGGAGTCCATACTTTTCT
This sequence comes from Paralvinella palmiformis, assembly GCA_025642065.1. Taxonomy (NCBI): domain Eukaryota; kingdom Metazoa; phylum Annelida; class Polychaeta; order Terebellida; family Alvinellidae; genus Paralvinella; species Paralvinella palmiformis. Next base: position 339,904 of record JAODUP010000397.1, read on the forward strand.
AATAATGAACCAGTTTAAAACCAGATAACGATTTGTGGATGAGTCAGCCATGCGAAAGATTAGTACCAATCAGTGGATTCGAACCGAGCGGCTGCAGATTTCTGCATCAGCACCCAACCACTAAGCTAACGCCACACACACGACCAGATATAAACATTCAACATTCAACAAGATAAGTAAAGGTTTCAACTTACCTTTGCTATCGGCGCTTGATGTTATGAATATAAGCGTTACCAAGACAACCAAGGGACGCATTCTGGCCGTCGATGACTATAACAGTATAACAGTGTGTACAAATATGACTAATAATATATGATATAGTGTATCGTGTGTGTGTGTGTGTGTGTGTGTACTAAATATTATCGGTTTAGTAAATATCACCAGACAGGGCGATAACACGCTAAGTACATTATGTATGTTTAGAGATACCAATTAACCTATGATATGTTGATTGCTAATTAGGTCGTATCACTAGAAATGATTTACAGTACCATAAATCGAGGCATAAATTATTATTATAGGAACATATGCGAAAGATAATATATATATATATATATATATATATATAAGTTAATGGAAATACGTATCATATTCCATATACGAAGACATATAAATATAGCACGACCTATCCAAGAGCTTAGGTACAATAATATACTTGTGATACTTGTGATAGATAGGTTATTACTGTCTTTCGAGCACACACACACACGCGCGCGCACACACACACACACACGTGTCTCGCTGTTGTTTAGAATGTGTCATATAGGTAATATATATATATATATATATATATATATATATATACAGAGGTGTCAACCTGGGACAACTCATATCTGTAAGATAATGACAAAAATCTGTATGATTTGCACAAAAAAAATCCTTATAAATTGTCAACATCATTATAAAGTACGGGGTAAATCTCTTGGCTGTCAAGCATGGTAAAATTCAGCGCTATTTAAATATAATACATGGAGATCGCGAAATATTTGTTCGGTCAAAATCATTATAATCAGTAAGAATAGACCTAACCAGTTACCCCTGGCTCCACCATACGGTTGAATTTCACACTACGGTCTCGGGTTAGAAGTCTAAGAATCACTGTGTTGCATGTCGATTTACGCATGTAGTCGCCGATAAATGTCTTACTGAAAAGCTGTATATATGCTATTTACCAACTATATTTTGATGTTATTTATAGTCCATTAAGGGTATGTGATCTCCAGATCATAATTTTGCATTTAATAGGAATGGCATAGACTTCATCTAATAGATATCTGCCAATAAACTAAGTAACATTCAGCGCGATTTCCATGGCTGTCGTGGTCCTGCCTGTCTAGTTAAAACTTTTTTTTTTGTAGAACCTTTGTCATCTGACATGACGATGTGAATGGATAAAATCAATGATCACATAGATTATCATTCAATGGGTGGTTCCTATTACTGTAACATTGGTATTTATGCATGATATCTTGTATTGAAAGTGAATTGTTTTATTTTCTGAAAAGTTGTCATCTGCTGATCAACAGCAGACGCCATAACCGTTTCTAACCAGACCGCAGTTGGTAACCGATGCAACGCATTTTGCCTGGATCCGTCTATTGCATCGTACGCCAGTAATCCCGTGCAAATCGGAAAAATCCGTAAAGCTTATGGGTAAGCTGTACAAGTTGATATATATATATATATATATATATATATATATATATGGTAGTATATAGTAGTCTTTAAGCAGGGCACTACAATCAATATAGCACACGATATATTTCAGGAATAATGTATTATCCTTATAACCCGCTATGCAGAATATATTGAAAATAAAGTGCTATAATACTAAATTATAACCTACCTCTTTGTTCTATTCACGAATGCCTCACGTCTAACATAAACACAGGGTACAACATAAATAATACATTTTAACGTGCGTCTCACAGAAAATTAGCCCCAATCATTATCCATGTTCTTAAATAGACAAGCCGGGCTTTAACCGGATATGTACCGAACCCAAAGTTCAACGGAACATCGTTCGTCGCTCTGCATCCCTTCAAGGTTCTGTGTATATGTCACCAACTAGCCGGGTATTGACTCGTGAAATTGGGTGTAAATTTAGAATAATGTTTATAATGAGACAAGATGGGGTCAAGTAGTGTTTAATGTTGATGCTTCGTAATTCTTCGAGATTACGAGCTTTTTCCCCCATTCGAAGCCTCAGCGGTGTCGGTACAAATGCCTTCTTCGATAATAAGTGTTTTTTAAGAGAGCCACAATATTGGGGAGATGTTTCAAATCCAAAATTTCAGCTGGGTGATATATATATATATATATATATATATATATATATATATATCTAATTATAATCAACACAGTTTTTAACTGCTACAATGTGCCCCCCCCGATAACACACATACACATCTTTCCAGTTTAAAATAAAATTACTTCTTACTTGAAATAATTTCCAAGAATTACGTTTTCCCCTGCCATAATGCCCCGTTGTAAGCCCCATAAGTTAAATACGCGTGTGTTTATTTGGTTAGATTAGCGATAAAGAAATAAATATATATCATTGGCTTGTACTAAATACAATAGCATCGTTTATAGTGAGCCGTGTATTGTCAATAACTAGGCTAAGTACATCTAGAGTCGTTCGTGACAGTGATAAATGTTCTGAAATCTAGAAAAAGGATACACAGCCTGTATTACAGCCTGTAAATTACGGATAATTTACTAGATTTAATACGACCTTCATATGTCAGTTGTAGGAAATCGGATATCATATTTCTTTATATAATTATCTTATTATTTTTGTGGTTATTATCCAGATTTTCCGAATATTTAGATAAATATGATGTTTAAGTTGAACATGAATAATTGCCTCCTCCTCTGTATCACACACATACACACACACACACACACACACACACACACACACATGCAGAGAGAGAGAGAGAGAGAGAGAGATACACACACACTTTCTCTCCCTCAATCACTCGATCTCACAATATCTCCTGTGCCTTATTATACACAGCTAAAAACACACACACACACTTTTGTAATTGCTCTGACCTGGATTTGTTGCCCACGGTGAATGTTGGTGATTCACTTTTTGTAATTTTGTCGCATGGCGACTTTGGGACAAGTGAGATATTTCATACATCGCGACATGAAAAGTTGTTTCTCTATAATCGCCAACTGATAAAACATGCTTAGGTTGTATTCATGATTCGTCTTTTCTCTGATATTGCCTTATCTCACACTACCAACACACACACACACACACACACACACAGAGAGAGACACACACACACACACAGCTTAGAGACTGGTAAGACATTACAAATGAGACATTACTCAGCATGAAAAGTCGCCACTCTGGATTCAGTCCCCTGAAGAAACGTCTAGGGTTTGAACTCACGGTTTGAGAGTTTGTGTGTATTTTATTTAGCTATATATATATATTATCGGATAAACGATGTCCAGATTAACGGATTCTGGCTATATATATATATATATATATATATATATATATATAGTCAGAATCCGTTAATCCGGACATCGTTTATCCGAGAAATCCAATATCCGACACATTATTTCCTGTGACGGATTTAGCTCCATTATAAATGACTCTTTAATCCGACAAAATCGTGTTTCGCGTTCCGACTCCGACACTTCATTTCGCCAACAGAATGTGACTTTTCAATGTATAATGAACTCAATAATCCGACAACACGAAAATGTTGCTAAATATTTCCGCTAGTTCAGTCATGCAAGAGACACCAACATGTTGTCAGTAATGGTTCATTAACCTGCCCACTCGCTATAATTGCTATTATTATTATTATTATTATTATTATTATTTCATTCAACCTCCATAGAATGGAGAAAATACAGGATAAAGTACATACTGCGTACTATAAACAAGAACAATACAAGCTAAATACAGCAATATATTTTGTTAAAAGTTTAACTAAAAGATACTCGTTAGACCATGGCTTTATATAATTACCATTGTATAACATAAATCGTAATGAGTCGACGAGAATTCGTACAACCTGGGAAAATAAGGCTAGCGGGAGAAATACCCAAATCAACAATTCGATTTACTAATGTGACAGGTATTAAGATATTTTGAGTGACAAAAAAAAATCATGGCTAATTACAAACACACATATGTGATCTTTCCAATGAGCAGATCATGAGTTAATCTGATGGACGAAGTGACACGAGTATTTTTTTTATAGTGTCTGTAATTAACAAACATCAAAATCATCAATGGCTTTAATGCCATTCCGTATCTTGCGCACGGTTATTGAATATTAGTTTAAATACGAAGATATAGCTTTATGATTTAAAAATGTGTGACACAGATTACCGGTATGTCACGGACTTGATATTCTGACATTCTCATGTGACAAACCTTGTCGGATTAACGGATTCCGACTATATATATATATATATATATATATATATATGTGTGTGTGTGTGTGTGTGTGTGTGTGTGTGTGTGCGTGTGTGTGTGTGTGCGTGTGCGTGCGCGTGTGTGTAAGTAAAGAACAGTTCCATGTTCCAGTCCAGTTTGATGAGTGAAAAGTACTGGCTCAGATATGAACAAATCTGGAGTAGTATCCAGAATAATAGCTCTTCACACCTAAGCACAGATCCACATGACACCATGAAGCGACCGACTGATGACAGTAATAAACCATCTTTCCTAAAAGTTCAACTACCTGAAGATGAAGATCCACCCCAACTTATGAATCCGTAGATAATCTCTCGATCTGATCATTCTAGACCAATAGACTAAAACTATCAGATTAGACTAACTAAATGATAACAAGATGAGTTATAGTTGTGCATCGATAATCCGGACATGTTTGTGGCCTGTCGGTGAGTCGGGATTCGAGGAACCTTAAGGGCTCATCTCAGAACATCACTGTCCAACCACAGTCGAAATTACTTTCATCTGGCCTCAAACCACCTCAATCACCTCAGATAAATCAGTCGTATCGATATATGAAAAACGGCAAAACGGAAATCGATCAATATAGATTCACACTCAATCATTTCCTTATATTAATTAAATTTGAATAACAAAAGATTAAAAATTATAATTTATTATTCAATACATAAAAAATCATCAAAACGATAGATATACTTCACACGGATTTGAGTGTCCCGTAAATTACTTGAGCGTATCTGCATGTTTCTTGTTTATCCCAGATTTTCAATAACGTTCTTATCCCATTCTTTGTTAACAATTTGTTCGTAGTCCGAAGATGGATTTTTGAAGATATGTATAACTTTTGGCGATCCAAAGATTGTTGGTTGACGAAAATGCTTCGCTGGTGTCGCCATTTTTTCGTTGATGTCACGTGAACTAGAAAAACGTTTAATTGGTGCGTATTTTGCAGGCGGGAAATACATCGACAGGAAAGTCATGATGCGATCATTTTCTCTGTCCGCAAACTAATTGGGGCGGTGCGAATGACCGAAGCGAAAAAATCGATGTCCGACGAGAGATGAAACAGTCTCTGGACCTCTCCCCCCAAAAGTAAATAATTTCGTCTGATATTAGACATCGATCTTCTGAGATGACCCCTAACAAACGGGTCTCCTGAAAGTGCCGGACTATACACTACACACAGTGTAAAATGATGACGACGTTAAGACGAATGAGAGCACAATCAGGAGTTTGTTAAAGTACAAAATAAATTGGAGATACCTTAACAAAAACATGAAACCTTTAAAACAACATAATCAATTTTAATACGGCCCATTTAGGCTTAGGCCATGCGCACAAAAGTGGCCGTAAAACAGCAATCATCATATTATTGAATTTTAATCGAATTCTACACACACACACAGACACGCACACACACACACACACAGACAGACACACACACAACACACACACACACACACACACACACACACACACACACACACACACACACACAGCTTCTTCAGCAGGGGATAGAGTAGACGACCCCTTTACATAAAGTAGACAGCAGCTCACCTGTGGTGGCCTGTAAAAACACTGCGACGCCATTGACGCGACGTTGCTGGATAGAGGTATGGATGCGGGGAAGTGGGGGGGGGTTAATAAAGGGATGGATGTAGGGTAGTGGTAGTAACAATAAAACAGTAGTGGGCCTTCTCCATTGGAAGGGGGTTAGCGATTCTCCCCTGAACATTTTGGGAAAATGTATTATTTGGTGCATTCTAGGTCACCTTTTCACCAAAATCAAAGTAGCCGAACGATCTTCAAATAGGCGACGAGGGACTTTAAAATAGACGACGTATAGTGTCGGATGTCGGTTCTAGATATATATATATATATATATATATATATATATAATATATATATATATATATATATATATATATATCGGAATAACATGATAATTTTCAAAATTCGCCCTTTACAAAATGTCATCAGTCGGCATAGATTGACAACGAAGTATCTGTTGTTGGGAGGATGATTATCGTCTTCTAAACACAGATGACTGGCTAGTATCTATATAGATAGACGGGAAGGAATCCTTCGAATCATTAACAGCATAATGACTGACCTTCCTAAATGTCACCGTCATCAGTACATCAGGCAATCACGATCCAGTCAAGTGACTCGTGAAATCACAAACCAATCACGATCCTTCTGGTGGCATCATTATAATGGGGCGCTTCGTATATGCGGAATGTTGTTGTTGTTGTTGTTGTTGTTGTTGTTAATGTTATTGCGTTAGTGGAGGTTGTGATCGTTGTTGCTGTTAATGCTGTTGCGCTTGTTATTGTAATCCTTGTTGTTAGTGTTACAACCTTTGCGCCTCCGTCGTCTAACTGGTAGCGCGTTGGACCACAGATCACTACCACCCGTGTTCGAATCTCGGTGTGGTATTATCTGAAGGGCATTTTCATCTTTGACTTCGCTTCATTACCTTTGGAGGTCGCTCGGCCCATTTAGCCTACATTGTGCCCAAAGGTATCAGTCATCAGCTTTACTCCTTCTATTACTACTGCTGCTACTAGTATCAGTCATGCTACTCGAAGTAGTAGCAGTAGTAGTAGTAGTAGGTAGCAGTAGTTAGTAGTGGTAGTAGCAGTAGTTAGTAGTGGTAGTAGCAGTAGTTAGTAGTTGTAGTAGTGCTAGCAGTAGTAGTAGTAGTTGTAGTAGTAGTAGTAGTAGTAATGGTAGTAGTAGTAGTAGTAATGGTAGTAGTAGTAGTAGTAATGTTAGTAGTAGTAGTTAGTAGTAATTAGTAGTAGTAGTAGTAGTAGTATAAGTAGTAGTGATGGTAGTAGTAGTAGTTAGTAGTAGTAGTTGTAATGGTAGTGGTAGTAGTAATAGCAGTAGTAGCAGTAGCAGAAGCAGAAGTAAAAATTACTACTACTGCTACTACTACCATTGACGTGCTGCATGTTGTCGATATTAACACAGTTCCTGATGGATTCTGATGGATGATGATGATGATGATGATGATTGACGTTTTACGGCCACTTTTGTGCACAAGGTAGGCTAAATGAAGGTAATGAAACGAAGTCAAAGATGAAACAACCTTCAGATATGCCTACGCCGATATTTGAACACGGGTGGTAGTGATCTGTGGTCCAACACGCTACCGCTAGACCACGGAGGCGCCCCGATGGACATATATATATATATATATATATATATATATATATATATATATATATATAATATATATACTATCACTAACACACTTGGGATTCAGGGTGACAATAATAATATCCTTGGTCTGTGGGCTTAGAAAGAGATCTATTCTGATCCCAGCCAGTCTGCGCCAGATGGACAATGTATGACAATCAATTGATCCGATGACACGCAGCGGTAATTGTTAGCGGGATTTATCTTGACGACTACTCAGGGAAATGTATCCCACAAACACGGGCACTAAGCGGATTCGTCCACATGTGATCGTGTACATGTGTACGCATGGTTGAAATGAATTGCCAATACTATATGTTACATGATCACATACTCTTTTATTAATTAACACGTTAATTGTGCACACATGATATCGAAGGAAACGAAACTCTGAAACTGTAAGTAATTATTTCACAGCCCAGTCACTTAATTAATTGATAGCCTACAATTTGCGATCATTTGACAGCAGATTAGAAAATAATTGAACGTGGTTTAGGTTATTTCACAGCTTTGTGTGTGGAAGGCATAAGTGTTTTTTTTAATGAAAACAATTAGGTATATATATATAATAATAATAATAATAATAATAATGTATATTTAATAAAGCACCCTTACTAGCAGGAGCCATTCAAAGACGCTGTACAAATAATATGTAATATAATAATACCCCAAATAATGTCTGTAAAAACCCTGTAATGATTTAAAAGATAATCATTATTTATCTGTGAAAGCGACCTTAAATAGGTGTGTTTTTAGAAGAGACTTAAAATTTCCAAGAGACGACGCATTTCTAATATTTGCCGGCAACTTATTCCACAAAGTGGGGGCTGCAACACTAAATGCACAATCACCATATGACTTGAGCCGAGACACTGGCACCTGCAATAGTCTCTGACTGGATGACCTGAGTTTTTGGGATGACTTTCTAATGGAAACCAGTTCACACAGGTATTCTGGCGCCATATCATTAATAGATTTATAAGTTATTAACAGAATCTTAAAATAGATACGCTGTCTAACAGGTAGCCAATGTAGTTTTTGAAGAATTGGGGTGATATGATCATATTTTCTAGTATTTGTTACAATGCGAGCTGCACTATTCTGAATTCGCTGAAGGCGATTAATGTTATAATCAGATATGCCATATAACAGGGAGTTACAATAGTCTATACGAGATGTAACAAAGGCATGAACTACAGTTACAAGTGATTCTTGTGTCAAGAATGCTTTTAAACAGTGGATGTTCTTAAGATGGTAGTAGGCAGCCCGGCATACTGATGTGACATGTTCATGCATGTTAATACATTGGTCAAAAATAACCCCTAGATGTTTTACTGCACCATCAAGGGTAATCGAAGATGTACCCATCTGTAATGCTGGTGTCTTTAGGGATTTAGCACAATGTCGTGATGCCAAATATAAAATATTTGTTTTATTATCATTTAGTTTTAGAAGATTTTGAGTCATCCATAGCCGGATATCGGCAATACGATGTTCTAAATTCTTCAAGGAAGAGGATAAATTTAACTCATTGTCAGCATCCAGTGATATATACAGCTGTATGTCATCAGCATACAAGTGATATTTAACCCCATATCGCTGCGCAATGATCCCAAGAGGACGGGTATACATTGTGAAAACCAGAGGACCAAGAACTGAACCCTGTGGTACACCAGATAACCAAAACTGAATGTCAGATAAAATACCATGAACAGACACTCTCAGGGAGCGTTGTTCCAGATAGGATCTAAACCATTCAAGTACTCTACCTGACAGACCAAACATGTCTTTTAACTTAGAGAAAAGTACATTATGGTCAACTGTGTCAAATGCAGCAGACAGGTCCAGAAGAACAAGTATTACTGGCTTGCCTTGATCAATTGACATCATAATATCATTTTTCACTCGAACCAAGGTAAATGTATACAAATATACTTTCATCATGTCGGTTTATCATAGTCCATAAATTTTTTATTTATTTGGATATAGACATATAATGATATAAACAGCTATTATAACGCAACCATCACACAATTCACCATATATCCATCATGTCCGTTTATCATATATTAATTTTTTTTAAATTAAGTTCATTTAAAGTCTACACAATAATATAGGCCATGCAATATAGGCCTGCCCAGCTGAGAACAGAGAATATACATGGAATATTAACAATGTTTATGTTTGCGTTAACATGTTAGAGATAGATAAATTAGTACTTTCAGATAATAAGCGGCATCAAATCTCTTGTGCCACGGGTTCATCTATAGTTACAATCAGTCATTTATTATCAAATAGACAGAATAACCCAAATTGCTTCCAGCTCTGAACAACCACTACTACAAAAATATGACATTTAGTCCAGATCAGTGGACTGTTTAAAGTTAGACAGAATATACCCAGAGATGTAATAGACGCATGCATTGACTACTGTAACAGATAACACCAGTAAATCTGTAACCAAGAGATTAGCCTGTTTACATGGTATCTCATCATCATAGAACTTCAAGGATTGAAGCAGAACAATACCTTGTAAAATAATGACTTGAACCAAGTGCATACACAATGTGTAAACACATGTTTTCCTTTTTTTCAAGTTGGCTAAAGAATTTGATTTGGTATGCATTTAAGTTATAAAGAGAAGTATACCAATTAAAGCGCATGAGCTGAACATTCAAGTACTAATTTAGGTGCTGGTAATCCTTTTTTGTATTAATTAATTAAGATATGAATTGGGCTGACAAAATTTCATGGGTTTGATGCCTTGTTTCTTATTTAATTAATTTTATAATACCAATTTTCACCATTAATATTTATAAATATTAATTACCATCACAGCTGGCCTGTCTCCTGTATAGGTCTCCTATCTGTTAATACCTTCCTCTTTGATTTCAGTGGATGCATGCAGTGGATTTGGTACATAAAAAATAGTTCAAATAGCATTCTAGATAAGTTGTCTGGTTCATGAATTCCATTTCAGTGAAATGCATATCATACATAACAATTAGTATTCAAGTAATTTAAATCTTTCCTCATCATATATCTGAACGACAACAATTAATAACCCATCTTTTACTTCTGTCAATAGAAAAAATATCTGATTATAGTAATGTAATTTTAGAAGTCCAATTATATTATTAACAATAACAAAGTAAAACATACCTCCCACCCGTAACATCTTCAGTGGCTCTAGTACATGTAACTGTAAGCTTATGTGTATCTTACATACCCATTTTGTGATTAATAGGTTGATATTGTTCAATAAAATTAAATCAGATTTTGTCTGAAATAAATATAGATCTAGATAGATCCTGATTGGGCCTACTGCTTGGGTCATGTCAAGTAGGGGCGTGTCTACTTCAAATTGTTATGCTTATTTTTTAAATATCCTTTATTTAAAAAAACCCAGATCATATCAAATTTTTAAACTAGATTTCCTTTCCTTTCGGGGATGTCTTTATTTGTGCCTACTTTTTCTGTTACTGCAGCCGAAAGCTGCGCAGAATTAACCAGTGCCATTATGCGCCATGTTAACGAAGGGACCTGTCCGTGACAATCTACCCCCGGTCGCTAGGGCCCTAGCGCTCCATGAATTCAAAATGGCGTCCCATGTTAAAACGCGAAGTAACACGTCTTGTTATAAGATGATGATTGATGTTTAGGGCCACTTTTGTGCACAAGGTAGACTAAATGGGCCGAGCGACTTCCAAAGGTAATGAGACGAAGTGAAAGACGAAACAACCTTCAGATATGCCCACGCCGGGATTCAAAAACGGGTGGTATTGATCTGTGGTCCAGCACGCTACCGCTAGACCACGGAGGCGCCCACATCTTGTTATAAATAGTCTTTGTCTTGACTATGGTATGAATAGCCATATATGTTTTTTTTTTAAACTAGGCACTTTTTATCTGTTACCATCTCCTTTTAACCATCGAGTGTCACTAGTCGCATCATTTCTTGGCCAATCAAATATAATATAATCTTCAAATTCTTTCGTCGATATCAGTAATCCTATTTGCTTTTAAACTAATCCATGTTACACCCCCCACCCACCCACTGAAATATTCAGGTAATACGTACGTCTGTCGCGGAGATTTAATACAGATTACCTCCAAATTTCAGGCAATATACATATTACCTGATTATACAGATTAACTATAACACACACACATACATACATATATATATATATATATATATATATACATATGTGTGTGTGTGTGTGTGTGTGTGTGTGTGTGTGAGCGTCATATATTTTTTAAGCCAGTTTATTTAAATTATTTTCATATGTTATGGTATACGTTTATTTATTTGTTTTCATTAAGTCTCTCTATAAATTAAGGAGTTTTCTCGCATATCGTATGCCATTGGTAGATAAAGAACGTATACAAACAGCCTCCAGCTAAAATATGTAATATTTAAATTGCTCCATAAACGAAGAAGATTCACCGACGACGACAACAACATTCTGTACCAAGATCAGACCGATGTCGGAATTATTCTGTTTTACATCGATATCTAACAGTGAAGATAAAGACGGCATTAGTGGGTTACTAAACGACCCACGGCCGATTGTATGTATTGACTGTGCTACGGACCTCAACTGGGTAGACTGTTCACGGGTCGGTTAGACTGTTCAACGGATATTAATCCTCTGTCGTATTGAAGGACGCTCGTTCGATGCATTTGTTAGTTAGACTACGTTTCAGAATTCTAGATCGTCGGGGTGATGCCACCCGCCGACCCATGCACTCATTCACTCGCTCTCCTCTATGTACCTCTATCTACCCGTAGTTAACATTCGAACAGTGAAGCTTTGATTGTTTTTTTTTTCGGCGGTCACTTAATTAGCACTGCTATGTTGGAGCGGTTGAGAAAGGCGCCTCCCCCACCACTCACAGGGGAGCAGTACTGACAGATGGAGCCGAAATACTCT